>CM059300.1:14385000-14412500 GCA_030340665.1 Neosalanx taihuensis | reverse complement strand
ATCCCTCAATTGTTCCCCCTGAAAACCTCCTTGTCTGTTCCCCTTCCTGCCATATTTTTTCCATTTCATTTTATTTTCCCCTATTTCATCCCTCCATCCTTGCAGATTTAAGTCTCTTGCCAAGGTCCTGCTTAATCTGCTGCCTCTCCATGTGGAGCTGAGCTGGCCAGCCACCCATCCTCCTCCTGCTCTCCTGAACACGCCTGGCCCCCTCACATCTCGAGCTTCCAGCCACAATCTGCCATGCTAACAGTCAGCAAGCACCGGCCAAGGAGGATACATTAGATGAGTTTAGCGCTGAGGAGACTGGCTCCATTAGATTCACACTCTCAGCCTGGCCAGGAAGGAGCACTGATTATGAAAGAGGAGAGCTGGAGGCTGAAATGCTGTTAGCTGGCACACTAACGGCCTCTAAACACAGCAGAAGGGAAAGAGACGGGTTACTGTAGACAGCAGGAGAAGACTGTCACATCTGCAGGTCACATGACTGGGTCTAAAGGAGACTGGTGTCGGTCGGAGAACACACAGACACACACACACACACACACACACACACACACTTAGTCATTCGCAGGCACTCTTATCCAGAGCGACTTACAGCAAGTACAGGGACATTCACCCTCTGAGGTGAGTAGGGTGAAGTGCCTTGCTCAAGGACACAACGTCACCCTGCCACGCACCGGAATCAAACTGACAACCTTCCGATCACAAGTCCAACGCCCTTAACCGCTCAGCCACCTGGTCTCCTCTTACCTCTGATGATGGCCAGCTTGGCGGTCACAGCCTCCTCTCCCTCGCTGTTGCGGGCCACGCACTCGTAGACGTTCTCGTCTCGTGGGCTCTGAGAGGCTGGATCCTCAGGACCGCCCCCGCTCCCTCATCAAACTCTATAGTCTGCCAGACGCCACGGCAACAGAGGAGAGACAGGATAGGATCACAGCAGCATCAAACACAACAGAATAAACACACTACAATAATGGCCGTACTAATATTCTCGTTACACAACAATAACAGTTGAACTTTTGATCTATTATTCAATGCGAATGAATATTTAAAAGCTGTTTTCCCAGGTTAATGTGACATGTGACACGGGGCAGTGTTGACAGACTCAGACTCCGTCTGAAGCCTCACCTCGATGCGCTGGGAGTTGACCTTTTTGCCCTTCTTGTTCCAGTTGACCATGGGCTTGGGGTCACCTGACGCCTGGCACACGAAGGAGGCCACGCCCCCCGACACACCGATCTGATCCCCGGGGATCTTGGTAAACTTAGGAGGGGCTGTGGTGGGGGGGGGGGGGAAGAAAGAGAGTGGGAGATAGAGGAGTGTGAGGAATGAGAGAGAAACAGAAAGACAGAGAAAGAGAGAGTGAGAAAGAGGGAGAGGGGGAGGAGAGTGAGAGAGAGAGAGAGTGAGAAAGAGAGACAGAGAGTGAGAGAGAGGGGGAGAGAGAGTGAGAGTGAGAAAGAGAGAAAGAGAGAGCGAGAGATGAGACGAGAGAAAGATAAGTGAGAAAGACAAACAGTCAGCATGAGCAGCAAATAAAGACAATATCACATGAAAATACAAAAAAGTAATAACTTAGATTTGTGGAAGGCCCCTCCCCTGTCACATAACCAACCCATGAGGGGGGCTGTGGAGCTGGGGGTGATATACGCTAGCTGGCCTTGGCTACCAACCAGAGGACGATGTGAAGGTCTTTCTATCTGGTATTAATAAAAGATGTTAGCGAGGAGCTCTGATACGACAAGCAGCACAGATTGTCGTGACTCTCGAGTGTTACCACAGTAGAGAAGCTATTGGCTGAAAACTCAGAGGGTATAACTGCTGTAAATACACATGTATTAATATCTCTGTTGCTGCACCAACAAATTATAGAAAGAGGTGTGTAGATGTAATCCTGTTATAGAAGGTGAATATTATTTGTGTGTGTGTCTCTGATCGAATGTTCCCCCGTATTTAATCTCTGTGTCGGCTGCTGGTTCCCACTGTCAGTTATTACCATTAATAGTTGAGAGGAAATCTATTTCAGACACAGGGGGAGAGCTGTACATTTCCACGAAGGACAGAATCTAATCTATCAAACTATTTCATATCTCACCTCATCTTTCTTATCCTCTCGCCTCCCCTCTTCTTGCTCTCTATTCCCTCCCTCCCTCCCTCCCTCCCTCCCTCCCTCCCTCCCTCCCTCGCTCCCTCCCTCCCTCCCTCCCTCCCTCCCTCCCTCCCTCAAACTCTGCTCCACCACCTCCCTCCCTCCCTGCCTTCGCCCCCCTCCTTTTCCTTATCCCCACCCCTCCCTCCACCTTCCATCTCTCTCCCTTCACATCCTCCCTCCCTCCCTCCATCTTTCTCTCTTCACACCCTCCCTCCCTCCATCTTCCATCTCTCTCTCTCCCTCCACCTCTTCATTAGAATCTTCCTCTCTCTGTCCAAAGTTCTCTGACTGCGTCTGTGGCCTGTTGCCATGGCACCCGGCTTAACTCCTCCTCAGTGGCGGAATCGCCTCCATCCATCAGGGTGAAGTCAGCCTGACCCTCACCATGGCAACCTAGCTGACTCCCTTCTATCCTCTCTCCTCCCACTCTCTCTCTCTTTCTGTCTGTCTCCTCCTCTCTTCCTTCTCTCTCTCCTCTCTCTCCCCATTTCTCTTTCCCTCTCCTTCTCTTCTTCTCTCTCTCTCTTTCTCTCTCTGTCTAGCTCTCGCCCTCCTTCTCTCCGCCCCCTACTCTCCTTCTCTCTCCCTCCTTCTCTCTCTCCCCTTCCCTCTCTCTCTCTCCCCTACACTCCTTCTCTCTCTCCCTCCTTCTCTCTCTCCCCTACGCTCCTTTCTCTCCCTCCTTCTCTCTCTCCCTCCTTCTCTCTCTCCCCTTCCCTCCCTCTCTCTCAGGGGGAGGTCTTGTTGAGTAGATTCAGCTGGGCTCTAGAGAGGCAGGAAGGCGGTAGCACCCAAAATTCACTCACGAACCCGAAAGCTTTTTCTCTCCTCGACAAACTTCACACTTCACTGGCTAACAGTCACACACAGCTGCCCACGAGCAACACAAAAGTGCTACAACAAAAACACCTTAGATAAGACCAACAGCAGACGAGAAAAAGCCCATTGTCGTTTCAGCAGTGCGTACAAGTGTTTCAGATAAAACATCAATGGAGCACAGATTTCTCTCCCTGAAAGCTTTCTCTGTCATTCCGGTTCAAAATTTGAACGATTTGAACTCCAGTTGTGTCACCTTGATCTGGAAATGTGAAACAAGCGACAAACTCATGAGCCAACTTGTCGAGAATCTTCTGGAATTCTATCAGGATTTTAATAAAAGGTCTGTCCCTTTAAGAGCAGGTGTCTCTCTCTCCTGATACCAGATATAGCTTTAATGACAGGCTGTAATATCATCTCAGGACTTCACTAATGAACCAGCAGCAGGCAGACTATGATCATCCATTAACCCTGAAGCACATGAGAACTACAGAGCCTGTGTGTCTGGGATCCAGGTGTGTTGATGTGTCCATCAGTGCTGATCTGGTTTGTGTTCCTGATCCAGGTAATCCTCCTCCCCTTTCTCTTCTCCTCCCCTTCCCACCTGCTCTCAGGTAACCAGGCCTGTCTCTGTTACACCCCATCACACCTGCTAACGGCCCTCATCTTTAACAACCCGGGTCACATTCAGACCGGAGCGCTCGCCATGACGACACGCTCCAAATGGAGCTGCTTTCATTGGTTGGGGGTGGGTGTGTGGGTTGGGCTTGAAGGGCAGCAGGATCTAATTGAAATGTGCTTGGCGTGCCTCTGTCTCCTCTGCTGTCTGCTTGTTCCCTGTCAGAGGGGGGGGGGGGGGGGGGGGGACGTTTGGAGCCCTCATCAAGCGGGAGGGATGGGGAGCGTGCTGATGCCTCCTCAGTGCTCATCACCCTCCATTACTGACACACGAGCAGAGTCACACACACACACACACACCCATGTACGCATAAATAGGTAACACACACACATACACACACACACACACACACACCAAGACTGAGGCAGCATCAATCACCCATTGCTGACCAACCCTTCTTCTAGTTACAGCTGTCAGTCAGCTGACAGAGAAAGAGAGAGATAAAAAGAGAGGGAGAGAGAAGGAAGGAAAGAAAGAAAGGAGAGAGAAAGTGAGAGAGAGAGAGAGAGAGAGAAAGAGAGAGAGAGAGAGAGAAGTAAGAGAGAGAGACAGAAAGTGAGAGAGAGAGACAGACAGAGAGAGACAGAGAGACAGAGAGAGAGAGAGAGACAGACAGAGAGAGAGCGAGAGAGAAAGAGAGAGAGAGAGAGAGAGAGAGAGAGAGAGAGAGAGAGACAGAGAGAGAGAGAGAGAGGTTGTCAGTCATTCATGTTGTACCTAATCAGGTGGTTTCCTTACCTAAGGTCTCACAGACTTGGCTCAGGGTGCTTGTTAGCAGGAGCACCATCAGCAGTCTGCAGGAGGGGGAGAAGCTCAGGCCGTACCCAGGGACGAGCCTCTTGGACTGGGCCAAGACTCCACGAGGCCTGGGTGGAGCCATGGTGCTACCAGTGTTTTTGACGGTGATGATGGCGGATGGGTTGAGGGTTTTTTTTTCTTTAAAAGCTTTGAAACTCTGAAGAAACAAAGAAAATAACATTTTAATATCACATCACACAACGTTCAGTCTGTCATTTTATCACATTAACACTACTTCTTTGAAAAAGTCAAACATATTTTTGACTAAGATCTAACTGTGTTATGTGTGTATAATGTTGTTTTCATTTAGCAGATGCGTTTACAGTAATTGATGTACAGTATGGGTGTGGAACCTTAAAGTGTTTAATCTGCAGTCCTCCACTACTGATCCATATCTACACTATGATATTTCTACAAAATGTCAACAGCAGATGTAAACATCTATCATTAACATTAACACAAAGGTTTTCTGTTGAAACAGGATTATCTTTTCTGACTGGTCAGCCTCGTTTTCTGATTCAGGATCAGCAGCTATCGCAAAAGCTGCTGTGAACTATTATGAGGACAGTTCAGTTCCACATGGATCCGATCAGCCATGTTTTCACTGCTGTTGCTGTGCTCCTTTCATCAGGGATGTGTGAGGTCAGTTCATACAGTGAAGTGCATCAGTCAAACACAGAGAGCTTTGAGGCCTGTGTGTGTTGGGGGGGGGGGGATGCAGCAGCATCTCAATAACAGCAGACACATAAAGCCCTCTGGAACAGTTTCTGCCTTCATGGTTATCCCCAGCAACACTAAGAGAATCACACACACACACACGCTGATACACACACACATCGATACACACACACACACACCGATACACAGACACACACCGATACACACACACTGATACAAAGACACAAACACAGACACACACACACACCGATACACAGACACAGACACACACACACCGATACACAGACACTGATACAAAGACACACACACAGGTACACAGACACAGACACACACACACCGATACACAGACACACAGGTACACAGACACACACACACACAGATACACAGACACACAGGTACACAGACACACACACACACTGGTACACAGACACACTTGATACTAGAAGCATAACTCAGATCTGTCAGCAGAACTCAGGCAGCTGAGCAGAAGCTTCACATCCAGGAGTCAATAACTCTTCATCCTATCGACCAGCGCCGCGCCCCCCACCCCTGCCTCACCCCCCCACCCCTGCCTCCCCCCTGCCTCCCTCCTGCCTCCCCGCCTCCTCCCCTGGGTACCAAAACACAGGTGTGAGGCCAAGGAAGACAGGGGCTTTGTTAACCTGCTCAATATCTCATCCACACATTTCTCATCCTTTCAGATTCCAACACAGACACACAGCACAGACACACACATACACACACACACCCAGCACATGGACACACACAGCACATAGCTACATACACACAGCACAGGGACACACACACACACACACACAGACACACAGCACAGGGACACACACAGACACACAGCACATGGATGGACACACACACACACACACACACACACACACACACACACACACACAGCACAGAGACACACACACACACACAGCACATGGACACACACACACACAGCACATGGACACACACACACAGCACACACATACAATCCTCACTTCGTTACGCTGATTAGAGCTGAATATTGTTACCAAATACAGAGACATGCTGGTCCCGAGAGTTCTGTACTAGTAAATGTGGTTTTATCAAACCCTCTTATCAAACTAATGATGTGCTCACACAAATCAGTGTCTGGCTCTCTGGCCAGTTTCAGATCTAAATATAAACCCTCTAAAAAACACATCTTTCTATCTGATCCAGGCTACCCTAAGTATCGCCGGACCTCTTCCTCGTTTAGCTTGGCTCTAAGTGCTGTCATCATACAGAAGCTTCTGGAGAACTCAATTGATGGGAGATTTTCTATTGAATCACACGATAACAGAAAGCAGATCCGATCTCATTCAAGTAGCATCAGAGGGAGTAAAGTAAATCCCTCCTCTCCAAGGAACTCAATTATCACCCAGGGAATCAAATTAACGTAAGGATGATGCATGGAGGATGGGATCTGGCTGGCTCAGGTCAGTGTGATGGCTCCTCTCTGGCCTCCTCTCTGGCCTCCTCTCTGGCCTCCTCTCTGGCCTCCTCTCTGGCCTCCTCTCTGGCCTCCTCTCTAGGCTCCTCTCTGGCCTCCTCTCTGGCCTCCTCTCTGGCCTCCTCTCTAGGCTCCTCTCTGGTCTCCTCTCTGGTCTCCTCTCTGGCCTCCTCTCTAGGCTCCTCTCTGGCCTCCTCTCTGGCCTCCTCTCTGGCCTCCTCTCTAGGCTCCTCTCTGGCCTCCTCTCTGGTCTCCTCTCTGGCCTCCTCTCTAGGCTCCTCTCTGGCCTCCTCTCTGGTCTCCTCTCTGGCCTCCTCTCTGGCCTCCTCTCTAGGCTCCTCTCTGGGCTCCTCTCTGGGCTCCTCTCTGGCCTCCTCTCTGGCCTCCTCTCTAGGCTCCTCTCTGGCCTCCTCTCTAGGCTCCTCTCTGGCCTCCTCTCTGGCCTCCTCTCTGGCCTCCTCTCTGGCCTCCTCTCTGGCCTCCTCTCTAGGCTCCTCTCTGGCCTCCTCTCTGGCCTCCTCTCTGGCCTCCTCTCTAGGCTCCTCTCTGGTCTCCTCTCTGGCCTCCTCTCTAGGCTCCTCTCTGGCCTCCTCTCTGGCCTCCTCTCTGGCCTCCTCTCTAGGCTCCTCTCTGGCCTCCTCTCTAGGCTCCTCTCTGGGCTCCTCTCTGGGCTCCTCTCTGGCCTCCTCTCTGGCCTCCTCTCTAGGCTCCTCTCTGGCCTCCTCTCTAGGCTCCTCTCTGGCCTCCTCTCTGGCCTCCTCTCTGGCCTCCTCTCTGGCCTCCTCTCTGGCCTCCTCTCTAGGCTCCTCTCTGGCCTCCTCTCTGGTCTCCTCTCTGGCCTCCTCTCTAGGCTCCTCTCTGGTCTCCTCTCTAGGCTCCTCTCTGGCCTCCTCTCTGGCCTCCTCTCTAGGCTCCTCTCTGGCCTCCTCTCTGGCCTCCTCTCTGGCCTCCTCTCTAGGCTCCTCTCTGGTCTCCTCTCTGGCCTCCTCTCTAGGCTCCTCTCTGGCCTCCTCTCTAGGCTCCTCTCTGGCCTCCTCTCTGGCCTCCTCTCTAGGCTCCTCTCTGGCCTCCTCTCTAGGCTCCTCTCTGGTCTCCTCTCTGGTCTCCTCTCTGGCCTCCTCTCTAGGCTCCTCTCTGGCCTCCTCTCTGGCCTCCTCTCTGGCCTCCTCTCTAGGCTCCTCTCTGGCCTCCTCTCTGGCCTCCTCTCTGGCCTCCTCTCTAGGCTCCTCTCTGGCCTCCTCTCTGGGCTCCTCTCTGGCCTCCTCTCTAGGCTCCTCTCTGGCCTCCTCTCTGGCCTCCTCTCTAGGCTCCTCTCTGGCCTCCTCTCTGGGCTCCTCTCTGGCCTCCTCTCTAGGCTCCTCTCTGGCCTCCTCTCTGGCCTCCTCTCTGGCCTCCTCTCTAGGCTCCTCTCTGGCCTCCTCTCTAGGCTCCTCTCTGGGCTCCTCTCTAGGCTCCTCTCTGGCCTCCTCTCTAGCCTCCTCTCTAGGCTCCTCTCTGGCCTCCTCTCTAGGCTCCTCTCTGGCCTCCTCTCTGGCCTCCTCTCTGGGCTCCTCTCTGGCCTCCTCTCTGGCCTCCTCTCTGGGCTCCTCTCTGGCCTCCTCTCTGGCCTCCTCTCTGGGCTCCTCTCTGGCCTCCTCTCTAGGCTCCTCTCTGGCCTCCTCTCTGGCCTCCTCTCTAGGCTCCTCTCTGGCCTCCTCTCTGGCCTCCTCTCTGGCCTCCTCTCTGGGCTCCTCTCTGGTCTCCTCTCTGGCCTCCTCTCTGGGCTCCTCTCTGGCCTCCTCTCTGGCCTCCTCTCTGGTCTCCTCTCTGGGCTCCTCTCTGGCCTCCTCTCTGGCCTCCTCTCTAGGCTCCTCTCTGGCCTCCTCTCTGGCCTCCTCTCTGGCCTCCTCTCTGGGCTCCTCTCTGGTCTCCTCTCTGGCCTCCTCTCTGGCCTCCTCTCTGGCCTCCTCTCTGGCCTCCTCTCTAGGCTCCTCTCTGGCCTCCTCTCTGGCCTCCTCTCTAGGCTCCTCTCTGGCCTCCTCTCTGGCCTCCTCTCTGGCCTCCTCTCTGGGCTCCTCTCTGGTCTCCTCTCTGGCCTCCTCTCTGGCCTCCTCTCTGGCCTCCTCTCTGGGCTCCTCTCTGGCCTCCTCTCTGGCCTCCTCTCTGGCCTCCTCTCTAGGCTCCTCTCTGGTCTCCTCTCTGGCCTCCTCTCTGGCCTCCTCTCTGGCCTCCTCTCTGGCCTCCTCTCTGGCCTCCTCTCTGGTCTCCTCTCTCGGCCAGTCAGCCAGTCAGTCAGTCAGTTAGTTAGTTAGTTAACCAGTCAGCCAGTCAGCCAGTCAGCCAGTCAGCCAGTCAGCCAGTCAGCCAGTCAGCCAGTCAGTCAGCCAGTCAGTCAGTTAGTTAGTTAGTTAGTTAACCAGTCAGCCAGTCAGCCAGTCAGCCAGTCAGCCAGTCAGCCAATCTGTTAGCCAGTCAGCCAGTCTGTCAGCCAGTCAGCCAGTCAGCCAGTCAGCCAATCTGTTAGCCAGTCAGCCAGTCTGTCAGCCAGTCAGCCAGTCAGTCTGTCAGCCAGTCAGCCAATCTGTTAGCCAGTCAGCCAGTCTGTCAGCCAGTCAGCCAGTCAGTCTGTGTGTCAGTGTGTCGGTCAGCCAGTCAGTCAGCCAGTCAGTCAGTTAGTTAGTTAGTTAACCAGTCAGCCAGTCAGCCAGTCAGCCAGTCAGCCAGTCAGCCAGTCAGCCAGTCAGTCAGTCAGTCAGTTAGTTAGTTAGTTAGTTAACCAGTCAGCCAGTCAGCCAGTCAGCCAGTCAGTCAGTTAGTTAGTTAGTTAACCAGTCAGCCAGTCAGCCAGTCAGCCAGTCAGCCAGCCAGCCAGTCAGTCAGTTAGTTAGTTAACCAGTCAGCCAGTCAGCCAGTCAGTCAGCCAGTCAGTCAGTCAGTTAGTTAGTTAGTTAACCAGTCAGCCAGTCAGTCAGTCAGCAGGGACAGGGTCAGGGCATTAGGAGGCTTTACCGGCTTCTAGAACTGTTCTCAGACTGAGCCAGCTGTTAGTGTGACTGATGCACTGAGAGTGTGTGTGTGACCAGCAGCTGTAAGCAGCTCAGCTAGAGCAGCAGGGGTCAGCAGGGGTCAGCAGGGGTCAGCAGGAATAGGAAGGAGAGAGTGCCTTCCTCTGTGTAGGTCTACAATTCTGCTGTACGCATCATATGTGATGTCAATGGGCCTCTGAGACATCAGAATCAGTTTTCATCGCTATGCAAGATTTACAAACATAGAATTGACTTTGGCAGAATATATCACCGCTAACGCCAGCATAAAGATCCGCAACGTGATGAAAGACGGTGGAAATGTGCCTCTTCTACCACGTCACACTCTGGTCTTCTTGTTCATTGACTAAGCTGCTTGTAGGTTCCATGGTTACAGAGAACAATGGAAGGTATCGCTTGTTCCACCCTGACTTTGACGATTACGTTTTGTTTTTCTCACTCCACCCTCCTCACCTCCTCCTCCTCTTACCCAGCATGCCTTTCACCGCGACTGGGCTCAGGCAGGTCTCACAAGACCTGTCTCCATGACAACAAGGCAGCGGCACTCACACACAGGCGAGATCGCTTTCTAACCTTCCCTCCAGTAGGTGAAAGTTGTACACCAAGCCAGCACTGTGTGGCTCCCATGTCAATAGTAACACTTAATGGAGGGTTTCCTTCAGACAGAGTTGCTAGGATATAGTGTTGTGTCATTTACAAGGTCAGTGTAGATACCCAGGTAGCTGTGCTTAGGGTTGGATCCAGGTAGCTGTGCTTAGTATTGGATCCAGGTAGCTGTGTTTAGTGTTGGATCCAGGTAGCTGTGTTTAGTGTTGGATCCAGGTAGCTGTGCTTAGTGTTGGATCCTGGTAGCTGTGCTTAGTGTTGGATCCAGGTAGCTGTGCTTAGTGTTGGATCCAGGTAGCTGTGCTTAGTGTTGGATCCAGGTAGCTGTGCTTAGTGTTGGATCCAGGTAGCTGTGTTTGGTTGTTGCTTTAGGAGTTTCTCTTCTGATGTGACCTGATATAGTTGCTGCTCAGTGCTTCATAAACAAAACTGACTTGTTTGCAAACGTTGGATAATCACACAGGGACAGTAAGCATGTCCACCTGCGATCCCTCACAAGACATTTGAAGGTGTGACACAAGGCACGAGTGTATTTTCAGATACTTCCTGTGGCGCTTAGCAGAAAAAAACAGGAAGTGATTGTGCCTGTGAAAGCAACATGGGCTCTCTGACCCTGGATCTCTTGGCAGAGTCACACACACACACACACTCAGACACACACACACTCAGACACACACACACATTCAGACACACACACACATTCAGACACACACACAGACACACACACACACACACTCAGACACACTTACGGCAGATGGCAAAGCACCATGGAGTGAGAATTATTCTCTCTCTCTATCTGCCTAATAAACACACACACTCACACACACACACACACACACACACACACACACACACACACACACACACACACAGCTCAGAGGACTTTAGCAGAGGAAGGATCTGACAAAATGACTAATGTTCATTTAAATACATGATATGTAAATATATATACCGGAAAACTATCTAGAGATGATCCTATTGGCTCATTTTTAAGCTCTCCACCAGGATGTCTCCGTCCAATCACAGAGAGGATATGGGCCCACATGACAGAAGTTACCTCAGAAGCCTAGTTGCTTAAGCCTAGCTGATCACACATCCCTGGGGGGCTGCAAACGCAGGAAATGTTGGGGTGTGTGTATGTGTGTGCGTGTGTTTCTGTGTGTGTGTGTGTGTGTGTGTGTGTGTGTAAAGGATGTTATTTCCTTCCAGTACTTTTTTTTTACCATCACACCAACAATCACCAAAATGGTCAGCTAGCTCTACAACTGATGCATGTTATGACATCATCATCACCTGGGCAACCTGGTGGTGGTGGTGGGGGGGGGGGGGGGGACACCTCCCTCTCTGGCCCCCAAACTCACCAGGAGACGTTTCCAGGTCAGTCAGAACCAGGGACGAGTTCCTGACTCAACTCAAACGAACGGCTGGTAAATGGAAGGTTTTATAAAGCAAGATATAAATCCATTCTACGTAGAGAAGGAAGGATTATCTGACAGGATGCAAAACACAGCAAATGTGCTTAAACACCAGCTGTGTTCTACGCTGGTTAAGGTCAATCTAGGTGGTTTAGTTAAGTATATGGTAGGAAACATGTAACATGCCATTAGGATAAAAGATGATGTGTCCAGCATACAAGCCTGGTGAGCACTTGATCTGTGTTACAGTGGGGCTGTTAATGGACTACACTCAGCTCATGATAGCTCTCCTCAAGCTGTTATTATACAGATGATACTGAATTACAACAACGGAAGTGTTAAATGTCCTCCTTGCAATGAAAACAAACCAGGATAATACCATAACTACTACGATAATACTATGCTGCGTGTTTCTATACAGTACGGTTTGTAAAACGTTAATTCTTCTCAAACAGGCTTGTCTACAGCTCACAGACTGAGCCACGGATGTGATGAACACATCTTTCATTACTAACCGTTTTAACAAACAGAGAGATGTTGAAATGTTCTCACTGTAGCTCTCGCTGGCTTGGGGAGCGCAGCATGTTTCTGTGTTCTTGCTCATTAAACAGCCTGATGCCTGAGTCCTCGTCACTGTCTCGTTAGCGTATCCCAGCGAGCCTGTCAGACCATCTAACCCACGACACGCAGAGAGAGTCTGCTGCTCACAGCTCTGACCACAACCTGTGCTTCTAAAACCTTTTAATGGCAGACATGAAGTCAGGCCATAGGGCAGAAGACCGTTAGGAACATTCTAGAAGCGGTCTTCTCCCATCTCAGCAGTCTTCTGAAACATGCATCTGAGCTTATCTATGTGATCCAACTTCTTCTTTGTCTATTCATCTAGCTGGCTAATGCTAACCAGATCGTTACTAGTGAGCATCCCACCTTAACTAGAGCACTGTTCATGTGTCTGTCTACCTGAGCAGCACTGCTGCTGCTAAGCACATGAAGGATTAAAGACCCTGAAGAGATGAAGGAACAGAGACCACAGACGCTGTCAGGAGACAGCACAACACAGCCAATTAGGAAGCTTCTGGAAGCGCAGAGAGAAAGCTCCATGACAACAGAGGATCATCTTCCTCATCATCGGCCTCTTCATCACCCTTTATGTATCTCAATTTAAGTGACTTGAGAAGGAATACCTTCAGCGCTGGTTTTATGAAGAGGGTAATAAGGGCTCGTAGACCAGTCTAGTCTCGTTAGAGCGTGAGGCAGCTCTGGATGGATCCTCCACGCTTCTGTGTGGCTGAAGAGGAGACTTAGGTGGAGAGAAACACGGGAAACTGATTGCTGTGTAATCGGCATCGATTCTCTACTTACTAACTGCCAATAATTGGACCCACAACTACAAGTGCTTCCTTAATGTGTTGTCGCTGTTTGTGTAAATATGTCTGTGCTTTTCTATGGGAGGATGACACAAAGTGGAAAAAAAAATTGAAACCTGGATGAATTGTTTACATCGAAGGATTTTTTAAATGTGTTATTGCACAATATCCTCTCCCTTATTCAGATGTGGTTCATGTTGAAGGATCGCTCATGCTAAGATATTCATCCTTCCTGCGTCTGATAAATGACTCCATGTAAACGACAAGGTGTTGATGAGTTAAGGTGGAGTCACATGTTTCTGGTGTCCCCCCCCCCCCCCCCCCTTTCCCACAGGGTCATTATATCTGGCACCTGCAACACTTCTCCCGGCGAATACTGCAGCAACACTGACTTCAACATTAGAACACACATTAGGCTGTTGATATTCTTTCTAATTGTAGGGATGATAATGAAATACAGTGTCCTTGATTCACAGCACAAAACACAGACACACATATTAGTTCCTGACACACACACAGTGAAGTCACAGTCAATCAATCCAATGAAAATCCACTTCAGGATAATGTGATAGTGAGTTGAAATGACAGGACTGTACAGTGATGGATGCATGTGTTTAAGTCCATTCAGGAGGGTACTTTGACCATTACTGACGGTCACCAGTCATCACATACTGAGAAACCTTGGGAATGGAGATTACATTTGTAATGCCAAATTTGCATTTCTATGTGGGGCAATAAAGTTGTAAATTACATTGAAAGGCAGAGTAATGGTGGAAAAACCCATCACAGACTATACAGGGAGATCATGTGGTGCAGTGGGAGACTCAGGCTAGTAATCAGAAGGTCCCTGGTTTGAACCCCGGCTGTGTCAACATGACCTTGTGTCCCTGGGCAAGGTACTTCACTGTCCTCACCTCAGGGGGGAATGTCCCTGTACTTGATGTACGTCTCTCTGGATAAGAGCGTCTAGTAAATGACTAAAGGTAAATGAACACACAGAGAGACACATCTTGAACACTCC
Source organism: Neosalanx taihuensis (assembly GCA_030340665.1). Classification (NCBI taxonomy): domain Eukaryota; kingdom Metazoa; phylum Chordata; class Actinopteri; order Osmeriformes; family Salangidae; genus Neosalanx; species Neosalanx taihuensis. Next base: position 14,398,471 of record CM059300.1, on the reverse strand, counting down.
CTCTTCTCCTAAATCCCAACCATCAATCCCCCCCTGATCCCTCTGTCCCTGGTGAGGGATGACGACATGCAGCCATGGCCACCGCTTCCAGAGGCAACCCAACTACACCCCCGATCCACAGTGAGAGATGGGTGGAATAGAAGATAATCATCTAAAGTAATGCCCATGCTATACCTGTAGCCTGACTTACCTATTAAACCTAATTAGAAATGATTAGAACTTCCTGCGATACGTTTGGCTAGCGCCCATCAAGGAGGCTCGCTTCACAGCTGTAGGCGAATAGACATTGAAAATACATTTTTCTTCGTAAAACTGCCTTGTTTCAAAAAACCCTTTTCCCCACATCGAGCATTAGGGGGCTTTTGAACGGAACGTTCTAGTGGATACTTAAGACAGTTCTGGAACCTAAGTGGCTTGCACATCCTGGTTGTAATGAGCCAATGCCTTCTCTATTGTCAGCCATTTTGTCACTCACCCTAACCCACAATTAATGGCTTGTGTCAGTCAAGGATGTTACTGTCAAACTCACTCAGCCACTAGACTCCTATCTCAGTTGAACAATGACCCATGAGACAACACATTATCCACAGAACACAGGAATGTACCGGGCACGGGAAAACCTTTCAGAGCAATAGACGCCTTGAAATCTACATGATGGGAAACAGACTCTTAAACTCTCTTCACCAGAAAATCAATAAGAACCATTCTCTCTGTTTCCTCCCTCTGCAACAGGACACACTGGCACAAACCACATTCAGCCAGGAAGGAGGAAGAGAGAGGGGGGGGGGGTGAGGAAGGGAGAGATGATGGAGGGATGGCAACGGAGGAGAGGAGCAGCTGCAGTCAGCAAAAGGCTGTTTCTGAGTGTGTGAGGAGAGCAGAGAGGAGAGAGAAGGAGAGACAGGAAGGATGAGGGGGAGAGGAGTGAAGATGCTGTCACAAGTGGTATTTCTGCCTCTCTAGGAAGAGAGGAGAAGAAAGAGTGACAACAGGAACGAAGGGAGGATAGCAGGGCGAGAAAAGAGAGGTAGTGAAGGAGTGTGCATTATTCATCCTTGCTGACACGCCACAATCTCTGATTCATCTAGAGAAGGGCAGCAGTCAAGTCACAACGCATCAGTCAGTTTTCATACACATGCAAGCACGCATGTACACACACACACACCCACACGCACACACACACCCACACACACACACACACACACACACACATACACACACAGGAGTTAGCCTCCCTTTAGGGTTAAATCTGCTATTACGACAGGCCACACTAAAGCATCAATAGTTGATTGCTGGTTCTGGCTGGACTTGAGCAAGGTCAACCTACAGTAATCTGAACTAGACTTTACCAGAACAGAAACAAACGCTGCCAGAATGGACTGCGAAGGTCCTCTGAATATATCTGGATACACCAATCTGCATGACAACCTCTTAGTTAATCCTGTGATACATGTCAACAGTGAACAAGCAGTATACTGCTAGCATATCTGATGTTACTCATAATCAGGGAAAGTACACACGCAGACATAAGAGAGAGAGAGAGAGAGAGAGGGAGTGATAGAGGAAGAGAGAGGGAGAGAGAGGAAGCAGGAGAGAGAGAAAGACAGAGAGGAAGAGAGAGAGAGGAAGAGAGAGAGAGAGAGGGAGGGTGTGTTAGAGGAAGAGAGAGGGAGAGAGGGAGAGAGGGAGTGATAGAGGAAGAGAGAGAGTAGAGTAGAATCACCTTCTGGTTCATTTTGGCTACCAGCCCAGACTCAAACTACTTGGAAAATACTTCATGGTATATTTAGAGCAAAAACAACCTTAAGAAAGAATTACTGTTCCTGCTACAAACGATGGATGTCTTTTTCAGCTGGTCAGAGAAGCAAAGGAGCCTGGAGAGTCGAGGTTTACTACTGACCAAGGATCATTCAAACCCCCGCCACAACAAGGGAATATTATTCACAGGACAGACTAGGAGGCTAAACTACAGAAGAAATTAATGATCCATTATTTGAATTCCAATTTAACTGATGTGTGGTCATAAAACAGAGAATTAAAAACGGATTTAAGAAATGTGTTCTGTGGAGAATTAAAAAGATGTAAATTTTCATTTTGGGTACGACAATTATTTTTTTGATTTAACTGCCTATGGCTGCATGTCCAGACCAATAACAGGCAGGTTCACTGTTAAACTGTACATGATTAGGCTGTCCTATATACAGGTTATTGATGCAGTACTCAATTTATAGGTTGAAGGCCTAATGTGCATTCTAGAAAACAGTGCACGTTACTGTCTGTGTGGTACTTAAACTGTCTTCTACTCAGAGATCCATATATTGCACTGATATATTACTTCTTGTGAACAAAGGAAGCCAATTGACCAGGTGTTTAATAGAAGCTATTCTGTCACTCAACTGCCTAATGACAAGACCCTCCATCTGGCCAGCTGGTGTCATCAGCAGCCAAAATGACAGGACGAGAACTGTTACCAAACACGTTAAAGCTTTTTTTTTTTAATGAGGAGAACCATCTGGATCAAGACAGAAGAGGGAGATTCATACATGATGACCTGGGCAGAGACTGCAGGTCAGTCTACAGAGACCAATCTGGAAACAAAGGAGCCACTTGCCTGTCTGGTTCTGCTGGATCCAGGACGCTCTGCTGTCCGCTAACATTTATCTCTGAGCATCAATATCCTCAGTCAGGTCTGCCAGACTGTTGGAAATATGCAAATATACTTATTTTTTCCTTATTATACTCATAAATATAGGCAATAACTCCTAAATATAACAGGATATAAGGAAAGGTATTTATCGCATGATCAGTGTTCAGTCTTAGTTTCCCTTTCCTACCGGTCGAGGTGTGAAATAACGCCCAGGGTGCGGTATCATACTTTATCAAGAATGGCCGAACAAATACTAATCTATTCTACTCTCACATTTTAAAACACGCTGCTTTGCCAACCGAGCAACTTTTAATCTCTCGGTAAATCTGTTTTCCTCCGCCTACCTTTAAGGTGCTCCGTCCTTTTTCACTGTGGATGGATGTGCATGCTGCCTCTTCATCAGACAGACTGGAGATGAAGAGGATGGCAGGTCTCTGGTCCTCTCTCTGGTCCTCTCTCTGGTCCTGTCTGCAGCGGGAGGACAGCTACTCCCTGGCCTGGTGTAGGGAGACCATCGCCGGTCAGACGGCCTCAGATACTGCTGCTGGATGCCATTGATCTTCCCAGTCTTCCTCCTCAGTGCCTCCAAAGCTCTATTTCGCTTTCTCTCTCTCTCTCCCTCCCCCTCTCTATTTCGCTTTCTCTCTCTCTCTCTCTCTCTCTCTCTCTCTCTCTCTCTCTCTCTCTCTGTCTCTCTCTCTCTCTCTCTCTCTCTCTCTCTCTCCCCCTTTCTCTCTCTCTCTCTACCTCCCTCGCACACACCGATATTCTCCCCTCCTCCCCTCCATGACGTCATGTAGTCGAGATCTCCCATGGCAACCGCATCCTCATCATCCCAAACTGGAGTATCAGATCTGGACCGCTGACAGGGTCCAGCTGAGGGGGTCCAGCTGAGGGGGTCCAGCTGAGGGGGTCTATCTGAGGGGGTCCAGCTGAGGGGGTCTATCTGAGGGGGTCCAGCTGAGGGGGGCGTTATTTTCTGCCTTTAACTTCTTGTAATCATATCGCAAACCCTGTGAATAACAAACACTTATAAATACAATAAAGAAACAAACAAAAAAATCACCCTGTAACAATTTATTGAACAGGAATTTGTAGCGTGTATTACAAAGTGTTTAGAAAGACAAGTCAACCTTTATTCTTCCAGATCCCACATGCACAGCGCATGCATTGTCAGCAGAACAGAGGCTCCTGTTCATTGTGTGAGATGTGCTGTTCATATGCATATTCAAACAAGCACACACACACACTCACACACTCAGAAACGAGCACAACGCTGATGACTAAACACACCCTCTCTCTCTTACACAAACTTGCACATAATTATGACGATGAATTAGGCTACTAGACAATCTGCTCTCAGGTTTTCGTGTGTACAAACACTAGTTAGTGGAGAGGTGTGAGTGTCGTCTTTAAACTGGCTGTTTTCCTTTCATAAAAGCTGCTTGACTGCTTAACAAAGGATAATGAGACAGACTGGATTTCCTTTGTTACTACTGCCACCTAGTGGACTGTTTAGGAAGTAACATACCACAGACTACAAAGTAAAAAAAATATATATATATAATTTGTCATATATAAATATATATATTTTGTAAAGCTCTCTCTTGTAAGTCGCTTTAGATAAAAGCGTCTGCTAAATGAATAAATGTAAACATATATAAAAGTATGAAAATGAGAGTTTTGACAGTGTGATTATGGTATCAACAATAACTCCAAACCTAGCGGTTTCCATGGTATCTGTCTGGATCCCAGATGCTCCTCAGTGTGAGTCCTGCTGACCCTGATGGTGACTAACCCACCCCGTCCTCAGCGGTAAGCCAGACCATATACTCTTACTGCCTGTCTAGCAGGCTGGGCAGCCTCAAAATAGCAGGGCAGGCTTGCCTGTCTTCACCACTGGCCGGCAGTGACGTTAATTTGACGCTATTTATACTTTAAGAGCTCAGGATGCTGAAAGATCACGTTTCTGTGATGCTTTTTTTCCACCTCACGTTTGAGAAAGTGAGACCACACTGTGGACAAATATGGAGAGGTAGAGGCTGTGTAGTTTGAGAGCTGCAGAATAGAAAGAAAGAAAAATAAATGATCCCTTATTAGTCCCCTAATGGGGAAATTTCAGCTTCAATTTTAGCTGCTTGTATGCAGTTATGTGCTATTATAATCATGTCCTGGAAGAACATTTACCATCTTAGGTTTCATGAATGAATCCCAATCCTGAAAACACTTTAGTGTTTTTTATTCGGATGTTGAACCAGGAAGTTTGTGGAGGATCTGCATGAACCCAGTGAAGCCTGAAGCTCTGCTAAGCAGCCATGTGAGGGAGTATTCTGCCATCACACCTATTTCAATCCATCTAAATATAAGAATCTCCGTAATACGAGTGTGAAGACTATGAGTCAGTTAGAGAGAGAGGAGGGAGCGAGGGAGGGAAAGAGAGAGGGAGGGAAAGAGAGAGGCAGAGAGAGGAAGAGATTAAGGGAGAAAGGGTGAGAATGAGAGTGACAGAGCAAGGGAGATAGACCAAGGAAGAAAGAGTGAGAGAGAGAGTGAGGGAGTTAGAATGGAGAGAGCGAGGGCGATAGAGCGAGAGAGAGGGAAGGCGAGAGAGAGATCGAGATAACAGATGCATGGAGCTGAGCAACAGTGAACAGAGAGAACGGTTGCTGTGATACTGAATTTTATTCAAGTATCTCCAACACAGTTTTTGTTGTGAAGTTATCATCAGTTAAATTAATGAATCCGCCGCTTCTGAGACAGAGAGGCTGAGCTGTGAAGGTCCATAGCCTGGGGTTAAAGATGGCTTCCAGGGCTCAGATCATTTCAAAGTGCATTTCAATCTGATGGGGGTTTCACAGGGGAACAGACAAAACAAGGAGGGGGGGGGGGAGAAAACAAAAAACTCATGATAAAACAGGATCAATTATAACCGAAGAGATCAACAAAAAAAACAAAATAAGACTGTGATGCAGGTGAAACTGAGAGACCACATGCATCTGAGATTATTCATAATAAATTATAATCATTTGATATCAAACACACACTGCATAGATCCCAATGTTTCTGTGTGGCCTAAGGAGATGATCGCCTGAGACTATACACATGAAGCCAGAGCCGTCACTTTGGAGCAGAACAACATCCTACCTGCATGGCCTAGAAACTCCTCGTAGTTCTGGGGCTAATTGCTGTCCCTCTGACCACTCCAGGGGTGGACCGAGATACAAAACAAACACACTCATTCTACAAGACCCAGGCCTTGTACACTAGGCTAGGTCAGGGGCCAGCAACCCTGGTCCTAGGGAGCCACTGTCTCTGAAGATATTAAGCTGCTTCCCTGCTCCAGCACACCTGATTCTAATGAAGGGTCGTTATCTAGCTCTGTGGAAACGACTCTTAATTGGTATCAGGTGTGCTGGAGCAGGGAAACATCTAGAATCTTCAGGACAGTGGCTCCCTAGGACCAGGGTTTGGTGAACAGACCATGTTAAAGGAAAAATGAATATTTATATTTAAAGGAGTACCGTTACAACAGGCAGCTCCATGCACAAGTTAAGTATGTCTTTACCTTCTCCCTTTCTATAAAGAGGAAAGGCTGATATTTGGCACACTGTCTTAACCTTTTCCTTTACATTTGTACGGTAGGGGAGGGGTTAAATAATGCAAGGTTGATGGTAAAAAAAAACAGAACACCAGGCAGCTATCTTACCCTAACAGAGCTTGATTGCTTCAAAGGAGGCTTGCTGGTAAACCTGCAACGCAATACTTTGTAACTACTATAGCTACGCTATACTCACACTTCACCCTCATGCATCTCTATCCTCCCACAAAAAAACCAACAAAACAAACAATTAGCCACACCCAACCACTCAGACAGGGCTACACCCATGAGTCTCTCTTCTTACCAGGCGAAAACAAAAAAAAAACACAAAACCCAAAGTAAAGTCCCATGTTTCACCCCCCAGAAAACAGCAATCAGAAATGGAGCACTTCAATAGCGTCCAGCCCCCCTCCCTCAGCCCTGTGTCAGAGTGTGTGCAGTCACCCGCTGATTTATTACGGTGTTTTGGTCAAAGACAGTTTGCTTTTGGAAGAGGGGGATCAGGAGGGGGGGTTAATAAAGAGATGTGTGTGTGTGGGGGGGGGGGGGGGTCGACACAGGGGGCAGTCCCAGGGTGTCTGGTTAAGGGACATAAAAGAGGGCGGATGGGCGGGTCAGTGAAGCTCGATAAAGGCTTCCATCTCCTCCGAGATGAGGCCCTTGTAGGGCAGTCTGTGCCTCTCGATGGCCCTGGCTGCCAGACACTGGAGGCTGACGTGGTTCAGTGGGTAGAGCGCCGTGTGGCCGCTGCTCTGCTCGTCCAGCAGCTCGTACGCCGTCTTGCGTTGGGCGTTGGTGGCGTCGAAGTGCGCCCCGGCTCGTACCAGCAGGGCCATGATCTCCGGGCAGCCGTTACCAGCAGCCGTGTGGAGTGGCGTGTTGTTCTCGCAGTCGCGTGAGTCGACGTCGGCGCCGCACTCCAGGAGGATGGAGGCCACGGCCAGCGAGGGGAAGCGGCCCACCGGGTAGCGGCCCACCGACGTGGTGTCCTTGTCCACCGCCATGTGAAGGGGCGTGAAGCCGCTGCGGCCGCGAGGGTTGAGCTTGAGGAGACGGTACACGGTCTGTTTCTTCTGGTGTTCTTGCTCGGGGGAGCAGTCCAGCTTCTCCAGCAGGAATACCAGGTGGAGGATGATGGACAAGGCCTTGGTGAACTGGGGGGCCTCTGGAGGGTTGTCTCTCTGAGCCACAGCACGCTCCACCTCCCTCACGCTCTTCCCCAGCACGCCCATCAGGTCATGGAAGGTGACCCGTGTGGCCAGGGTGCCCTTAGCCCGGTCCTGCAGGACGAAGGAGAAGAGCTCGGCAAAGGACAGGAAGCTGGAGGCAGTCATGGGGCTCAGGGGGTCCAGGTTGCTCTGCTGCATGTCCAGAGCGTACTTCCACAGACTGATGCAGCGCTCAAAGTTGCCTGAGTCGGCGTAAACGGCCCCCCGGTAGCGGATGTAGTAGGAGGTGTCCGGGTGCGAGGGGCCCAGGATGCGCTCTCGAACCAGCAGGGCTTGCATTCGCATCTCGTCTGGGTCTGTGATCAGAGCCTCCAGCTCCTCTGCTGTGCTCACCTCCTGAGCACAGTCGTACGCTGGCACAGGGGGACCGGGGGGAGGCTTGGCCAGCAGGCCAGCCTTGTCTCCTGGCTGTCTCAGTTCCATAGCCCTTCTCCAGTACCTCATGGCTCCCAGCAGATCACGTTTCTTATCCACAAAGGTCGCCCCGAGGAGCTCAAGTGCATCGATGCGTTCCTCTCTGGAGGAGCGGGGCTGGTGGGCCAGGTACTCCACGATGTTGGTGTGGCCTGTCACGCTGGCTGCCAGGAGAGGGGTCATCCCATACCCATCCCTCTCCATGCGGGCGTTGCATTTCAGCAACATCTTCATGATATCCAAGCTGCCTGACTCGGCACAGTCATGGAGAGCTGTGTTACCCTTCACACTTTTCCGGTTCACATCTGCCCCTCTCTCCAGGAGAAACTTAGCTATTTCTTTGTGGCCCTTGTAGCAGGAGATCATTAGACAGGTGTGACCGTGGCGGTTCGCCACTTCCATGTCTGCTCGGTTCTCCACCAGGTAACGAACGATCTCCAGGTGTCCATCAAAGCAGGCAGCGCGGAGTGGGGTAGAGTTGGTCAGGGTAGTGTTGTTCACGGAGGCTCCATGTCTGAGTAAAGACCGGACCACAGGGAGGTGACCTGCCGCTGAGGCGGCCCACAGAGGCGGGGCCCCTTCAATGGTCTCACCGTCAAAATTAACAGAACCACCCAGTTCCACATTGGCTTTACAATGTTCAAGAAGGTAATCGACTACCTCTAAATGTCCATATCTAGAGGATATTAGTAGAGGTGTCCCCCCCTGCGTCTTCTCCTCTGCCAGAGCTTCCAACTCTTCTGGACTTTTGTTGCTCAGTAACTTCTGGATAAGTTTCAGTTTCCCATCTCTGGCCGCATTGAATACCGCAGTGCTTATATCCATTTTCTTTTACCGTCTTTGGACAGTCTTGCTTGCCATCTAACCCCCTTAGTTATGCTATGAACTGCAAAGGAAGGAAGTGGTTCTTTAAAATAAGAAAAGAAAGCTTGTCCGTGGCTCGTTTTCTCCCTGGCATTTTCCTGCCATTTTGAGGTTGCTGTGTTAAGATGGGGTTTGTGTTGTTTGACAGGTCTATGTTTACCATTTTATTTTCGGTAGTTTGGGTAATGTAGTTTTAGAGGCCATTTTGTACAATGACTCAAAACGCAACGTCGTTCTAATAAGAACGACGTTTCCCATCAGGCCTTGCAAAGAGATGACGTAGCTGTCAGACGCAAAAATGTGGAATGTGTAGTTTTTAAGACTCTCTGTCACCGTCAATGTAAAACCAAAATAAACTACAATTCCCAGGGAACGGTGGTAGACATATTAAACGAATGGGTATCAGCTGGTGAAATATTTGCGGATGACTTAAATTCAATGAACGAAATGATGTACCCATCTAACTACCGTCCATTTATCAGTACGTAATTAATTAACCTTGTACCATAGCTTTGTATTTTGGGTGCATGTGTGGGTCAGGAAGAGAAAACAGACCAATACGTAATTAGGAAACCTCCCATTTGACACTGAAACTGTCTTTCTTATCCCCTGTCAGTAGGGGGCACTACAGCCTATAGTGAGTAAAAGGTGAATTGAATTTCAAAGACTCTTTTATCCAAAGATATTTACAACACAGGGGGAATTGAAACCTATTGGTCTGGAGTCAAAGGCTCTAACCACTAAGCCATATAGGGAGTCATGTGGCTGAGGGTGAGGGAATCAGGCTGGTAATCAGAAGGTTGTGAGTTCTAATTAAAGAAGTGTCTGTAATTGCTGTAAGTCACTCTGGATAAAAGCATCTGATCAATGATTAAATGTAAACCTTCCTGATGGCAGCATCATTTCAAAGCACGTCAGAAGTGCTTTTGCAGCATATTTTTGATAAGCGAGACTATTTAATTGAGATTGATGTATTTATGCAGTGTATCAAGGCCTTTGAAAATGCCCAGTAATTCAGTTTTTTTCTCTTTTACATCCTAGCCTCGCTGATCAGGAGAAATGTACATCGGGAAATGATCCGAAAATTAGCAGCTAAAACCAACAATGTTAATCTCAATAAAGGCTTTCTCTCCTCCAACAAAGGTTTCGCTCCCCACAGAGAGCAGGAGAATGAATGACATGGAGATTGTCATTTGTATGAGTTCTAGCCTTGTCTTTCCCAGTGTAATCTTTCTTTCAGAGAGGTGTAATGATAGTCAGCTCATTCAGCTCTCAGGGTTTAATAGCCTCTACACGGCTCATTCCCAGAGTAGAAGGCTTGAAAAGAGAGTGAAGCGGTACTTTGAAAACAGAGACAATACATCCTCTACATCCCAGGGAATTACACTACCTGTGCAGTTAGGGCCAAATCATTATTATACACGGGCGATGACTTCTAGACATCTGAATATTCATATTCAGATTCAGAATACTTTATTCATCCCGGGGGAAACTCCTTCGTAGCAATGGCACACAGTCTGGCAAAGCACACAAGGGTAAGGGTGTGAGGTAAAAGATTAGAAAGTGTACACAGGGATAGGGGGGTGGGGGCAATAATAAAAAACGGTGGGTGAGGTGAAGGGAATCCAAACAGGGTATGAGTATGATCCTGTCAGAATATTAGCAGACCATTCAAGGTTTTAAAGGCATTTTACTGATAGCTGGGGTCAAACTTCACAGCTCAGATAAGTAAATATATTAATGTGGAAAACTTCACTGTACCTCATTAGCTTTGAACGAAACTGTTTTGGTTCATGAATTTTTTATTGACCATTTGGCAGGTTGTAAACAAGTCACAAACATCAATCATATTCATGTAACGTATTATTAATAGAAAATAAAGCCACACATACATGATCAATATGGCACCTCCCAAAGAGCCAAACTCACTCCACAAACACTGCTTGTGCATGCAGAGGCACATGTTGCAAAAGCACAGAAGTCGTTTACAAAACCATAAAACTGTACACAGAGAAAAACAGCTCATTATCACTGATATGGAACTCGGCTACAACACAATATTCACCATATCTGCAGGCCACACGAGGGTGTGTGTGTGTGTGTGTGTGTGTGTGTCTGAGAGAGAGGGAGAACTAGAGGGAGCATAGTATTGTACTGCTGTAAAGTCCACCATCGAGAGTATTAACATGAATCAGTAATATGTGTGAACATTTCCCACATCAGCTTGTCTTAGTTGGAATAAGAGGTTAAGGATCTGAACTGTAACCTGAGGTCAGGCTGTGTTCCTACTGTCCTGTTAATGTGAGCCGTCACTAAGCCTCATGTTATTCCCCAGTCCTGTCTCAGTGACCAGTGATGAGAGGTCTAACAGGGCGAGGCGCTGTGTGTGCATGCTGGTGTGGGTATGTGCATGGGTGTGTGTGAGGGTGTTGTCATGGTGACAGCATGTGTATGGGTGTGTGTGAAGGTGTTGTCATGGTGACATGGGTATTTGTATGGGTGTGTGTGTGAAGGTGTTGTCATGGTGACATGGGTGTGTGAAGGTGTTGTCATGGTGACATGGTGTGTGTGAAGGTGTTGTCATGGTGACACGGGTGTGTGTGTGTGAAGGTGTTGTCATGGTGACATGGGTGTGTGAAGGTGTTGTCATGGTGACACGGGTGTGTGTGTGTGAAGGTGTTGTCATGGTGACATGGGTGTGTGAAGGTGTTGTCATGGTGACATGGGTGTGTGTGTGTGAGAGTGTTGTCATGGTGACATGGGGGTGTGTGTGTGAAGGTGTTGTCATGGTGACACGGGTGTGTGTGTGTGTGAAGGTGTTGTCATGGTGACACGGGTGTGTGTGTGTGAAGGTGTTGTCATGGTGACATGGGTGTGTGTGTGTGTGTGAAGGTGTTGTCATGGTGACACGGGTGTGTGTGTGTGTGTGTGTGAGAGTGTTGTCATCGTAACATGGGTGTGTGTGTGTGAAGGTGTTGTCATGGTGACATGGGTGTGTGTGTGAGAGTGTTGTCATGGTGACATGGGTGTGTGTGTGTGAAGGTGTTGTTCTAGCAGCCAGGCAGCAGTTCGCTCAGCATCACCTCCCTCTCCCCCAGCAGCAGGTTCCTCTTCAGGCTGGTCCCCTTGTTCACCACCTTCATCTTCATGGCCAGGCTCTTGACCTGGGCCTGGGGCACGGCATCGAAGAAGAAGTCCTCGTTGAACACCGGGTTCCTGCTGTTCTTGATGATGGTGCTCCTCTGTTTCTGCTGCTTCCCAGGGTTCAGGTACAGCGACACGCAGCAGTTGATGCTCTTCACGTCAGTCTGCTGGTCGTACAGGTCCTCGGCCGCCAGCACGCGCACCCTCAGGCGGGACGCGTCGGCGTCGTAGTGCGTGCTGAGGCGCAGGGTCCCGCCCTTGTGGAGGTTGACGGTGTGCTCGCGCTGCTGGAGGTCGGAGCCCGCCCCTCCAGCGCCGTTGGCCCCGCCCTTGCGGCCCTTGCGGAAGGCGGGGGAGGGCGGGCAGCGCAGCCGTCTGCGCTGCAGGTTGGGGCTGTTGTCCGCCGAGCTGCACTCGTCCGTAGAGAGGGAGCTGTGACGAGCCAGGGTACGTTTGGCACGAGACATCTGGCAGAGAAAAGGAGGCAGGGAGAGAATGAGAGAGAGAGAGAGAGAGAGAGAGAGAGAGGGAGAGGGAGAGAGAGAGGAGTGATTGGCACACAGGTGTTCTAAAGCCCTTACCTTAGCTTGAGTCTCCTGGGTGATGGAGCGTAGCAGTGAGGCCGAGCGGGAGAGGAGAGGGGAGGTGAAGGGGGAGGACTCAGCCGAGGAGCAGGTGTCACTCTCCCCCCCGCTGAAGTAACGGTAGGGGTTGGTGTCAGCAGGGGCCAGGTGGTTTCCCCCCTGGGTGCGTCTCTGGAAGTTGGGGGAGGTGAGGGGGCTGTTGGGGTCGCTGTGGAAGAGGGACTCCTTGCGGCGGGTGTGGGGAGACTCCACCAGGGTGGAGAAGCCATAGGAGGTCTGTGCCTTGGGGACGTAAGGCAGAGACATGGCTGTCTGGGACTGAGGGTCTGCGTTGGTGTTGGGGTCCCCTTCATCTCCCACGCCGGTTGCAGGGTCGTCTGCACTCTCAATCTGGATGATGTGGCGGTTGGCAGCCTTCAGGAGGCTGCGGGTGTCTCCAGCCAGGCGAGTGAGCAGGCGGGGGCTGCGGGGGTTCTTGCTGCTCCGGCCGAGGGTCTGACTACGAATGGCGTGGTCCGAGGCTGAGGGGCGCAGGGAGGAGCGAGGCTGGGGCTCCGGACTGAAAGACTCAGCCTCGGAGGGGCAGCAGATCAGCTTAGGTGGGATGAAGAAGTCGGGGATCTTGTCTGGGGTGAGGATGTTGCTGTAGACGGAGGGTGGGGGGGGCTGGGTCTGTCTGCTGTTCCCTCCTGAGGAAGACGCGTTGTGGGATCGAGATCCAGCACCATCTACCGAGCCACGGAGCTTCTCAAGGAGCCACATGCCTCCACAGCAAGCTGCACACACACACACACACACACATATATACACACACAGCAAGGGATTAGAGACATTATTGATTCGTTATATGTAAAGCAAGGAAAACGTAGGACTGTCTAGAAATCTATGTTCACCGGTCAAGGGTTTTAAACCAGTTTAGCTTGATCGATAAAGCGATATGAAGATGTTGGCCCATATTGACTTCAGACACAACAGAGGCCCTCTCTTCTTA
>CM059300.1:14340000-14380000 GCA_030340665.1 Neosalanx taihuensis | reverse complement strand
TATTCTTTCTCTCTCTCTCTCTTTATTAAATCCCTCTCTCTATCTTTTCTAAACTGTTTTATGGTTCTTGTCTTTATTGTGTAAGCTGCAGTCTGTCTTGTGTTTCGACTTTCCCTTCCCTCCGCTCTCCTCCTCGGCCTCTCCTCGGTCTTACTCTGCTTAGTGTTTGCCCTGGGCTTTCATATGTTGGTCTGTGTCTTCCAGTAGAGCAGATAATCCACACTGCCCATTTATCACCACTGCAGCAAAACACCCACCAGTAAGCTGCTTGGAATCCACACTGAGAGAGTGTGTGTGTGTGTGTGTGCATCGGTCTGTATGTGTTTCTGTGTGTGTGTGTGTTACAGCCACATACACACAGTGCCTAACCACCTGGGCTTGTTGTCTCAGGTCATAAAAGAAGACATCAGGCTCCTTTAATAGGAGTATTCATCATAATAGTGGATCAATGTAATAGAACATAATGTCTCTCTTCATTGACTTGGTAAACAGGACAGGCTTGGATCCATACTGGACATCACTAGCATGTGGATCAGAACACACCTGCCTGCCTGTCCTGGTTTTATTTACATTACTAAGTAAATGTCCTTGTCACTCATCTCATGATACATCAATGAGGCTCCCATTGAATAGTTCTGCATAAACCGTCTACTGGATGTGCAACACATTATCATACATTAACAGTAGAAGCTGTTCTGACACCTGTGCTTGGCATAATGTCCTTGCATGTTACTTTCAAACAACTTTACACTAACAACATGTAATGACGGAATAAAAACACCCCCCTGGCTTGTGTCTCAGAGAGGAAGTGGTGTTTGAGGACGGGGAAGGGAGACGGACGCTGCTCCAGAAGCGAACAGGTGGACATGTTCTTACCAGCGCAGTCATGTGACACGAATATTGTGTTGGAGCGCTGGGATAGAAGTTGATCCCCTCTAAACCCGGCCTCATCCATCAATATCTACATATGCCACAGCAATCCCTGAGCTCCTGAGATCCTCCCAGCTCCTCTATGTTCCCTCTCTCTGCTGTACAGATCCATCTTAGGCCTTAATAAAGGATCCATCTGAAGACGCTGGACCATTTCTGTTTGAGCTTACTTGTCAGACAACAAGAATTAATTACATCAAGTAATTGATTATGTTCAGAAAATAATGTTGACGGAATGGAGGGTAGAGGAGATGAGAAGCTGGGTGAGTCATCTCACTGTGGTTCTACAGAGGGTTTAGGATTACAGTCAAACTAGGTTTGCTCTAAGCACAGTGCTGTGTGTTTCTAGTGGGGCATCGTTTGTAAGTACTGCTGTCCCCACAGTAAAAGCTCTGGTATGTTCCAGCCACAAAGTTAATAGAGACAGAGCTCATTTCGATCTTCTGGGGTTTTGTTACTTCCTCTTCCACCAGTTCTGACATCTTCATCTCCACATGAAAACTTGTTTGTGTGTCTGTGTTCATTTCCATGGCGATACTTTTACTTATTTGATTTTCAATCTTCAGCTCAGTTTTTCCTGTTTTTCTCTGATTGTCACTCATCTCTGATTCACTCTCTCTCTGTCTCTCTCTCTCTCTCTCTCTCTCTCTCCCCCCCTCTCTCTCTCTCTCTCTCTCTCTCTCTCTCTCTCTCTCCCCTCTCTCTCTCTCTCTCTCTCTCTCTCTCTCCCTCTCTCTCTCTCCCTCTCTCTCTCTCTCTCTCTCTCCCTCTCTCCCCTCGCTCTCTCTCTCTCCGCCCTCTCTCTCTCTCTCTCTCTCTCTGTCTCTGTCTCTCTCTCTTTCTCTCTCTCTCTCTCTCTCTCTCTCTCTCTCCTTCTCTCCCATCTCTTCCTAATGTTGTCTCTTCCTGCTGAGCCTGTTGAATCAGACATGTTTTTTATTCTTCTGGCTTCATACTATGTTGATTTGACAGACATGTTAACGTCTTCTTAGTTTTTCTTCTACCCCCGCATCCAGTCATTGCTGCCTGACTGTGTGTGCGTGTACTTGTGTGCACGTGTGTGTGTGTATATAAATGTGTGTGTCTCTCCTCCCTCTGTGTCTCCCAGACATCTGTGCTTCCTTGACATGTCAAGCAGTAGCAGCATGTCTGTCGAAAAGAATTCATCCATCATCAGTGTTTAGTTCTGTCTCAAATCTCCGACCAACAGTTCCATTCCTACTAATCAGCCGGATAACTCAAACCAGATTGAAATTCCTCCTTCTTTTTTTTCTTCTCTGAAGTAAAATCAATGAACAACAATTTGTCACAGAGAAATTCAAAGGTCTTTCATGAAAGTTCACCAAGAGAACACACTGTTTGCTACTAGAAGCCAATCAGACTAACTAAGACTGACCTCTCTGACATTAGAAAACGCACATCTTAATTCTAGGAAAGGTTGAGTCCCTGTTCCGAGGCACAGTAGTGTATAATACTCTCTTTCAGCTTTCATTTGGAGAATGAATAGCTCCACATTAGTTTCTATTTCCCCATTCATTGTTATATTTAGACAGACTGTTCCCGGCTGATGGATTCTATTCAGCGCTGCCCCAGTGGTAAAGTGCACTCCTGCCGTCTCTGAGTTTGATGCCCAACATCAGCAGTGTGCCTGGGGGGTGGGGGGGGGGGATGGAGGAAGAGAGGCAGCCCTCCAATCATACGAGTGCAGTGAAATGCAAACCCTCTCAGCATTCTTCTGTGGTTCGCTCTCCATCACTTGATTCTGTTCCTTGTCGCCGCTGCTTAGCCTGGATATTAATAGGGCAACTAGAGACTGAGTCACAGCACTGCCTCAGTCTCAGAGTGTTTGTGGATGATTGGTTGTATTTATAGTAGCCCATGACCACAGCATGAAGGCTTCAGAAGCAGCACAGCGCAGGTAATGGAAATGAGGCCACTCCTCGCTGACATAAGCGTTCAAGACTGATTGTTGTTTGGAGCGAGGATCGAGACAGGACTTATCAAGGAGAGCGCTTTGCATCAAACATGAAATTACATTGTAAATCGATGTTAGCGAGGACTTTTCTAATTGGTCAGAATTGCTACACGTTTGACCGATTGTAATGTTCATTGTCTTATCATGCCTTTGGGGTCCCACCCCCCCACACCCCCCCACACCCCCCCACACCCCCCCCCACACCCCCCCGCCCTCTCGCTCTTCAGGCTTTTGAGAGTTAATCCATCTCTCGACCCCTGACTTTTTCCAACTAGTCACCTCTCTTTCTCCCTCTTCCGTCACCCTCTCCTCCTCTGCTCTCCCAGTCAGGCCACCTGCAGAGGTCTGAGATGAGGCTGTCAGTCTGGACAATCATGTGACACTCAAGAAGAACCAGGAATTCCCCTGAGGAGTCTCAAAAAATTTGCCATTCCAGGTTTCTCTTCAATAACTCTGATCAGGAAATGGGACTTTTAACCTCAATTTGAGGAGGGGATCCCTCACTGAATTGCTCCTTCCAAGGTTTCTTCCATTTTTTTCTCCCCAGTGAGTTTTTCTGGGAGTTCTTCCTTGTCTTCCTTGAGGGTTTAGGTTGGTTGAGGGGCAGTTCTATGGGCATATGTGAAGCCCTCTGTGACATTGCTTGTAAAAAAGGCTATACAAATACATTTTTATTTGATTTGATTTTGGTGTTGGGAGTCAAGCAATAGTCTGCATTCACTAGACACAGCTTGGAGTTCTGCAACCATGATTCTGTTACCAGGCATAATGAATCTCTCAACTAGAAAGACACAACATGTCTGCTGTTTGAGGAGAAGGACTGGGAAATATCTACGACTCTGATCAGAGTGGAGGAGCAGAAGGAGGTGAAAGGAGATGACGAGGAAAGGAGAGAAGGAGAGAGGGAGGAGATAGGAGCGAGGAAAGGAGAGAAGGAGAGAGGGAGGAGATGAGAGCGAGGAAAGGACAGAAGGAGAGAGGGAGGAGATAGGAGGGAGGAAAGGAGAGAAGGAGAGACGGAGGAGATAGGAGGGAGGAAAGGAGAGAAGGAGAGAGGGGATAGGAGGGAGGAAAGGAGAGAAGGAGAGAGGGGATAGGAGGGAGGAAAGGAGAGAAGGAGGACGGAGGTGGTGTGATAACAGTCTTGGTAGGAGAGTGGGAGATAACACAACATCATGTGTGGTTATTTCTATGGTTTCTACTCCCACAAAGAGGAGCAGGCTGGTCCTCAGCTAGAGGTGGACAATGAGACAATGATCTGAGTGTTGCATGATATGTTGGGGGTGGCAAAGTAAAGTCAACATGTTTAACCAAAGTAAAACATTTGACTGAAAAACAACCACACATGCTCTTTATGACGTATGTGTTGTGCTAATTACTTAGGTTAAAAGTACATTTTGGATGCACTTTCTTGGTTATATAACCACAGACACACACACACACACACACACACACACACTTCACATAAACACAGACACTCAAACCAATACACATCCACACATGTAATGCACACAATCAAACACACATTCTCAGTTCATCACAGGTTTGCTTACCTGTGTATTGTGTACACACACACACACACACACACACACACACACACAGAGATCTATAGCACCCAAACGAGCCCATCTCTCCTATCTATGCCGACAGGCTTTCAAGCATGGCCAACTCTTTGATGTCATCTTAGACACACAGGGAGGACAGTTCATGGAAATGCTAAACTCAAGTGGAATCACATCAACGTTCATCTTTTATTACTTCCTCCACTTCCTCCTCCTTCTCCCAGTCCCAGAATCCCTTCTGAACGTGATGATGTCATCTCTGGGACTTCTTCTGCAGGTGTGTGAGACGTTCACCTGGCGAACCTTCGCAGCTCAGCTGTACAGCCGCAGGTCAGCCGTACTCTAATGGAACACCATCCTCTTCCTCCACACCTTCATCCACAGCTTCCTTCTCACAGTTCCACCACCTCCTGCCTGTGTTCTGGATGTGTCTAATCTAATCCCTCGGACTTTGGGAAAGTTCTGCTCAGCTCCTAGCTCTGTCGAGCTGGACTCCAGTGCAGCCCTGTAGCCCTCTAGACTGCAGTGTGGGTGTCATGAAGTTAGCGGTGGAATAATTTAGCCGCAGAATAGCGTTCAGATCTTTCAGTGGTGTATTGGTTGGTAAAGGTCAGATGTGTGGGCAGTGGAAAGGCAACATTACCCATCCTAAACATGTAGCATCACTGGAGAGAACTATGCTGATCACATCAAGGTTCAGGCAGTAATAAAAGACCAGGGCGACTCCAGTGTAGGGTCTCAGTTAGCACAGGTCACAGTTAGCATGGGTCACAGTTAGCATGGGTCACAGTTAGCACGGGTCACAGTTAGCACGGGTCACAGTTAGCACGGGTCTCAGTTAGCACGGGTCTCAGTTAGCACAGGTCACAGTTAGCACGGGTCTCAGTTAGCACGGGTCTCAGTTAGCACAGGTCACAGTTAGCACGGGTCTCAGTTAGCACGGGTCACAGTTAGCACGGGTCTCAGTTAGCACGGGTCTCAGTTAGCACAGGTCTCAGTTAGCACGGGTCACAGTTAGCACGGGTCACAGTTAGCATGGGTCTCAGTTAGCATGGGTCACAGTTAGCACGGGTCACAGTTAGCACAGGTCACAGTTAGCACAGGTCACAGTTAGCACGGGTCTCAGTTAGCACGGGTCTCAGTTAGCACAGGTCACAGTTAGCACGGGTCTCAGTTAGCACAGGTCACAGTTAGCACGGGTCTCAGTTAGCACGGGTCACAGTTAGCACGGGTCTCAGTTAGCACGGGTCTCAGTTAGCACGGGTCTCAGTTAGCACGGGTCACAGTTAGCACGGGTCACAGTTAGCATGGGTCTCAGTTAGCACGGGTCACAGTTAGCACGGGTCTCAGTTAGCACGGGCCACAGTTAGCACGGGTCACAGTTAGCACGGGTCACAGTTAGCACGGGTCTCAGTTAGCACGGGTCACAGTTAGCACGGGTCACAGTTAGCACGGGTCACAGTTAGCAGGGGTCTCAGTTAGCACAGGTCACAGTTAGCACGGGTCACAGGTGACAGGTCTGTGTGTGGGTCTTGATTTTCTGTTCCAATCTGATCCAGGTCACGTCTCATTCCATGAAGACTGAAAACGATGTGAGAAGAGTGGATGATGATTCTGGTCCCTAGTCCTAAACCCAGCTAACATCAATACAACAGTAAACCACAAGGCAAGAGAACGTCTTTAAATCCCCTTTCTGTGGAGGTCTTTATCAGAGCAGGTGAGCCTGTCAACATATACAGCATGAGAGTGCAGGACTGATGCAGAGCATTTGCTCTGTGTAACTGCACACTGGTCTGTGTTTGTTGAACAGGTCTGAATGGCTGGATTTAAATTATTTAAATTGGACACCATCTGTCAGGCTTTAGTGTATTTCAGACTTACACACATGGCAATACTGCACACACACACACACATTGTATACACACATTATTCTAGCCACACACAGTAATAAAGAAAGAGATGAAGGGACTAGCCCTCAGAGTGACATGCAGTCAGTGCATGAACCACAGCAGGAGACCAGTGGCAGTCACCAGCACACAGACTAATAAGGAACTGAGTGTGTGTCTGTGTGTATGTGTGTGTGTCTGTGTGTGTGTGTGTGTGTGTGTGTGTGTGTGTGTGTGTGTGTGTGTGTGTGTGTGTGAAAGCAAATCAGTGGCTTCTGTTAGAGAAGCAGTTCATAAACACAACTGCTCCCCCACCGAGGGAAAACAGCAAAACTGAATCTAAAAGCAACAACGGAAACAGCGAACCTGGAAAAGAAAGCAGAAAAAAAGAAGAAGAAAAAAGAATTATGAAGAAGTGTTGAATGACAGAATGAAACAGAAAGCAGCGTTTGTGAACACACACTCACACACACCTACACACACGTACACGTTCACACACACACCCAGGCCAGCTGGGAAGCAGCAGGAAGGTGTTGGCTGTGTATGAGGCAGCTTCTTACAGCTCGGTGGGGTTGTTAACATTCTCATTTCCCTTTCTAACCTCCAGAACTGGAGACCAAAGAGCTGGAGCGATGCTAACAGCATGCTGTCTTCCTGGTAAATGGCTCACTTCCTTGTCACATTTTCTATTCTTGATATTTTTTGGTGAGTCTTGTCCTCTTCTGGTGTCCTAGTGTGTGTTTGTGTGCGTGTGTGTGTGTGTGTGTGTGTGTGTGTGTGTGTGTGCGTGTGTGCGTGTGTGCAGTTTTTAATGGTCTGATTTGAACTTCTTGACAAATAAACTTAACCGGTCAAGTACCATGATCTATGAACATGTCTACAGATCCCTGGAGAACTGCTGGAATGAGATCTAGCACGATCCAAATGCCTTCAATATACAGTACAAGCCAAGTAGTGGTAGTGGTGTTGGTGGTGGTGGGTGTGGAGGGGGGGAGGGGGGACACTAGTTCTGCGTTTGCGATTGCGAGATGATTAATATGAGCATGCCATGGGAAACTCCAAGTCTCCGAAGTTAATTAGTGGGGCTTTACCATGAATCACAGATTCACACTATCAAAACTACGAGGTTCAAATCTTCAGATGAAGGATTGATCCAAGAGTTGTGTCTGCTGTGAGTTTCAAACAGAACCCCTCCCAACACTAATGAAACACCTTAGAACCAATTAAGAGTTTAATTACAGGGGGGGGGGTTGCTTCAAAGAAGCGCATCCCAGCAGGGGTGAGGGGTGGGAGGCAGACCTCCAGAAATAGTTTGTGAAAAAATATTGTAAAAAGGGAAAAAAAAGAACGTTTGTCAAGTTGTTTCTTTCGTCTTTTCTCTAGCCCTTTTTGTCTTGTCTTTACATTTCCTGCACGCGCACACACGCACACACGCACACACACACACACACACACACACATTAACATGCTTGAACTACACACCTGAGCAGAAAACAAAAAGGTAATTAAAGTGAAGAGCATAAGGTCAGAGGATGACCTTTTCAACACCATGGGGTCTAAAGCTTTCAGCATGTCAGCTTAATGCTCTTCAGTATGGGGAAGATAGGGAACGCTCACAAGCGATCACAAAGGGCAGGATTCAGATGAACTAGGAGCCTGTCAGAAGGTCAGCGTTCATCTGTGATCCTAAAGACCAGAGGTCAGGATATCACTGCAGGAGATGCTGAGGCCAAGATCCATCACCTTCTTGTTTCATCTATGAAACCCTCCTCTCCTGAACAGCAGGAACCCAAACCAGGAGCACCTTGCTGGGGTTGGTGTATAGAGGATAGAGGGGGATGGGTGGGGGGGAGTAGATGGGCGCAAAGGCAAGATGGTATTAATGAAGTCAGAATGTCATCGTTCACAGGGAAAGACCCGCTCATTTGGGAAATGTAGTGAGACAGAAGGACAAACCGTCCATCGCTGCCTTCTGATATTCATCCCGACTTCTAATAACGACATCATGTCGTAAACATTCTCCAATATTTCATCGTATACATGAACAAGATGCCAAACAAATTTACAGTTAACCTGTTGCTTGGAAACAGCCTTGCTGTAACCAAGCCTCCACTAGCCCCAAACAGACAGCAAGATGTTTGAAGTAAAGTTAGGGTGAATCCTCACAGTTTCTAAGCAACACGTTAAGCATGACTTTCCTTTGAATATCCTTCTGGTCTCCAGCATGAGGGCCAGTGTCAGATGGCAGATTTAATGAGTTAGTCAGAGTCGTCTTTTTCCAGCAGGTTTTTTTTTTCTCTGCAAAGCTGGACCTGGTTTAGAGGTTGAGTTAAGAACATCTGGCTTTTGAAGGTTCAGACCCTGATTCAGCTGCTCCTTCTGTCAACACACACACATACACACAAACACACGTACATACTGTATACACACAGAGGCCACACACACACACACACACACACACACACACACACACACACACACACACACACACACACACACACACACACACACACACACACACACACACAGGCCCACATGCACACAAACACAGAAAACCACAGACGAGCCAAGAAGCAATATGGCAGATGTTGTAGAGTCACAACAAGGTGCCTTCTGGGAGCTTTTCAGCTCATGGAGGAAACCTTCATTTGACAGACTGTTTTAATCTGCCTGCTATGCATCCAATCATTTCTCAGCTTCCTGAGAAATTTCAGGAAATATCTTCCTGAAGATATTTCATCCTCACTCCTCTAAATTTCCTGTCTTTCCACACTGACTTCCTTGGCTTCAGTGTCTGTCAAAGTACATTCTTTAAAGCAGATGGCAACCTATATTTATTTACATGTAGACGTTACCCTCGTGCAACGTGAGGTGGAACGGTTGGCAAGGCAACAGAACCTGAGGATTGCGTTCCACGGCTCAGTACCCTCCCCCCCCCACCCCCATCTCCTCACCTGAACTGAGACATGTCATGCCCCTCCATCTCCCCAAGAACATGCTTCTGTGTCGTTCTTTCAATGTTACTGTCATGACTTCATCAAGTTTGGTGTCTTCTGCAGGAGTAACATGATAGGATGGGGGGTTGGGTGGGGGGGGGGGGGGGGGGGGGGCTTCTGCCATGAAGCCTGAGTGTCAGGAAGCACCTCTTCTGCTGTTATACATTCAGATAACAGAAACAGCCAGATATTCACAGTTTGGCTTCACAGCATCACTGTACACACACACCCACACACACACACAGACACACACTCAGACACACACACACACTCTCAGACACACACACACACACACAGACACACAGAGACACACACACACACACAGACACAGACACACACACACCGCCTGGACAGGAAACACCAGCCAGGAAGATTAGAAACATCCCCTGAAACAGCACAAGACATCTTAATGTCTAAATGACTTATAAGGTCCATTTATTTGTTGTTTACATGTTAATGTGTACTGGGGGGGGGAGGGGGTGTGGAGAATAATAGTAAAGCAAGTTCAATATTGGACAACAAAAGTCAATGCTAGGATTCTATCGCTCTCTGCTGGTCAACTGCTATCACTGCTTGTGTCTGTTTTATCAGTCTAATGAAACTAACAGAAAGAGCATTTGTAGGAATAAGTGTATACAGCAATAGCAGAGCTAGAATATTTACGCAGACGCATAAGAAATAAACAAAAATAATATCACACTTTAATCCTGCAATTTTCATTTCAACCCCCCCCCCCCCCCGCAAAAAAGAACATTTTGTTGAACTTTGTTGAGCTGTTGATATCCAGCAGTATTGGAATGGAGATCCTTGATCTACTGCACTAGTCTGTAGGTAATGTAGCGTCCTGCAGTTTCACTGGGTCTGATGATTTTCACCACCTGTGAGAGCAAGAGAGGAAGAAACAACACAGTCATGCAGCCCTGCAGCTATGCAGCCCTGCAGCCATGCAGCCCTGCAGCCATGCGATGGACCACCCTCCCAGAGAACTGCATGACGTGTGTGTCGCTGGGAGGTATGTTATTATTATTACCTTCTTTCCTACAGGTAAACTATTGCAAGTTTGAGATGCATGCGATTTACTTGTTTAATTGAATTATCTTGTGGTTCTTCCCTTTGGCACTTGTTTGGTTTTCCACAATGTATGTTTCATAATCGGACTACCTGCTATGTTTGGGGTCTATCACGTTGTTATGATCAGTGACCGATGCTCTTTCTGTAAAGCTCTCTGTTGGAAGTCACTTTGGAGTGACGTGTGTGTGTGTGTTCCCCACCTGGCCTCTCTTCAGTCCAAAGTATCTGGCCACCGGATCTCCTGATTGGATCCTGGGCAGCTGACTCTCCTTCAGTTTACTGACTGGTCAAGGAAACCATGACGACAGGCATCAGCTAGTCCAACATGTCAACGCCAGACCACAGCGAGTGCTACAGCTAAGTTATTACCTTACTGACACAAACTCTCTCTCTCACACACACACACACACACACACACACACACACACACACACACACACACACACACACACACACACACACACACAGTTTTATACTTAAGACTAAATGTGTTAGAAAGGATACTATCTGGCCAGCAGCTCAGCCAGCTCTTCCTTGGCCATGACGATGTGTTCTGGAACAAGCTAAGGATGACAAGTGTTCATATTGAATCAGTACATGTACTGGATCAGTCAATTATGAAGACATATGTTGCACACACACACACAGACACACACACACAGACACACAGAGACACACACACAGACACACACACACACACACACACACACACACACAGAGACACACAGACACACACACAGACACACAGAGACACACACAGACACACAGAGACACACACACACACACCTCATGTTCTGTGATGTTGATGAGAAGTTCCTGCTGAAGAAACTGCTCCAGGATGTATTTTGGCGCCATGTCAACTAACGACTAAAATAGAAGAGAACAAGGTAAGTTAGGAAAACCCTGCAGGTCATCAGGAATCACATTTCTACATGTCCCATCTTCACTGCTCACTGATATGAAACTAGACACACCTGTTTGGCAGAAGGTGTCATGCCCATCTGGACCACAATGATGGCTCTGGTGATGTTCTCCTCCTGCATCCGTTGGCAGTATATCTTGATGGTCTTAATTCCCACCTTAGGCTCCTCTGTAGAGCAACACATGTTGACTTAACAAGAGACGAGATGAACTCGAGACTTTGTGCCTGGAGGAAACAAACTAAGCAGGCCTACCTGGAAAGAAGACGAACATTTGGTCGGTCGGATCATCGTTGTGAGCGACAAGCACTGTGAGATCTGTCCGCCGGGGGTGTCCCTCGCTGGGCTTGTCACCAAACTGGCTCTTAAATTCATCCAGAGTCTGATCCAGTTCATCTTGGGTGACCAGGTAGCCTCGGTCATGACACAGCTATAGGATTCAGAGGAAAACATCTGAGAGCAACTGGCCTTTCTATGTCCAGTATATCTATGATCAGTATATATATGTCCAGTATATCTACGTCCAGTATATCTATGATCAGTATATATATGTCCAGTATATCTACGTCCAGTATATCTATGATCAGTATATATATGTCCAGTATATCTACGTCCAGTATATCTATGATCAGTATATATATGTCCAGTATATCTACGTCCAGTATATCTATGATCAGTATATATATGTCCAGTATATCTACGTCCAGTATATCTATGATCAGTATATCTATGATCAGTATATCTATCTCCAGTATATCTATGATCAGTGTTCCTGATCACTGCTTCTTTATTTCCACGTGTTTGTGACAGATGTTGAGGAACTAACCTGCATTATAGTTTTCCGGATTTTCCATAATCTGTAGGTTTCTTCTTCGTCATCCATTTGCTTATTTTTATTTTTACTCCAGAAATATACACAATATACCTCGTTTAGTAAAGTAAAGCTGTTTGGCTACAACTTTGTGAAGTCAAAAAAACAGACATTCAAAAAACTGTCGTTTTGGTTCCAAAAGAGCAACTTTCGGACTACAAGAGGATTCCGCCATGATCGCCTGTTCAAATATCGTCTCAAAACCAACCAGTATACAAATACACAATGTACAAAGAAAACCCCTTAAATTATCATTCATAATTTGATACTTGTTTAAAGCCTGTGCTTCTATGAAATAGGGATAGTCGACTGAGATATATATATATTTCTAATCCGGCGAGGTTGAGACAGCAGCTGGTGGGTCCTGAAATCTTTAAGATGTGGTTCATTAAAGCAGCAGCGGTGTTTCCAGTCGGTCTGCTGAGCTGCAGAGGAATAACCAGAGCGATGGTCTGTATTCATTATTATATTATTTAAACAAACACTAGATAGTCAGAGTAATCTGTTTTGTTTCATGTGTTGTTATATATTTTCAAAGTACGAAGGTCATGATTAAATCTGAACTGTTTTGGTGTCACAATTAAACTGGTCCGGTGGCAGACAAGTCTAACAAGATAATGAGACTTATCTTTATGATATTGGTGATTAACACAGTTAAATTAAAAATGGTAGATGCAATTTCTTGCTCAGTTGTACTGTTCGCTGTCTTGGGTTTTGCATTCAGTTAAACGTAGCCTAGCAGCTAACTCATCTATTTTACTTGATAGATTTCACTTGACAGATGACCTGCCCTGATATATGGACTTATCTTCTGTGTACTGTACCTAGTTAAGAAATGATGAAGTTGAACTGAACCATCTGGATATTAGTGAGAATTCGTGTGATGTTTGTCATTCCTCTTGACTCTTTACCAGACCTAAGAAACACATGGCCAAGCCTTAATGATTGAATGATCCAGATTCAGGTTGTTCTGTGTATCTGGGTATTGTCACCATCCACTCCCTCTTTTATCTCCAAGGTCCAAACATTTCATTTAGGCAATTGACACTCTTGTCTCAGATACATATGGACCAAAACCTGAACCCAAGGAAGGGTGTGTCCACTCAATATTTATGACAGTGAAACCTGCCAAGTTTAAAAGAAGGAGATGAAGACATCACACACTGTTGACTGACTAGCTTCCCTGTACACAGCCCTCCTCTTCCTCCTCTT
This sequence comes from Neosalanx taihuensis, assembly GCA_030340665.1. Lineage (NCBI taxonomy): Eukaryota > Metazoa > Chordata > Actinopteri > Osmeriformes > Salangidae > Neosalanx > Neosalanx taihuensis. Next base: position 14,366,577 of record CM059300.1, on the reverse strand, counting down.
CCTCTTTCACTCCCTTTGTTTGATATTCCTCAGTTGTGACTGGCTCCCATCTCCTTCATCTTCTTCTTCTGCAGTGCGCGCAGGCCACTGATTGGAAGACAGCCAAGTCTATTTACGAGTTCTCTGCCAAGGATATAGATGGAAATGATGTATCTCTGGAGAAGTACAGGTGAGGCCCAGCGAGATCATACAGGTCTCTCAGCATGTTGCCCAACTCATTATAGCCCTCTATCTGTTTTATAATGGTTGTTATCACAACACACTGCTGTTTCTACTGGTGTAAACATACAGATATATATATATATATATATTATATTATTATATATTATATTATTATTATATTTTATATTATATTATTATATGTATATATCGGTTAATTATTCATCATGAAAATGATCCGTCTCATTCACTCCCTTTTTTTTCTAGAGGGTTTGTGTGCATCATCACTAATGTAGCCTCTAAATGAGGTAAGACTAGGGTAAACTATACTCAGCTAGCGGGAATGCACGCCTCCTACGCTGAGAAAGGTTTACGGATCCTCGGTTTCCCCTGCAACCAGTTTGGGGGCCAGGTAAGGGGCTCCTTCTCTTTGGGAGGTTTGTTTTGGGACAGGGATCATCTCTAACCATGCTAGTGTGCTTTGCCACCCCCCACGTACTATATATACCCATTCCATTCAGTACCTATGTTATTTGTACTTCCACGTTACCTGTATCATTTGTACTATTGCATCACTTGTATTGTTTGTATCCATATCTGTAGTGTATTTTACATTGTATTCATTTTTATTTTATTAGCATGCCACATATATGTCCTATGTTTGCTAATTCCTGCCAAAGTGAATTCTATGTTTGTTAATCTTGCATAGCGAATAAACCCCATTCTGATTCTCCAGGAACCTGGTACAGAGGCAGAGATCAAAGAGTTCGCTAAAGGCTTCAACGCAGAGTTTGACCTCTTCAGTAAGATTAATGTCAATGGAGATGATGCACATCCTCTCTTCAAGTGGATGAAGGAACAGCCCAAGGGGAAAGGAACTCTGGGAAAGTGAGTTTTGTGGGTTTTTTTCCTAATGGAACAGTATGACCTGGTCAGTATCTGTCCCTGGTTTTAGCCTACAAATACACACACACAGACAGACAGTGAGGAGAGGTTAAATGGGCAACTTTTCGCAATATTATTATTTATTTTTTAAATCAAAACTAAGAATGTTATATTTTGTGGTCTCATTTTGTTAGTAGAGTTTGATTTGTATTTTCACTCTCTTTGCAGTAACCTCAAATGGAATTTCACAAAGGTAACAATGTGATGTTTTCTTTAACTGTGATATGGTTCTGTTAACAGATAACATGTGGGTGGGTCAGCAAGTAGACACCAGCCAAAGCAAATAGGATGATTTGTGGAACAGATTAAGCTTTCAGGAATTTTCTGATGAAAAGTGACTCATGGAACACACCTCCTTTTTAAATAGATCATGTGGTCATGTGTCTTTGAGTCATGTGGCCGAGCGGCTAGGGAGTCGGGCTAGTAATCAGAAGGTACCTGGTTTGAACCCTGGCTGTGCCAACATTACATTGTGTCCTTGGGCAAGGCACTTCACCCTACTTGCCTCAGGGGGGAATGTCCCTGTACTTGCTGTAAATCTCTCTGGATAAGAGCGTCTGATAAATGACTGAGAATTATTATTTTTTTTTTTTATAGTTCCTGATTGACAGAGAGGGGCAGGTTGTGAAGAGATACGGACCAACCGATGATCCCAGCGTAAGTACAGGAAGTGACATCAGAAGCTGCCTGTTGCCAGTGTTCGACATAACATGCATCACGTGGTACACTGGATGGCCTACTTAGCTCAGAAAGACTGACCCCCAGTGGCCAATATAGGGAATAAACATGGCTGTTTTGATGGAGTCTGCTGTATAAAACTGTTATATCCCAGATGATCTTTAATACTCTCTATAGGTATTTATATTGTGTTTCATTGATCATATATTCCCAGGATGGTTTTGATATTGTAAATTGCAAACATTGCAAACATTATATACATTGTGTGTGTGTATATATATATATTATAACATTATGCTACAGAGCTCAGTATGATAGCAGCCCTGTCCATGGTGCTAAAAACAACAGGCTCTTCTTAAGACTCAGTTTCTCAACAGGTGATAGAGAAGGACCTGCCAAAATACCTGTAAACACTCCGCTGTCCGTCTGACCTCTCCTGTGGGATTCTGGGTGTGTGTGTGTGTGGGGGGGGGGTGTGTGTCTGGACCAATGACGGCCTGTCCTGAAACCCGCTCAGCGTGGAGGACAGACCCGATGAACCCAGCGTGCAAAGCCCCCAGAACCAGCCCCCCCCCCCCCCCCCCCCCCCCCGCCCCCTACAGGACCACAGGGCCTGTTGGACCATCACAGCTGTTTTAGTCAGATCAGATTGAGTTTCTGTCCCACATGTCATCCCACCTTTCAGATCATTTATAACCATTACTGATCATCTACAGTGTTTCTCATTGATGATTCGGATGTCTAGTGTAGAGCTTTTTGTCATTTATGTTTTTGTTCACTGCTTAGAGAAAATAAATGCATTAATGAAGTCACTAAGCAAGCTATTCATGAATTGTGATTGATTTTAACATTTGCAAAGTGTTTATCAGTTTAAAGAGATGTTTCAGAACAGATCTAGAGTCCATTCTTTGATAGGGTAAACATGATGAACATGGCATCCACAAAAACCCACGCAGATTAGATTTAATCCGGTGCAGGACCATCTAGAACCACAGGAGGATGCTCTAGTGACAGCGCTGCTTCAGGACGAGGACTGACGCACTACAGCGGTGCTTCCACAGAGCTGCAGCTGGATCTGATGAGAGGGAAAGAGGGCTGGAAGGCAGATAAGAAGCCTTATTCGACAGCTGTTAAGGTTATGCCATTATAACATGCGGATGTTAACGGAGAACTGAAGAGGACAGTCATGTTTCCAGCGTGCTGACAGGAGGGAGGAGGATACCGCTGCATGATTCGCCCTCTGGTTGATGAAGGACAGTGCTGCTCTTCATCGGGGACCGGAGATGGAGGACCACACTGCCACTGGAGCGGGGGAGGAGACCCCCCATGGGGAGGCCGGGGGACGGGAGGACAGGGAGGCTGCGGTTGGCCTCACTCTGCCGCTGGACGGTACTGACTCGGGTTTGTAATCCACATTATAATAACACATCTCCCATCTGGATTAAAGATGGTCATGTTGGGACATTAATGCACGTGTTTGTACAATGTGACTGTGCAGAAGGCTCTGGGATACTTTGCAATATCAAGGACAGGACCATATAGTATGATCAACATTATGATCTCTTAAAATCAGAGTATTCTGCTGGTGCACAAGTGTGTTTATCCAGCCTGAAAACAGCACCTAGTTTCCAATTCCCATCAGGCCTACCGCAGTGACTGACTACGGGCCAAATCCCAATATAACAAACCTTACCAATAATTTGATGATAAATGACAACACAATGTTGGTCTGAGAGGGAGAGACTGAGATACTGACGTATTGACAACGTGTGTCCTTCAAGGCGTTAATCAACATGTCAAGTGTCTCTCAAGTAGGTTGAATTGGTTTTAAGGGGGTGATAACTCCAGCAGTCACTGATATCTGGGCCAGCAGGATAGCTGTGGCCAGCAGCAGAAACAGAAGACTGATCTGAATATTTAATGATCAGTAAGCTTTCCAACTTCAGGTTTCTCAGGTGTCTTGATGAATACAAACTCACAGCTCTGTATCAGAAAGAATAATTACATTTAATACAATATAGAATATAACACACAGTGACTGTTGCTCATAGTTTATGATACATTGTAGCCTACTGCCTCGCAGGGTAAATATTATTATTATTTATTTTTTAGAACAGTTGACAGTTCTGTGGTATCAATCATGGAGAGGATGCTCTCTCTCTCTCTCTCTCTCTCTCTCTCTCTCTCTCTCTCTCTCTCTCTCTTTCCGTATCTCTCTTACAGACACACACACACACACACACACACACACACACACACACACACACACACACACACACACACACACACACACACACACACACACACACACAGAGAGAGAGAGGAGGAGCACATTAACCACTGTAATCAGCTTATCAGCACACAGGCTCTCGTTGTCAGCAGTAAGACTGGCATCTGCTCCCCTCCTCCTTCAGCTCATCTCTCGCTCATAGTTTTACAGGCTGGCGCTGTGCAGCAATACACACACACACACACACTCCCAACATGTGTATGTTTCATGGAATAATGTTGACTCTGTACGGTGGGGAAGCTTACAGTAACAGAGTGGATGGCTGTGTTAGTGAAGCCTGTATGATCTGAATCTGTAGCCCAGAGTACATCATGCTCTGCTCTGCACAGCTCTGATCAAGACCATCAGATTCATGTGTCTCCTGTTCCCATGGTGCCTGTACAAAGTGTTACATGGCTGAGGTGTGTGTGTTTGTGTGTTTGTTTTCTTGTGTGGGTGTGTTTGTTTACCAGCATGTACAGTGTGTTTGTTCAAGGATGTTCCTGGAGGTTTAATGTAATGCCCTTGTGTTCAGAAACGGAGAGAGATCAGCTCAGATTCCAAACAGCTCTCTGCAACAGGCGGCCATTTTCTGAACTGACTATAGGTCTAATCCTTCACTCTCCCACACAGAGACTCTCACCACCAACATGACTATCAAAACCACTATGGCCTTACTGCTTTGCATTGCAGCGCTCTCTGGAAGATTCTTATAGGCGTCAGTTGGTTCTGCTGAGTGCAACATAGCAGAATTGTGAAGTCATATGGATGGGTTATGTTAGAAAGGCGCCTTTATAAAATCACATGTTATGTTGAGCATAGTCTGACCTGATTGTAGCGTTATAGAGGACAGTGTGTCTCGTTGGGTTCAGTCTCTCTCTCTCTCTCTCTCTCTCTCCCTCTCCCTCCGTCTCAACTTCCTGGGGCTAGATTTCCCATTGGCCAGTACCAGCCCTATCCCTTTACTCTGATAGGTTGCTGGAGAAAGACATGTGATTGACCCCAGGGGACGCCACAGGTAGCAGCCAATGACAGGAAGATCAGATTAGTCAGGAAGTCAATCCAATAGAACCCCGGACAGATCTGAACCAGAATAGACAAGAGGCACAGACCTTTGCGATACTTAAGGCACAGCCTGCACACAGCTTCCACACAGCCTGCACACAGCTTCCACACAGCTTGCACACAGCCTGCACACAGCTTCCACAACGCCTGCACACAGCTTGCACAGTAACTGGAGGGCTGGATCTGGTCACTCTTACCATTCTGGATTATCAACTGGAGAGAAGTTAGAAAAGCTGAGTGGTGTTTGCAGGTGAGAGGTCTGTGTTCTGGCAAGGTTCTCAGTTTCAATGTAAACACTCCAGGAGTTAATCCACCATCTAGGTTGCTGTCAATATTGTAGCCTGGCCTTATTGCATAGTCGATGTCTGCTGCAGCCAAGAGACTTTCCATTTAAAATGTTGAAGGATTCTAATGACTAGATCTGATGTAATGTGCAGTACTGTAAGAAGGAGGGGGATCAGAATGAGTCCATACTCACCCATAGGGTCTTTTATTCATCAGGGCTTCTGTCAACACGATTATACGGCAGAGAGAAATAAGTCTGATTTTAAACCACTGCAAAATGAAGTATTGATGGTCTCTCTCTCCTCTCTCTCTCTCTCCTCTACTTTCTCTTTTTCCATTAACAGAAGCCAAGAAAGCTCAGATAACGGAGGCAAGTTTCTTAAGACGCTTTTTTTTCTCTTTCTCTCAAGACTTTCTCTCTCTTTCTCTCAGTCTCTCTCTCTTTCTCTCAGTCTCTCTCAGTCTCTCTCTCTCTCTTTCTCTCAGTCTCTCTCTTTCTCTGTCTCTCTCTCTCTTTCTCTCAGTCTCTCTCTGTCTCTCTCTTTCTCTCAGTCTCTCTCAGTCTCTCTCTCTCTCTCTCTCTGTCTCTCTCTCAGTCTCTCTCTTTCTCTGTCTCTCTTTATCTTTCTCTCAGTCTCTCTCTCACATTCACTAACATGATGTTCCACTCGTCTCTCTCATGGTTGCTCATTGTGCTGTGTGTCCATCCTGCCTGTGTTCAGATGCCGTCTCCCACAATCCAGTTTGGTCCAGGCCAAGAGAAGAAGATAGGCCACCGCAGAGTAGATGCTTCTGGAGAAACCACCTACAAGAAGGTCCTCACCCCTCTCTCTCCTCACCCCCTCTCTCTCTCCTCACCCCTCTCTCTCCTCTCCCCCTCTCTCTCTTCTCACCCCTCTCTCTCCTCACCCCTCTCTCTCCTCACCCCCTCTCTCTCTCCTCACCCCTCTCTCTCCTCTCCCCCTCTCTCTCTTCTCCCCCCCCTCTCTCTCACTCCTTCAGTATGAATGTGTATCATGTGATGTCCAAGCTTGATCGTCCTTGTTTCCTGAGGTCTTCTCTGTGTGCCCCCCCCTCCTCCAGACCACCTCGTCTGCCCTGAAAGGTGCCATCCAGTTGGGCATCGGCTACACCGTGGGCAACCTGAGCTCCAAGCCTGAGAGAGATGTTCTGATGCAGGACTTCTATGTGGTGGAGAGCATCTTCTTCCCCAGGTGTGTGTGTGTGTGTGTGTGTGTGTGTGTGTGTGTGTGTGTGGGTGTGTGTGTGTGTTTGCGTGTGTGTGTGTGTGTGGGTGTGTGTGTGTGGGTGTGTGTGTGCATGGGTGTGTGTGTGTGTGTGTGTGGGTGTGTGTCTGTGAGTTGTGTGTGAGTGTGTGTGTCTATCACACAGACATATTTTCTCCCTTCCAGTAATGACTGTAGATTAGATTAGATTCAACTTTAATGTCATTACACAGGTACAAGTACAGGGTAACGAAATACAGTTAGCATCCAACCAGAAGTGCAAAACAGTTATTACAACAGAATATAATTGTAATTGTACACTCAGAATATACACAGTATACACTGTAATGCAGATTGCTGTGATGTCCCCCCCCCCCCCCCCCCCCAGTGAAGGCAGTAACCTGACCCCCGCCCACCACTACCCAGACTTCAGGTTTAAGACGTACGCCCCGGTGGCATTCCGCTACTTCAGAGAGCTGTTTGGGATCCGACCAGACGACTATCTGGTGAGTCACTTCCTGTGAGACCCAACAACCCTGCTGAGAGTTTTATAAAAACACACACACTCGTACACACACACACACTTACCTGGGAACCTACACACGCTAGCAGAACAGCCTCAGGCACCAACACAGACACATTCAGTAACACGTATGATCTCACCTTTCACCTGTGCCAGGAGATCAGCAGACTAATACCTTCTTTTTAAAGCGCGATGGAAGACGCTCAATTTTACTACGACATTTCTGAGAGAGAAAGAGAGAGAGAGAGAGAGAGAGTATGTATTTGCGTTGGATTGCACGTGTGTGTAGTTGTTTATTTTGTGTACGTTAGCTTGTGCACAAAAAACATGTGTTTACAAGGATGTATTGTATGAGAATAGTACTAGATTCGTAATCGTTGTTTCATATCCGACACAAATGATTCTGTTCTTACCGTTACTCTGATAAATACAGCTGACATGCTCCATGTTGACTACAGAGCTGTTTCAGCAGAACCACATCAGTGTAGTGAACTGCAGCTAAGCTGGTTAAACTGGCTCATCCACTTTCAGGTGTCTGAGCTAACAAACACTCACAAGGTCTTCAGTGTTACTGAGGTAGCCCTGCACTTCTGACCCTTTAACAGTATTAGAGTAGCTCGCTATCGACGCTCTGATCTAATCTAATGTGTGTGTGTGTGTGTGTGTATCTGTGTGTGTGTGTCTCCAGTACTCCTTGTGTAACGAGCCCCTGATTGAGCTCTCCAATCCGGGGGCCAGTGGGTCCATTTTCTACGTGACCCGAGACGATGAGTTCATCATCAAAACTGTGGATCACAAGGAAGCTGAATTTCTGCAGAAGCTCCTTCCTGGATACTACATGGTGAGTGGAGAGAGGCTGGCTGGCTTCAGTCCATGACCTTGGAGTTGACCTAGCTCAGGTGTGATGTGTTTAGAAGCTTGTGTGTGTGTGTGTGTGTGTGTGTGTGTGTGTGTGTGTGTGTGTGTGTGTGTGTGTGTCTGTCTGTCTGTCTGTGTGTGTGTGTGTGTGTGTTGTAGTAGACGTGCAGCACCTGGGTTGACCCAGTCTTGAGACCACACACACACACACACTAAGCACACACACAAACACACTAAGCACACACTCGGTCAGGCTTAACCTCTGACAGTTCCCACTACCTGCCAGGTGGCTAGGCTAGGGGAGGGACCTGCAGGGGTCTGTCTCTCACCTGCTCTCTCTCTCCCTCTTCCCCTCTCCTACCCTCTCCTCCCCTCGCCCCTCCCCTCTCCTCCCCTCTCCTCTCCTCCCCTCTCCTCCCCTCTCCTCCCCTCTCCTCCCCTCACCCCTCTCCTCCCCTCTCCTCCTCTCGTCCTCCAGAACCTAAACCAAAACCCCAGGACCCTGCTGCCCAAGTTCTTCGGTCTCTACTGCGTCCAATCAGGAGGCAAGAACATCCGCATCGTGGTCATGAACAACGTCCTGCCCCGCGCCGTGCGCATGCACCTCAAGTTCGACCTGAAAGGCTCCACCTACAAGCGGCGTGCGTCCAAGAAAGAGCGGGAAAAAGCTCGGCCAACGTTCAAAGATCTGGACTTCCTGCAGGATGTTCCAGATGGGCTGACCCTGGATCAGGACACCTACAGCGCCTTGGTGAAGACCCTGCAGAGAGACTGCCTGGTGAGGGGGGAGGGAGGGAGGGAGGGAGGGAGGGAGGGAGGGAGGGAGGGAGGGAGGGAGGGAGGGAGGGAGGGAGGGAGGGAGGGAGGGAGGGAGGGAGGGAGGGAGGGAGAAACAAGTGAACATACAGGAAAACAAAGTGTTAGGAAAACATTTTTCAAAAAACCATAAGTGTGTGTCGTGTGTGTGTGTGTGTGTGTGTGTGTGTGTTGTGTGTGTGTGTGTGTGTTGTGGTGCAGGTGCTGGAGAGCTTTAAGATCATGGACTACAGCTTGTTGCTAGGCGTCCATAATAAGAGCCAGGCTGAGCGGGAGCAGCAGTCCCAGGGTTCACCTCCAGGGGGCGATGACAAGAAGCAGCCAGCCCCACAGAGAGCCCTCTACTCTAGTGCCATGGAGTCCATCCAGGGAGGAAAGACATGCAGGGACACACTGGACCACGATGACACGTGAGACACACAGAAACACACACACAGAAACACACACATAGAAACACACACACACAGAAACACACACACAGAAACACACACACACACACACAGAAACACACACACAGAAACACACACACACAAAAACACACACACACACAGAAACACACACACACACAGAAACACACACACACAAAAACACACACACAGAAACACACACACAGAAACACACACACACACAGAAACACACACACACACAGAAACACACACACAGAAACACACACACACACACAGAAACACACACACAGAAACACACACACACACAGAAACACACACACACAGAAACACACACACACAGAAACACACACTCACACAGAAACACACACACAGAAACACACACACACAGAAACACACACACAGAAACACACACACACACAGAAACACACACACACACACAGAAACACACACACAGAAACACACACACAGAAACACACACATTAACTCGATCTTCTTCTTTCCAGGATGGGTGGTATTCCAGCTGTGATTGGCAAGGGAGAACGAGTTCTGCTCTTCATCGGAATCATTGACATCCTCCAGTCCTACAGGTATAGACCTCTCTGACCCTCCTGAACTGACCCTCCTGAACTGACCCACCTGAACTGACCCTCCTGAACTGACCCACCTCTCTGACCCTCCTGAACTGACCCTCCTGAACTGACCCTCCTGAACTGACCCTCCTGAACTGACCCTCCTGAACTGACCCTCCTGAACTGACCCTCCAGAACTGACCCACCTCAACTGACCCTCCTGAACTGACCCTCCTGAACTGACCCTCCTGAACTGACCCACCTCTCTGACCCTCCTGAACTGACCCACCTCTCTGACCCTCCTGAACTGACCCTCCTCTCTGACCCTCCTCTCTGACCCTCCTGAACTGACCCTCCTGAACTGACCCTCCTGAACTGACCCTCCTGAACTGACCCTCCTGAACTGACCCTCCTCTCTGACCCACCTGAACTGACCCTCCTGAACTGACCCTCCTCTCTGACCCTCCTGAACTGACCCTCCTGAACTGACCCTCCTGAACTGACCCTCCTGAACTGACCCTCCTGAACTGACCCTCCTCTCTGACCCACCTGAACTGACCCTCCTCTCTGACCCTCCTGAACTGACCCTCCTCTCTGACCCTCCTGAACTGACTCTCCTGAACTGACCCACCTGAACTGACCCTCCTCTCTGACCCTCCTGAACTGACCCTCCTGAACTGACCCTCCTCTCTGACCCTCCTGAACTGACCCTCCTCTCTGACCCACCTGAACTGACCCTCCTCTCTGACCCTCCTGAACTGACCCTCCTCTCTGACCCTCCTGAACTGACCCTCCTGAACTGACCCACCTCTCTGACCCTCCTGAACTGACCCTCCTGAACTGACCCTCCTGAACTGACCCTCCTGAACTGACCCTCCTCTCTGACCCTCCTGAACTGACCCACCTCTCTGACCCTCCTGAACTGACCCTCCTGGACTGAGGCCACTTAACTGGCAACTTTCTGATAACTAGCCTGATTCCCTAACCGCTCAGCCCCCTGACTACTTGATCCTGTCCTATCAGTAATGGTAATCTGTTCTCCTCCTCTTCTTCCTCCTCCTCTTCCTCCTCCTCTTCTTCAAGGCTCATCAAAAAACTGGAGCACTCCTGGAAGTCCCTCATCCACGATGGGGTGAGGCCTCAAACCTAGCACACACACACAGGCACCATGCCCATACACACACACACACACACACACACGAGTACACACTCATCCACACACATCATGACCATCTCATTGCCTCCCTCAGGAGACAGTTTCAGTGGTCAGACCCAGTTTCTATGCTGAGAGATTCTACAAGTTCATGAACACCACCGTGTTCAGGAAGAGCTGTTGTGAGTACACACACACACACACACCTGCACAAGAAGTCACACAGTAGTACAAGCACACACAATATGGGGCAAACCTAGATTTGTCTCCAGAAAACGAGACTGAATTCTCCTCTGTTCACCCCCAGCTCTACGGTCCTCCCCATCTAAGAGGGGGAGAGGGGCTCTCCCTGTGCCCAAGAACAGCGCTCCTGGGGCGGCCTGGGCGGCCAGCCAGCAGCCCTCAGAGAATGAAGAAAACCAGGATAATCTTGACAACCTGAGGGGTGCTCGCTGCTTCCCTCTGCTGGAGGAGGAGGGTAAGACAGGACTGCTCCAAACTGACTCTGAGTCTGTGATGGTGTGGATAACATCAATGTAGTTACATATCCCTCCCTCCCTCCCTCCCTCCCTCCCTCCCTCAGGTCATCCATGCACTCCTCCCTCCTTTGAAGATGCCACAACTGCGTCTATTGCCACCACCCTGTCTTCCAACAACTCTCTACCTACCACTCCCTTTGATACACCTGAGCACCCCCGCTACAGGTACACACACACACACACCCACACACACACACACCCACACACACATACACACACACACACACACACACCCACACAAACACACACAATGGATAGAGACACATATTGATCTATATTCTCACCTGTGTTTCCCCCCTGCAGGAAACACACCCACTCTCCTGGTGCTGTCAGGTAAGTCAACAGCAAACAGCATCTGGAGCTGAACTGGAGGATTCTGTCTGGCTTCTAATGTCACTTCCTGTGCTGGCCCATGCACTTCCAGGTCACAGCAGGAAGTGGTGGAGGTTCATGAGGAGAAGCAGCAGAACATCACAGTGGAGGTGGAGCTGACGTAAGCCAGCAGCACACACACACACACACACACACACACACACACACACACACATACACACCCATACACACACACAAACACACACACACATACACACACACACCCATACACACACACAAACACACACACACACACACAAACACACACATAAACCCAGTTTTTCTGCTGTGTTTTGGAGCTGTATCCTGGTCCCTGTGTAATACTCTGTGTGTGTTTCTTACAGTCAGACTTCTAAGACTACTGAGCTGACCAAGGGGTGTGACCTGGAGCACCCTGCCCCGCCCCCTGCCCCGCCCTCCACCAGCCAACACTCCTCCCCCCTCCCCCCTTCATCCTCACCTCCCTGCATCCCTCCCTCCTCTGCTCCCCTGTCCTCCCCCCTCCCCCCTTCATCCTCACCTCCCTGCATCCCTCCCTCCTCTGCTCCCCTGTCCTCCCCCCTCCCCCCTTCATCCTCACCTCCCTGCATCCCTCCCTCCTCTGCTCCCCTGTCCTCCACCCTCCCCCCATCCTCTGCCCCTCCTACTTCAACTGACCAGTCCTCTGCAGTCCCATCTTCCACTCTTCCCTCCTCCTCTCACCCCTCCACCCCTCCTTCTACCCCTCCAACTTCCTCTGCAGCTCCATCCTTCTTCTCTCCTTCCTCAGCTCCTCATCCCTCCTCATCTTCATCGACCCTGCCTTCATCCACCCTTCCCTCCTCCTCTCCCTCGGCCCCCCACTCCTCCACCCTCCCTCCTTCCTCCATCCCTCCTTCAGTCCCTCATCCTTCCTCCACCCTTCCCTCGACTCCGCCCTCCTCCCTTCCATCAAGCCCCCAGGTGAGGGCGCGGCCCCCGTCGTCCAATCATCTGTCTGCAGCCAGCAGCCACAACTCACTGGAGGGGGAGGTTCCTGTGTCTGACATCTACTTTGTAAGTCCCGCCCTCTTTCTGCTTGCTGGTCACATGATTCAGCAGACAGTTTGGGAACTCTTGGTCCTTGTTGAGTTCAGATGCTGTGTGTGTGTTTTTGAGCTATGAGGGTGAGGGCCAGTGTGCCTGTGTGTGAGTGTGTGCCTGTGTGTGTGTATGCGTGTGTGTGTATGTGTGTGTGCTAGAGTCAGTTGAATTTCACTGTAGCTATTTGCTGTTTGGGAATAAGAACACATGGGTACCAGCACATGTGCCTGAGTCTTAATGTACGGACACGCCAACTCAGGACTTCATGACATTTAGTCGAATAGTGGTCATTGCTTTGAGCTTTGCATGTTGCATGTGTATATGTGTGTATGTGTAGGCGTGTGTGTGTGTGTGTCCTTCGTCCTCTCCCTCATCATCAGTGACGTTCTAAAGCAGCATATCAGATCATATGATGCTTCATGTTCTCTGTTCTGTCACCATCTGATCCATGTCCAGGCTCCATGTTCTCCATTTTCACTCTCCTTTTCTTCTTCTGTCTTTTATTTCCCATCTATCACTGGTCTCCACCCCCCCCCCCCCCCGTCCTTCTCGTGTGCGTGTGTGTGTGTGTGTGCGTGTTCGTCGATCAGTATGCGGAGGGAAGATATTGGGTGTACTCTCCTGTTCTTGGCCGTCGTAAGCTAAACTCTAGCTCGAGCTACAACGTAAGTCACGTGGTCTCCGTAGCAACCTAGGGGACACCTGTTACTGCCCCCCCCCTCCTCTCCTGAACCCCCTCCCCCCCCCGCCTCAGTCGCTGGTGAATGAGTGGTGTAACAGCATGCTGCTACTGCTAGAGGATTGTACTGCACCTTTAATGACAAACACTCTGCTTTCTTCTGCTCTGCTTCTGCTGTGCTTCTACTGTGCTTTTACTGTGCTTCTACTATCATCTGTTCTACTGCTCTCTGCTCTCCCCTCTTCTACTTTTATCTGCTCTACATCACTCTCCTCTGCTCTGCTCTCCTCTCCCCCTGCTGGCTGGCTGATGCCCCTGCAGGCACAGGAGGGCAGGAGCTGGGTTTACTCCCCTCTGCACTACGGCTCAGAGTCCAGAGGTGCTTCTGATGGAGAGAGCGAGACTGTGAGTGTACACTTCACTGGCACCCTACAGACAAGTGTACACTTCACTGGCACCCTACAGACAAGTGTACACTTCTCCTTCACCATCTACCTTTCTCACATTCACTCCTGTCTCCATGTGTCTCCTCTCTAGTAAGCTGAGTGTTCTCCATGCTGAGAGGAGGAGCCACACTCTGTCCATACGGAGTCTCTGACGCGTTATAAAGCCTGTACGAATGCTCCTAGAAGCTTCCATGATGCTACATAACCTGGTGTCACAAGCTGCCCAAGGAGACTTGCTATACGGACTGAGATTAAGGGGGGGGGGGATACACAAACATATATATATATATACACACACACACACACACACACACACAAATATATAAACAATCACAAACATACACATATACAGACCTATAAAAAAAGAAGTATGCAACAATATTGTACTATTTGGAAGTGAACCAACGTATTGAAAAGTATATCTTTAACCACCTCCAATACACCCATGTACAAAACGGAACTTGATCTAGAAGAGAGACTTGTGCGTCCAGCCCTGTGTGACCCCGAGACCTGACCCTGGTTCCTGATCATGTGACGTGGTGAAAACATGCTCTTCCACTGTTTGATATTCTACCTGTTCCCTGTGCTGGTCTCTTCAGCCATGACGTGTTCATGTTAGTGCCCAGGTTGACTATCATGTGTTCTGATCAAGTATTTCACTGGTGTGGTTTTTATTTTTTTGCATGGTGGAGGCGTGGCCTCTTGATGGCTTCCCAGGTGTTGTTATTCATATGAGAGGCTCCTCCTCTTCCTGTCTCCTGGTGTTTTGACATGCAGTGGACTCCTCCCCCTCCACCACAGGAAGTCACCTGTCTTGTGTGTCCTGTGTTTGGGGTCTCCTGTACCGTGTGTGTGTGTGTGTTTACACTCTGGCTATGCAAGCAGACCGAGGTGTGTGTGTGTGTGTTTAGGTGCCCCCCCCCCCCCGGTCTGTGAGGTCATCAGAACACCTCATTAGGATGCTTGTTGCAATATTCAGAATCCATGGATTTTTTAGCACTTTATAAGACCTGTATCCAACAGCGGTATTTAAACCTGTTTATGGTTTCAATAATTGATTATCTTTGCTTTCACAGATGTATAGTACTTTGTTATTATTGATGTTTTTGTTTATTGAACTAACTTTTTGAAAAGATTTGTAGTATCTGGTGGTTGGCTTATCCCAAGGA
The DNA here is from genome assembly GCA_030340665.1 of Neosalanx taihuensis. Lineage (NCBI taxonomy): Eukaryota > Metazoa > Chordata > Actinopteri > Osmeriformes > Salangidae > Neosalanx > Neosalanx taihuensis. Next base: position 14,351,357 of record CM059300.1, on the reverse strand, counting down.
TCCGTAGGCCCATTCTGTCAACTGTGTTTATTGATGATACAACTGCCTTATAGAAAAGACATTCTTCTATTTTAAGTTTCCCTACATAGTTGAATGCTTTTAGCGATGGCACTTATGTTTTTTGTATTATTATTGATCAAGAATATGATTATCAAACATTGAAGCTTTTGTCGGAAGGGAGGTAGTCTGATCATCGAATCATTTCAGGATCCTCAAAAGGATTTATTTTTGAAAAGAAAATGAAGGGATAATAATCCATAATCCTGTTTGTTGGTAAATTGTAGAAAGTCAACGTCATTGTTTGTGTGTGTGTGTGTGTGAGCGTGCATGTGTGTGTGAGCGTGTGTGTTGCCTCATGTCAGAATGACTAAAACAAAAGACTTGTATGTAAATTGGATGTAACGATGTTCTGATCAGAGAAGACCTGCTGTTCTCATCATGTCTACAGTAACCAGAGAGACAGACTCCATCAGCTGGAGGAGCTGTCAACTTTGAGCTACGAGCTTTTAGCTTGTCAGCTATCAACTATGAGCTGTAAGCAGGTCTATTACTGTGGATGTGCTTTAAGGCAGTGGTTCTTAACCCTGGTCCTCAGGGCCCACAGTCCTGCATGTTTTAGATGTTTCCCCCTTGTAACCCACCTGATTCTAATAAATGGTCATTATCAGGCTTCTGCTGAGCTTCCTAAGGACCCATTCATTTGAATCAGGTGTGTTGGAGCAGGGAAACATCTAAAACATGCAGGACAGTGGGCCCTGAGGACCAGGGAAACATCTAAAACATGCAGGACAGTGGGCCCTGAGGACCAGGGAAACATCTAAAACATGCAGGACAGTGGGGGGCCCTGAGGACCAGGGAAACATCTAAAACATGCAGGACAGTGGGCCCTGAGGACCAGGGAAACATCTAAAACATGCAGGACAGTGGGGGGTCCTGAGGACCAGGGAAACATCTAAAACATGCAGGACAGTGGGGTCCTGAGAACCAGGGTTAAGAACCACTTTTTTAAGGTTCTCAGAGGCTTCTAATAGAACAACAGTCCTGGATTCTTCAGGCCTGGGTCTGCGGAGCAGCTATGCTGGGAACCAGAGGACTGGGAGTTGGGACTTCCTGTTTCTGTTGATAAAGAGTGTATCGTGATGTGTAACTGTGATAATCACGTGTCTGATGAAAAAAACAATATGCCTGTCTGTTAGTACAGTGTTTGTAAAAGACGTTAGATGATCACGGTGTAAAATGATTAAAGCATATCTTGTGTAAGAAAGGAAATGTTAATGAAAACACTTTCTGGGTCCTCTTTACACGATCTGAAACACAAGTGTGAAGAGCAAAGTGTTAAGTAGCTTTGTGGGTGGGACTCTGGCGCTGTTGCTATGATACCGGAGGGATAAATGACTCTTGGGTGCAAAGCTAAAGTGGGCTGGGCTGAAGTGGATCAGTTAGTCACAGGTGTGCTTCTGGAGTGACATGCAATTAACCAATCAGAGCGTCAGCTCACATTCCCTTTAAAAGCAGGAGTGCTTGTTCCATGGTGGGTTGTCATCATCATCATGGAGGATTTCCCAGGCGCAGGTCAAGAACACTTCAGAGGAGACCGAGGTCCTCATTAGAGCTGTAAAAGTAAGAGAACTCACACTGTACATGGGAGGAATCCACACACATTACCTTAGTTACACTGTTGGCAACTAGCTGCAACTAGTCTGAATAATTTGAGTAAGTGGAGGCTATGCTAGATGTATGCTTTGTGAAGTTGTGAAAAATACTTAAATCTAGCGTACACATTTACTCAAAATATAGGAAAGGTTCATAACATTAAATATCACAATGATTTATATCGTTTGGTAATATTTGCCTTGTATTTATCTTTGCAAGAATGGGAACTGCTGCTTTGTAGCTGAGAGAAGCAAAGAGCATGTGTGTTGTGCACGAGCTTCATTATGGACAAGCTTGCACCCTTAAAATACCATTAGGTCAATGGTGGAATGGTTTTCTTAAACCGCAAAATATCACCAGGGAACGTTTACGCCAGAACACCCCTCATCTTTTCTTTGACCCCCCCTGGAGCGCAAATTCATTCCCTAATTTACCCGCGTGCGTCTGTGGACGGAAAAATCCGTTTAGCATCGCGTGCACAGTATGAATGATGCATGCGCCAATGTACAAAGTCAATTGCACTGGGTGCAAGATAGGACCCATGATGTTAGTTTGTACTCATTAACACCTGTGATCATCTTTCTAGCTATATTTTTTAATTCGATTTTTTAAGTGAACCAAGGTCATTTTCTGCACAGTTGGTCACAAGCTAAAATAATCGAAAGAATGAAGTACGGTGCTGTTATTTAACCATGTTTTGTGCTGGAGCAGGCAAATACACTGTGTTTACCTAAAATAACCAGTAGATGGCAACAAAACACCCTTAAAATACAACAACATACTTTCCTGTCAATCGTTGAATCCGTATAGAAATGGTTTGGGACTGTGTGTGTGTGTGTGTGTGTGTGTGTGTGTGTGTGTGTGTGTGTGTGTGTGTGTGTGTGTGTGTGTGTGTGTGTGTGTGTGTGTGTGTGTGTGTGTGTGTGCGTGTGTGCGTGCGTGCGTGTGTGCGTGTGTGCGCGTGTGCGCGTGCGTGCTTTTCTTATTACTCAGGGTTGTGGCGTCTCTGTAAACAGAAACACAGTTTCATGTCGATATCCTGCTCTTTTTTCCATGGGTGGACATGAACAGGTATTATTAGACTCTGTTAACACACAAACACAAAACAAACATCTCAGTGTTTTTGCCTCCCACATCCTCAGCCTGGAGGAAAGAGCAACACAACTCAAAGAGTAAACACAGGATAAAGAAAAAGACAACAAATGCAAATGTTTAATATAACATAGTAAAATAGGTATTTTACATGTCATTACCTCCTATCATAGTAACCAATACAGCTGTGTCTTTGAGCAGATCTCCTGTGTCTGGTGCTTCAAGCTCTGGACGGGGTCAAAGGGTCACGACCTGTGTGTGTACCAGAGGTGAGGAGAACCCTCACCATGCACAGCTTTCATCTGCAGCACAGACAAACAACATGGCTTTGTTCTTTCAAAGGAGAGGAAGAAGAAAGAAGATGAGAAACAACAAACAGGGAGGGACTGCCAGTGAGAGTGTGTGTGTGTGTGTGTAGGTGTGTGTGTGTGTGTGTGTAGGTGTGTCTGAGTGTGTCTGTGTGTGTGTGTAGGTTTGTCTGTGTCTGTGTGTGCGTGTAGGTGTGTCAGTGTCTCTGTGTGTGTGTAGGTGTGTGTGTGTGTTTGTCTCTGTGTGTGTGTGTGTCTCTGTCTCTGTGTGTGTAGGTGTGTCTCTCTGTGTGTAGGTGTGTGTGTGTGTGTGTGTGTGTGTGTGTTAGAGATCAAAGCTGTGAGGAGAATGTTGAATCCCTGCGTGGGAGGTGAAGCTGTACTCACCTGCACACCCTCCTCTTCCTCGACAGCCCCCACAGTGGCACAAGGCTACCTCACTGTAGGAGCAAGATGAGCACGTTTTAAAAATCAATACCATCGCATCTTCCTCACCTGCCAGAGATATTTGTTGCTCTTCAACACTTGGATATCGTCTGAAACACAATTTAGGCAACGTGCAGAACATTGAAGATCATTTCTCCCTTTCAGTCTCTCTTAGCAGGCAGTATCTCTCTACAGGCTTTACCTTGGCCAAGGAAAAAACAAGAAAAAAACAAAGCCATCGATTTCTAATCCTAATCCCCCTTTTCTACTGCCTCTCCTATTGATCAGCACTCTATCCTTAATGAGAGGAGGAATAGAGGACTGATAGAGGACAAATCCCCCTTTCGTCTCTGCAGCTTTGAGCCTTTTCTCTCCTCGTCTCCTCTCTTCTTCCCTCCCCGATACGAGCGATCTCCCTTCTGCTGGGGATCTTGTGTTCCCTGCGGTACCAAGGAGCCCCAAGATGCTGGACAGGGCTGTGTGTTCCTGGTGTATTTCTGGTCATAAAGAGACAGACTCTACCCAGGATCGGGTGTCTTCCTCTGGGGTGTGAGGGTGGGTGCCGATCTGTGGGTGTCTAAGAAGCCCTCTGGGTCATTGCTTTGTAAAACGGGTTTAGACAAAGAAAATGGGATGAGGTCTGTATCGTGATGAGGTCTGTATTGTGATGAGGTCTGTATCGTGATGAGGTCTGTATTGTGATGAGGTCTGTATCGTGATGAGGTCTGTATTGTGATGAGGTCTGTATTCTGGTGTTCTGGACAGACCCGCATGAGTGACAGGAGGTCTAAGACAGATCACTTCTCTCCTTCCTCTTCACAGAGTCTTGGCAGTATAGAGACAGTCTCCCTCCATCCCCCGAAAAAACTCTCAACACCCCCTCATCCACACTATCCTAAACACTCCACTCACAGCCAGCCCCCTCGTTCTATCAGCGAGGGTCTAGTGTTTCAGTCTAAACAGCAGTAATGGTCCAGCCTGTGTTTGGCTTTAAAGTACCTTGTTCTGGGCTCTGAGTACCTGCTATTCTATGCTAATGGCTTCCAAATGCTGGAGCGTCATGCTATAGCTAGGCTTTCATCCACTTGATCTAATGTAAACATTGTACAAGATGTGGGTCCAGGCTGTCCTGGGGATCATTATATCTGGCTTCAGTCCGCTGGCCGCAGACACTGGAGCAGGCTGCTGTGACCCCCCACTCACTCACTTCCTGGTTGCTGTGACCTAATCTGTGAGAGCATCTCTCTCTCTCTCTCTATCTCTGTATCTCTCTCTCTCCCCCTCCCTCCCTCTATCTCTCTTTCTTTCTCTCTCTCAGTCTCTCGTTGTCTAATCTCTTTCTACTCAGTACATCTGAATCTTGTCTATCTCACTTTAATCTTTCTTAGTCTAGTATCTATCAGCCTAGTCTCCAGACAGGGCCTGCAGCAGTACCATGGCAACCTTCAAGCTAATATTATGGGCTGTTCCCCAGAGACACATAGAAATACTGGGAGTAAATCACTATTTAAATGTAAAAAAAATATATATATATATAATTGTCACCAGTATTTGTGTTGTTTGAGACTGTATAATTCATGAATCCCAGATAGAATATTGCAGTGTCAAAGGTGTGATTGCCTGCTGTGGCCTACAGATCAGAGTTGTGTGAATCAGATGAAGATGTGAGTGAATTATGAGTGTGTGTACACAGCAGTGTGGGATTAATGTTCATCTACAATCCTATTCCCCAAGGGATTATGGGTAAACAATGCCAGGGACGTGGGAGGTCCACAGACCCACCCTCCAACCCCCGACCTTAAGATCGACCTATGAGTGACCCCCGATGTGAACCAATCAGATCTCATCATCTGTCTCCAACAAACCTGTTTGGGTAAAATGATCTTATGTTGTGTTGTGGTTCAGCTCCAGTATTATTTCCTACAAGTGAAACACCCAGATTCACCCAGATTCACTCAGATTCACCCAGATTCACACAGATTCACTCAGATTCACCCAGATTCACCCAGATTCACAGAGATTCACCCATATTCACCCAGATTCACAGAGATTCACCCATATTCACCCAGATTCACACAGATTCACTCAGATTCACCCAGATTCACCCAGATTCACCCAGATTCACCCAGATTCACAGAGATTCACCCATATTCACAGCCTCTGAGTTATTTCCAGTTGTATTATGAGTTCTCGATTCCCTTTCTTAGAGCAAGGGTGTTCAACCCTCGTCCCTCTTGAGACACAGTCCTGAATGTTTTAGATGTTTCTGGGTTCTAATGACTGGGTAGTTAATCAAGCTCTGCAGAAAGCCTCATAATAAGAATCAGGTGTGCTGGAGTAGGGAAACATTCTAGAACCTTCAGGACTGTGGCTCATGAGCACCAGGGTTAGCCACCCCTATTCTAGAATGTTTATTTTCTAGTGAGGGCCAGGTTTGACGGTGGAGAGAGGAACAGTCACTGCAGGACGCAAAACATTCTACACAGGTTCAGTTCATGTCAGATCGTTTAAACTTTCTCTAATCGCCTTTTAATGTCTGTTGGACTCATAAATCGTCTGATAATGTCTGTCAGATGTTACCTGTCTGGAAGCAGCAGGCAAACTGGCTTCAGGACACGAGCGAGTGGCTCAGATAATGACAGAGAAGGGAGGGGGGGTTGCCAGATTGGGCAGGTGGTCAGGAAGAAGTGGGGGGGAGCTGCTGAGCGAGAAAGTGGAGAGAGACGTTACTTTGGTGACATTCTGTGATGTCTCTTCTCTGTCTAGAGCCCATAGCATACACACACTCACACACACACACACACACACACACACTCACACACACTCACACACACACACAAACACACAAACACAGACTTACAGCCACTCCACTAGGGTTACCGTGGGAATGCCGGTGGCATTATATCATTCATTGAGGTGAGGATTTTAATCCTGAAACAAATGTAGACCCTGTGACTGTGTGTGTGTCTGTGTGTGTGTGTGTGTGTGTGTGTGTCTGTGTGTGTGTGTCTAAACCTCATCTCACACACATTAAGACATGGCCGACTGCGCAGTAAAGACACCCCACTGCCACTCCCACATGGAAGAGCAGGCAGGATTAAGCCGTTCTATAAGAACACTAATCTGGTGACAAAACCCTTCAATAATATCCCACTGAGAAAGAGCGAGACACAGAGACAAGGAGAAGGATTCAATTTAAGCTGTCCCTCTAAGTTTCATCTGAGGAGAGGGCAGAAGGATATAGACGGTATGAGAGAAGAGAGAGAGGCTGGTCAGGTGGCATATGGCTGCTTTTTGGCCTGCAGGACTGGTATGTCTCCCTGTAAATCAACACATGGAACATTAGTTTACCACAGGAGCCACTGTATACAGATAGAGTGAGAGAAAGATGCTGGGAAAAAATATAATATTTCAGAATAGAAGAAAAAAAAAAAGAATGCTCCTCCAGGGGCAAATATTTAGGCGACAGTCTAAAATTAATTCAATAATAACATTAATTATTTGACTATTTGTTCTAGTTTCTTGAGGCTCCAAACTAAGTACACTTATTTCCATAGACACAGACACTGCAGAGCTATCCAAATATGTGTGCTTTCCACAGTTAACAGGATCAAGTCTGCAACACGGGCTGTCCAACCGTATCTCATCCCTGCACCCACACCCCCCTAAAGGCTCTGGGAGGAAGGTTGTTAATGTGAGTTAAAGCCTGTGCAAAGTATCTACTCTCTCCATACAAGAGTCTCATGTATGTATACAGTGGTGATCTTCTGCTATGATGCAATGCTAAATGTAATATCTTTTAATGGGAGAGTATTTTGGCCAGGAACCCAGGAGCAGGTATGAGCTGAGGTACCCCAAGGTTCTGTACTTGGTGCCGAGCTGCTGTCTGTGTCTGTGCTAACGGCTTCACTTTGCTGTCTGTTTCATCTCACTTCAGACTGAACCAGGCTCTTTTCTTTCCCCTCCCTCCCTCTTCTCGCTCCCTCCCTCTCCTTCCTCCCTCCCCTCCCTCCCCTCCCTGTCCCCCCTCTCTCTTTCCCTCCTGCACACTCTCCTTCAGAGCGATCCGGCTCATTAAACATCATCAGCATGCTGCCTGCTGTGTGGGTATGTGTGTGTGTGTGTGTGTGTGTGTGTGTGGATGTATGTGTGTGTGTGTGTGGATGTATGTGTGTGCGGACGTATGTGTGTGTGTGTGTGTGCGCGCTCCTCATTAGTATGGGAAAACATTGACATTTTGCAAAGATCCCAGATCATGTTTTCTGCTAGTTCATGTATCAAAGGCTTCCTCCAATCAACTCGTCAGTGTGTTTGTTTGTGCCTGCATGTTTGTGTGTCTGCGTGTGGTGTGTGTGTGAGTGTGTGTGTGTGTGAGAGTGTGTGTGTGTGTGTTTTGGAGACAGATGTTTGCTGATTAGACAAGTTCTGACTGCCAACTCAGCCCGATACACCTCAGACAGAAAAAATGATGAAACACAGACTCTCATTGAGACAGCTTCCTCCTCCTCACACACACACACACACACACACACACACACACACACACACACACACACACACACACACACACACACACACACACACACACACACACACACACACACACACACACACACTGGTGTGTGATTGCAGCTCTTCAGTAGTGTGTTCCTCAGGCTCTTTAGTCCTACTGTTCTGTGCTGGAGATCTTCCTCTGCTGACACACACACACACACACTCATACACACACACTCACACACACACACACACACACACACACACACACACACACACACACACACACACACACACACACACACACACACTTACAGAGCAATCAGTGCAAGGACAGACTCGCAGTTTGTATCCAACTACAATAACCACTGTTAATGCTGCCCAAAAGTAACATGCGCTGTGGATGTGTGTATTTATGGAAACATCTATTCTTATTTATTTAGTAATTAATTACACAGTATGAATTCAGGGCATTTATTCAAGTCCACACCTCTTTCAACATCAACATCTTTCAAGTTACTATCTTACAATGTACAGTCTAAATACAGTAAAAAAAAATAAAAAATAAGAGCATAAATTAATGAATTCCTTCATTCCTTCCTAACATTACAAATACTGCTGCTGATCATTTAGATCTAGGCTGAGCTAAATAAAACAAGCCCATGTATGTACAGCGTTAGCATGTTCATGTTAGCATGTTCATGTCGTTTCAGATCACACCCGCCTGTTTAAGCTGAGTCTGATACAGTCATCTGTACTCCTCCCACTCTGAACTGGATCTTTGCATATTTAAAATATTCACAAGAGACACAAGAGGTCCTCTAACACTGTCTCTCTCTCTCTCTCTCTCTCTCTCTCTCTCTCTCTCTCTCTCTCTCTCTCTCTCTCGCACACACACACACACACACACACACGTGCACACACACATTCAGTTAGTCGTACACGAGCATCCTGCTCATTCTGCTTCTACAACAGAAATGAAAATAAAAACAGCCCTTTTAAGAAAAAAACACACAAGCCTACCGAAAACTGCATCTAAATGACTGGGACATTCTGGAGTTCCCGAGCGCTCATGGGAGATGTAGTTTCTTCTTGTTCCAGTGACTGAATTGAATAATGAGCAGGACCCATACAGGGCTGAAGAACACCAGGTCTTTGGTAGCCATACATCACTAAATAGGCTACCTCTGAACAATACAGTGAGATTACTGTGAGAGCTTTAATATTTCAACAAGCAGGAAGAATACGTCAAATGAATGGAGTTCTTTAGTTCTGTCCAGCAGCTTGTACTGTGTGTTCATCACCTCGTCTGCTTGGAAAAGTGCATGTCATCCACCTTCCCCTGCGTCTCTCTCCTGTGTCTTCATGGTGTTCCTCATGTTTCCTTCCTGTGGAACCGCCTCCACAGTCTCGTGTCTGTGTGACCGCCCTGGCTCACACAGGAACCATCCCATCCTGCACTTGTTGCAGCTGGGACAGCATTTCCTGTTGCAAACTAGCCAGAATCAAGTCCCGGTGTGCTGCTGTTAAGATTCCTGCCTTGGTCATGTCTCTGGAGAGGAGAAACAGGAGGAGGAGGGGGGACATGTTAGGGAGGGTGGTGGAGGTGGTGGAGGTGTGGAGGTGTGGAGGTGTGGATGGAGGAGGGTGGAGGAGTGGAGGAGGTGTGGATGGAGGAGGAGTGGAGGAGTGGAGGAGGTGTGGATGGAGGAGGAGTGGAGGAGTGGAGGAGGTGTGGATGGAGGAGGAGTGGAGGAGGTGTGGATGGACGGTGGAGGGTGGACTCACTGGTGTGTGAGGCCCAGCAGACTGCCTGGCCTGCTGTATCCTGCTGCTGCCAGACTCTCCCAGTATCTCTCCATGCCAATAGCCTGCAGCCACTCCAACACTGACCAGTCAGACACACACACCTCCGGAAGCACGGACACACACACCTGCGAGCCCACAGGCCCCAGCAGAGTGGGGAGAGGTCTGCAGAGAGATGGGGACACTGGTTAGACCCTGTGTACAGCTGAGTGTGTGTGTGAGTGTGTGTGTGTGAGCGAGCCTGTGTGTGTGTAGCTGTGTGTGTGTGTGTGTGCACCTTCAGAGCGTGTGTGTGTGTGTGTGTGTACCTCTCAGAGCCTGTGTGTGTGTACCTCTCAGAGCCTGTGTGTGTGTGTGTGTGTGTGTGTGTGTGTGTGTGTACCTCTCAGAGCCTGTGTGTGTGTGTGTGTGTGTACCTCTCAGAGCCTGTGTGTGTGTGTGTGTGTGTGTGTGTACCTCTCAGAGCCTGTCCTTCTCAGGGTCCCTGGGTTGCGGATCAGTTTGTCCAGCATGTTGAGGATCTGACTGAAGCTGGGCCTCTCTGATCGCTCCCTCTGCCAGCAGTCTAACATGAGCTGGTGCAGACACATGGGGCAGTCCATAGGGGGGGGCAGACGGTAACCTTCATCTATCGCTTTGATGACCTGGAGAGGGAGGGAGGGAGGGAGGGAGGGAGGGAGGGAGGGAGGGAGGGAGGGGGGTAGAGAGAGAGGGAGAGAGAGGGAGGGAGAGGGAGAGGGAGAGAGAGAGAGGGAGAGAGGGAGGGAGAGGGAGAGAGAGAGAGAGAGAGGGAGAGATGGAGGGAGAGAGAGAGAGAGAGGGAGAGAGGGAGAGAGGGAGGGAGAGGGAGAGAGAGAGGTTAATAGAGTGGTAAAACCAATAAATGATATTCAGTGAAGCTCTTCATGTTTAGAACAGGTGGTTCTGCAGTAACACTGGTCCCTTTAGAGGTGCTCACATCCTGGTTGTTCATGTCCCAGTAGGGCCTCTCCCCATAGGACACCACCTCCCACATGACGATGCCGTAGCTCCATATGTCGCTGGCTGGGCTGAACTTCCTGTAGGTGATGGCTTCAGGAGCAGTCCATCTGATGGGGATCTTCCCCCCCGGAGAATGGTATGTCCCAGTCAGCTCCTAAAACAACAGCCCAAGCAACCGATTAGACTGTAAACACACAAGTGATCAATGTCATTAGAGCTCTAGTAGGAGATGGTAATATAACAAGTGTGTGTGTCTCTGTGTGTGTGTGTGTGTGTCTCTGTGTGTGTGTGTGTGTCTCTGTGTGTGTGTCTCTGTGTGTCTGTCTCTGTCTCAGTGTGTCTCTGTGTGTGTGTGTGTCTCTGTGTGTGTGTCTCTGTGTGTGTGTCTCTGTGTTTCTGTGTGTGTGTTTCTGTGTGTGTGTCTCTGTGTGTGTCTCTGTGTCTCTGTCTCTGTCTCAGTGTGTCTCTGTGTGTGTGTCTCAGTGTGTCTCTGTGTGTGTGTGTCGTACCCTGGTGGTGTAGGCAGCCTCTGGGTCGTCCTCCAGGACTCTGGACAAGCCGAAGTCAGACACCTTACAGACCAGGTTGCTGTTGACC
>CM059300.1:14320000-14327500 GCA_030340665.1 Neosalanx taihuensis | reverse complement strand
CTGCAGATACACACTGCAGGTACACACTGCAGATACACACTGCAGGTACACACTGTATTTAGAGAGATTAGAAGAGAGTTCATATCTGGTGTGAGAAGAGAAATACAGACAGTTGAAAGAGAGAGGTGAGGAGAAGAGAGAGAGAGAGACAGAGAGAAAAGAGAGACAGAGAGAGGGAGGGGGGGGTGGATCAGTCATTCAAACCCAATTCTGTTTAGAAGCTTGTTTGGAAACCTACTAATTCAGCTGTTTAGACCCAGAGCACGGCCCCAGAGAGGGAGGGGAGGAGGGAGGGAGGGAGGGAGGCGGGGGAGGAGAGCAAACAGACAAATTCAATTAAACCAAATGAAAGGTCGAGAAAGGAGGAGAGGAGAGACAGGAGAGAAGATGAGGAGATCGTATGCGAAAGGATGCGAGATAAGTAACAGAATGGAAGAGAGGGATAAGAACAGAGACGCAAAAAGACAGGAACAGGATGGATTTGAGTATTTGACGTGGAAGTGCAGAAGTCGGAGGGCTGGGGGGGGGTGGGGTGGGGGGGTGTCCATGTGAAGAAAACAGGCGGGAGATGGACAGAAGCGATAAAGAGGAGGGTGGTGAGCGTGGAGGGCGGGGGGTCACTAGTTCGTTAGGGGGTCAAGGTCTGGTGATTTGCAGGCGAGGGGGCAGTGGGCCAGGCCAGCTAATGGCCTGTCCTGTGGACACTGAAGCAACGCAACAAACCACAACAAACACTGACAATAGCAGAAGCAACAGGGGAAACCTGCGCTGACCCCAGGCTGATGAAGAGGGGGGGGGGGTACACTGCATGTTAGGGAGAGTTAGGTCTTTTGTAGGCTTGCACACACACACACACACACTCTTTTTCTCTCTCTGAGTGCCTCCCCACAAGCTATAAGGCTATGGAGCGATCATGACTACATCCATCTTTTTCAGTGTGCTGTGTTCATATTCCCATCTTCCACCCAGCCTAGCACACACACATGACACACTGCACTGTAGACTGTGACCAGCCAATCAAAGCACACTATCAGCCCAGGGCCATACATTAGGTAATATATGTGTGTGTCTGTGTGTCTGTGTGTGTGTGTGTCTGTGTGTGTCTGTGTCTGTGTGTTAAGAAGATCTGGTGGTTCCACTACATTACAGCAGCTCTATTGTAGCTTCAGGCTCACGCAGCTGGTACACTGCTAGTGGAGGAATGGAGAGAGAGAGAGAGAGGGAGAGAGGGAGAGAGAGAGAGAGAGAAGGAGAGAGAGAGAGAGAGAGAGAGAGAGAGAGAGAGAGAGAGAGAGAGAGAGGGAGAGAGGGAGAGAGAGAGAGAGAGGGAGAGAGAGAGAGAGAGAGAGGGAGAGAGAGAGATGAGAAAACGGAAGCAAGATCAATTCAATTCTCATCTAGGAGAGAAGGGATGATCAAGGTCATAGCTGTTACATGGCAGACACACACACACACACACACACACACAGAACACACACACGAAACATATACCCATATACTTAGACATGGGTCTTCCGATAAGTACAACTATTATAGATTGAAGCAATTAAACCAGAGAGGACCTTTGACCTTCTATTACACCCTGCTAACGATCTCATGAGATTAACAGGCAGACATCTGCAGTGATTTCAACCACATGACTGCAGAAGGGTGCGGACATGAAGAGGTGTGTGTGACCTGGAAACGGGGGGCATGTTAAGTCAAGATGAATAAATCGTCCATCGTGAGAGAGGGTGCTTTAGAAGGAAACCCTTTGTGTATGTACAATATGACACTAATAGATGTGTGCAGTGGTGAGCTGCACATCTAGTAACCTGGGAATGTTTCAATCCATACATCCAGAGGCTCTCTCCCTTTTATAGCATAAACACTCTTTATTCTAACAGCAACTTTACAGTATTGGATAAGGAGAGGAGAGGATACTGCCCCCTGCTGGTGGGAATACAAATTTCAGCTCCAGAAGGGTCTCTGGTCTTGCTTAGAAGGCGTACGCAGTTGCAGACTCAGAAACACACACACACAAACACACACTCATGGAAACACACACTCAACAACAAACACACACACTGACAGAACCTCATAGTATGAAAGCCTAAAGACTGAGAGACAGACAGACAGAGAGAAAAAGAGAGACAGACAGACAGAGAGAAAAAGAGAGACAGACAGAGAGAGAGAGAAAGAGAGAGAGACAGAGAGAGAGAGAGACAGAGAGAGAGAGAGAGAGAGACAGAGAGAGAGACAGAGAGAGAGAGACAGAGAGAGAGAGAGAGAGAGGACGAGCGATGGACGGAGAACAGATATAAAGAGAGTAAGAGAGAGCAAGAGAGAAAGGCTTCAAGGTAAAACAAACCCCAGCCTGTACTGAGACAGACGACTGGCTTCATTGGATTATCCTGCCTACGGAATACACACACACGTATGCACACGCACACACACACACATACACACACAAACGGTATACTTGGATTTGCCAATTAGGCCAATAGTTGGAGAATGAGAAGGGAACAGCAGGACGTGGACGAGACTGGGGGACGCAACAGTGAACACACACACACACACACACATACACACACACATACACACATACACTTACACACACACACACACACAGAAACATTTGGCCCATCGACCTGTCAACTCCTTCAAACTCTTTGAGGCAGTCGGCTATCACCGGGGAGACAAACACACACACACGCACACAAACACACACACACGCACACAAACACACACACGCACACACACGCAGTCTGAAATATAATCCTCCTCTGCAGTTCTATAACCCACTCCCAGGCAGAACCTAGTAGGAGTGAGGCAGTCTCAGTTCCTGCTGATAAAACCAACGTCACAACACTTAACTCATGAAACAACCTTTATTCCCTTTCCCTGCATGAGTACACAACAACACACACAACCACACACACAAACAATCACACGCATACACAACCACACACACACAATCACACACACACTCCGTCTTCATCTTTATCTAAACCAACAGGAGTTTCCTCAGCTTCCAGTATGTTTCATCATGCATGTTCATTAGATGAATATTTCAACAGCCTGTTGTCTCTCCTTTGATCATTCTCTATAGGGTGGTTCACCTCCTCCTGTTCATCACCTCCTCCTGTTCATCACCTCTACCTGTTCATCCCCTCCTCCTGTTCATCACCTCCTCCTGTTCATCACCTCCTCCTGTTCATCACCTCCTCCTGTTCATCCCCTCCTCCTGATCATCACCTCCTCCTGTTCATCACCTCCTCCTGTTCATCACGTCCTCCTGTTTATCTCCTCCTTTCCTGCCTGTCCTCATCTCTCCTCCTCCCAGCCTGTCTACCCTGAGCCCCCCCCCCCCACACACACACACACACACACACACACACACACACAGACAGACACTACATACACAGACAGCGTAACGAGAGGAGGACTTGCCAGTAGGGTTAGAGAGTGTAGGAGGGAGAGGATGTATTGTGTCTATAGAAGGCTTTATTCCGCTAACACAGCATATCAAGGGTGCCAACCTGATAGACTGTATCCATCCAGTCCCCGCAAAAAGAAAATGTAACTTTGCTGAAAGATTTAGTTCTACTAAAAAAACATCTGAATCATTCACAGCTACTTCGACTTAGAGCCTAAAGCGGGACTCACCGGTGACAATGTGTTCATACAGGAATCCCCATAACGGAGAGTCATGTCATTAAATGTCACATTTTCCTCCACATTTCTTAAAAAATTCTCTGCCCAGCCTGACTTCTGGAGTTTGTTAAGAAGTGAATATATACGTGACGGCTTTTGTCTCAAGCTGAGCGTCAATGGTAATATTATTAAGAATATATGTGTTTATATATATGTTATTGTGGGAGGTTGCCTATCTTGGTCATTATTAATATAAACATCATTATATATAAACTTAACCCTGACTGCAGTGTTTCCAGGATGTTTTCAGTACTAAGTTCTGCTGCCACAGTTCTGACCCCTCAGCTGTTCCGCTCCTGATGCTGACTGTCTGATTTAAACATCCACATTTAATGTGCTTAAAGACTGTTTTCACTTCCCCCCTCTCCCTCTCCCTCTCTCTCTCTCTCTGGTCTCCCCTTATGTATGATTCATAGTGACCACACCAACAGAGCACTTAACAGCTAACTCTGTTCCATCTACGGCGAGTGGAACTGGGGCTGCCGCCCGCCCGCCCGCGCTCCCACCCACCGCACACCGCAAGGCTGCAGCCTTTCATCCGCGAGCCTACGGGAGTCCAAACCCCGCGCGCACTCACCTTCATTCTCCGGGTAATTCCGCAAGGCAGCACTTGGCACGAGCTCGTGAGAAAAAATCAAAAGGGTAGAAAAGAGAAGAGATGGATAGATCCAAGGAAAGAACGGTGCCATCTTTCAGGCTGCGCCGCGCGCTCGCTGCATCCCTGTAGTCGGTGTGGAGTTAGTGAGCGAGCCCGCGCGTGAGTGAAGAGAGGGAGAGCAGGAGACACGGGAGGAGGAGGAGGAGGAAAGTAGGAGGAGACCTGGGAAGGAGGGTCCGGCGCGAGCCAAGCGCTGTCAATCACTATGCGCGAGGTCTCCGTTGGATATGCTGTATAGAAAGAACGAGAACCCTCAGGGCTAGGCGCGCGCAGCTCTCTATCCCGGTACAGCTTTCAAAAAAATCCAAGATGTTGTTGATGATCTGTCCAAGATGAGGCTGAGGTCACTGTGTTAAGGTGGATGTCAGTAATGCAGTGGAGTTCATCTTGAAGCAGTATAGTCTGTATGAACGTGCTGGAATGTGACCAGGATGTTTAGTCGTGTTTCCACACAGTGGTGAGGATTAGGGGGGGTTTGGAAGTCACTTAAATCATCTCTCCCTCCCATGACATCAACTGAAACTCCATAACAGTCAGTCCCTCAACATCTCTTTCACACGAGTAAAGACTCACACAAGACTCCCAACGATCCAAAGATAAGATAAGATAATCCTTTATTCTGAAGCCTAAAGCATGCTGGGAGATCGTCTTTAGTTCCAGAGATGGTGATTAAATTTTTCACGTGAGAAAAGGTTCTAAACTGCAAAAGCACCTCCAGATATAAAGATCCAGCCTCCTCTTGGTGTTGAGAATGTCATCTCCATCTTGAATCTCATCTCGTTCTGTATGCAGATGAACTTTCAGTCGGAGGTAAAGAGGGTGTTTGAACGGCCGTTAGCATGACGTGTTTGTCAAGACTGAGAGGATGTGGACAGGGAGCTCTGGATGAATAAATCATGTGTTCTGCTTGTCATATGAAAGCATGAGGGGGGGGGGAGGGGAGGGGGGGGGGCAGGAGGTCAACCTCTCAATCTTGGGCTTCTTAACCTGGCAGACTGGGACACCCCATGAGGAGACAGACTCTGCTAACAGGAACCTGTTCAACCTCTCTCGCTTAACCACTCAAGTGTGTGTGTGTGTGGGGGGGGGGGGGGGGGTGTGAGTGTGTGTGTAGATGTGTGTTTGTTTTTGTGTGGGGGGTAGATGTGTGTGTTTGTGTGTGTGGGGGGTAAATGTGTGTGCATGTGGGTAGGTGTGTGTGTGGGTAGATGTGTGTGTGTGTATGTGGGTAGGTGGTTGTGTGTGGGTTTGTGTGTGGGGGGGGGTAGATGTGTGTGTTTGTGTGTGTGTGGGGGGGGGTAGATGTGTGTGTTTGTGTGGGTAGGTGCGTGTGTGTGCGTGTGTGTAGGTGTGTGTGTGTGTGGGTAGATGTGTGTGTGTGCACATCTGTGATGGGTGTTAAGAATGTCACCTCTCTTTCAGAGTGTTTTCAGTGTCTCCCTGAACCACCACAGTGTTCAGATCCATCATATAATCACCCAGACACCCCTCCCTCCCTCCCTCCCTCCCTCCCTCCCTCCCTCCCTCCCTCCCTCCCTCCCTCCCTCCCTCCCTCCCTCCCTCCCTCCCTCCCTCCCTCCCTCCCTCCCTCCCTCCCTCCCTCCCTCCCTCCCTCCCTCCTTGCACCTGGTTCACCAGCAGTGCACATGCTGCTGTATCAGCAGTGATCTGAGGCTTGAGGGGGTCACTTCCTGGACTAGAGCCCCTCCCACCTGCTCTCTTCAGCCCCCTCCTCAGGATGAAACCCCCCTGGATGATTTACAGGATGGGGTCACGACCTCAATTATATTTACCACCACTAACATTTCTTTATCAGGCTTCTGTCTGAAATTAGCCTGTTGAAAAAGCTCTAAAACCCTCAAACACACGTGATTTATGTCAAGATTATCCTTTTCCTTGTTCCACCCTTCATGTATGTCTGTGTGTGTGTGTGTGTGAGAGAGAGAGAGAGAGAGAGAGAGAGAGAGAGAGAGAGAGAGAGAGAGAGAGAAAGAAATAGACACACTCCTATTTCCAGAGATTTGTTAAGGGTCCAATTATGATGACGATTTGTTCCGTACGCTGGCTTTAGTCGGATGACCTAATTTCCTAGTTGAGGAGAAGAAGAAAAAACGACCAGTTCTTTTTTTTCTCTTCATTCTCTCTCTCTCTCTCTCTCTCTCTCTCTCCTCTCTCTCTCTCTCTCTCTCTCTCTCTCTCTCTCTCTCTCTCTCTCTCTCTCTCTCTCTCTTCTCACTATGAAGCTGCATTCATCCATCCGGTCACAGAACACTGCTCTGTAATGCATTCCAACAGTAACAGTGTGATGTGCCCCTTAAATCCCTGTCACTACCCCTAACCCCCTGCTCTCCGCCCCCCAACCCCCCAACCCCCTGCCCCCCACCCCTCACCCTCCTGCCCCCCCCCCGACCACCACCACCACACGAACACACTCCCAACACACTTACACACACTCACAAGCCGGAAGCTCAGAAGGATCGCTGAGATCATCAGTAGAGCTTGTTGCTTTAGCCGATGTTTGATTGGCCACACACACAAGTGCAGAATAGTATCAGAACTCTATAATTTCTGGGATTTTTGGGATTTCCTCTTTTCATTCAACTATTGTGCTCTTTCTTTCTTGTTCTCTGGAGGAAGTGATAAAACAGTCTCTCTCTCTATCTTCCTTTATTCTATCATTCCTACAGTTCAGTTCCTAACCTGTCATTCTTTCATTCCAGTTTAGTTTGAACTCTGCTGCTCTTGTGTCTCATCCTTCACCCCACTGCTTTCTCTTATTCTCCCCTTTCTTTCTCTTTTTCTCTCTTTTATCTATTTTTCACCCAACAGCCAACACACTCCGCCCCCCCCCCAAAACACACACACACATCAAAACACATCTACTTGATATGTGCCTTTCCAAACACAGTGAAACAGTTTCATTAATGAGAGTTTGAAAGGAGGGTACAGGGGCAGGGCAGAGGTGCAGGAGCAGGGCAGAGGTGAAGACAGGGTCGTCTGCCCTGCTAGGAACCCCAACACACCCAACACCGCACAACACACACACACAACCACACAAAACACATACCCATCCAACACACACACACACATCCTTTTCTCCTTTCAAACTCACTCACTCATGTGGTAATGACTCTATTGTGGCTGGC
>CM059300.1:14300000-14315000 GCA_030340665.1 Neosalanx taihuensis | reverse complement strand
AGCTGAGCAAGAGGGAGACGAGGAGCGAGATGAGGAGCGAGATGAGGAGCGAGATGTAGCTCTGCACCAAAGCAGGAACAACAAGAGCCCGTCCAAAGGGACAAGGTCTTTGATCTCAGTAATACATGGTTCAAACATGAAGCCATTAAAGCTCATTTGAAGTCCCATCCTCACCCCCCACACCCATCCCCCCCACCCCCATCCCTCCCACCCCCATCCCCCCACCCCCCACCCCCCACCCCCATCCCCCCCATCCCCCCCACCCCCATCCCCCCCACCCCCCACCCCCACCCCCCACAACAGAAGGTTAAAGGTAGGTTACACCGTATCTCTATCTTTACACACAGCAGAGTTTCATCACCGGAATGCAGAAAAACCATAAGCATACCAACCATAAGAGTGAAGTCTATTTTAAGGACATGTATCTGCATTTTTAGGGAACAAACCAGTTGAACTCGAAGGTGCCTCAAAGAATAAATTATAGCAGAGAGCACCATCTAGTGGCACCATACGAAAAGTTCACGATTGTAAAAGATGGTGTTTTTTTGTCTTTGTTAAACGTCAATTACAACTAGAACGGTTCTCATAGGCCGGAACTTGAAAAAAAGTTGTATAATTCTTGCGTTTGATCATGTTATACAATTGTACCAAAGGTGGAGGAAGTGGTTGCCATCTTATTAAAAAAAAAGACTAGAAAAAAAGCGTCTGCTAAATGAAAAATAAAATTTAAGACTAGAGGCCATTGAGCCAGTGTGGTATTGAGGCAGTAAAACCTCATCTGAGATGATCCTTTCTAGATCATCTGCAGGATCTGAACCGAGAAGAGCCACAGACCTGACAGCTCCTATAATTAAACCCTTTATTGATTAGGACTGTGGACCCAGAGATGAGCCTATTCTCTTCTCTGATAGATATTCTAATACTCTAGAATATTCCATCTGCTGGCAGAATGTATGTTAATATGTATGGTAATGCAGTGGGCTGTGATGGTCGATATTGATGGTTTCTAAACGGACGGTTGATCCTCAATAGCAGCATTGTGTGAAGGGTCAATAGAGAGGAGATTGATACCAGGGGGGGAGGTCAACTTCATATGAACTCCATCAAGTTTAGAAATGACCTGAAAATGAATTCTTTGATTTGATTTAATTTGAAAATAGCCTGAATGCTGCAAGGACTTTTTTCCAAATATATACAGTATATATACAGTATATATATTTATTTTTTCAATCCCTTTGGATTGATATTCATTTACACCAATGTTGAAAGCTACTTGTGACAGACTTAAGTGAGGTCGAATGATCCTAATTGGGATAAATCATTATCATTCCTCTGTACCAAACCTGGTACCCTACAAGGGTACAAAAGGCACTGCAACGGTTTGATTTCATTTCTTTGGTGAAATTCGATTTCTGTAGGTAGGAATATACAATTTTAATTAAATCCACTGCAAGTGAAGTGCACTTAGATATGTGTGTGTGTGTGTGTGTGTTTGTGTACTATCTTGCATCTTTAAAACAACCTATAAAATAATGTAAGATTGATAGAAAGAGCTAGTGGATGAGAGTAGAGCTTTCTCAGTCTGTCTTCCAAAGGTCTGGGTATCGATCCAGAGAAGGGAGACGCAGTGAAGAGGTTTGGAAACATCATCCAGACTTCACAACAAGTAGTTCCAAAAAATGACCAGAGTCACCTGTTTTCTAACACAACACTTCATCTGAGCAGCGGTCATTCTGTCTGTCGCTCTTCAAAGAAGCTTTTTCATGTTCAGAGATGAGAGATCCTCTGGAATTGGATCATCTTGAAAAAAAAAACCACTTCATTGTTGTTCCACTTTTGAACTTGCCACACACACACACACACACACACACACCACACACACACACACACACACACACACACTGCTAAACCATGAAGTCTATCTGCAGTAACATCCAAATGGACACTTGTGTAGACGTAGTGTGTCCGTTCTCTTGTCAGTATCTTCTAGACAGGCTGCACAGTGTGTTCCTGAACTGCCTCACCAGAGGAAGTGTGGGTCTGTTCTGTTCAACACAACCTTCACACCCTCATCAATAAAAGAGACGCAGCAGAGCTCTGCATGGGGAACTGCATTCTAACCTGGCTGAAGAACCTGACTGGAGCAGGAAGACAAGCCTGCACACACACTGGCACTGGGTGTATGTGTGTGTTTGTGTGTGTGTGTGTGTTTGTGTGTTTGTGTGTGTTTATGTGTGTGTTTATGTGTGTGTGTGTTTGTGTGTGTGTGTTTTTGTGTGTGTTTGTGTTTGTTTGTAGGTGTGTTTGTGTGTGTTTGTGTGTGTTTTTAGGTGTGTTTGTGTGTGTGTCTGTGCTTTAATGTGTGTTTGTTTGTGTGTTTGTGTATGTGTGTGTTTGTGTGTTGTGCACGTCAGCCGTGTCCTAGCTTTCAACTCACAAACAGATATTTAGAATATGAGAAGAGACGAAGTGATCTTAGCATTCGAGTCTCAGCAGACACTGATCATAAGATCCAGAACCTAAATGACTGATGAGATCCAGACTAACAGACCCACAACACACAGGTACACAAAGCAGACCCATGCAGACCCAAGCAATGCACTACGCTATTCAATTATTCAATCACAGAGTTACCAGAGTTCTGTTTTTGTCTATCTGTGTGTGTGTGTGTGTGTGTGTGTGAGTGAGTGTGTGTGTGTGTGTGAGTGTGTGTGTCTATGTGTATGTGTGTGTGTGTGTGTGTCTGTGTGTGTGTGTGAGTGTGTGTGTGTGAGTGTGTGTCTCTGCGTGTGTGTGATGTGATGTCTAACATTTGTCTTGCTCTCACTCTTATTAACTCCCTGGGGTTCTATAAAACAATAAGCTTGTTTAATGTAACCCCTATGCGGATGTGTGTGTGTGTGTGTGTGTGTGTGTTGCCATTCAGCATGCATGTATGAGTCTGACAACAGGCCCCTTCTCCCTGCATCCAGATCAATATCGGATGAGGATATGAGAGTCAGTATTGATTGTAATTTCCTGCGATGCGCTGCTCCAATCTCCTGCTTTATCAAGATCCTAATTCCTGTCGGCCACGCCAACGCTGAACCCGCACACACACATCACAACACATGAATAATCTAGCTAGGTTGTTTTCAGCCGGCGTCAACACACTGGTTGCTCGCATGCATTGCTGATTGTGTGTGTGTGTGTGTGTGTGGTGGTGGGGGGGGGGGGGGGGGGGGAGAGGGGTGGGGGGGGGAGGGGTGGGGGTTGCTAGGGTGGGCAGAGGCAGAGAGGAACAGAGTACAAGAGAGAGTATATAGATGAGAATGGATATATATTACAGGTCTTCATCTCCAATTGAATGAATGTACTTAACTGTCATAGACAACACACCTATACATACGAATCATACCAGATCCTGAAAGAGAATATAAGTACATTTAGATATACATACGCAGAAAGGAATATTATTTAAATATTAATTCAGCAGACACTTTAATCCAAAGCAAACTACAGCAAGTACAGGGACATTCTCCCTGAGGCAAGAAGGGTGAAGTGTCTTGCCCAAGGACACAACATCATTTGGCCACAGCCAGGAATCAAACTCACACCCTTCCGATCAAGAGCCCAACACCTTAACCGCTGAGCCACCTGACTCCCTGAGGTGAGTAGTCACAGTGTCCACGTGTCATAGTCACGTTCTCGTCCACGAGTTAGCGTAGCGGAGCTAAGATCTGTGGTGGAGACTTTGGTGCTATTCTGTGAACAGCAGCTTCTTCCTGTCCATGAAGACCTCTAGAAACCACAGCGTCATGTTCCCCAACCCACATGTTCCTCTTTCAGAGAACCACCTGTGGGTTCCTAGTGTCGTGTGTGTGTGTGTGTGTGTGTGTTTTGTTGCCATATTTGAAGGCGTGTGTGTGCTAGTGGGCCGGTGGATGATTGTGTAAACCACAATGAGGGGTCGTTTCTAAGCTCTTGTTGTTTCCTCCTGATGAGGTAAAACGTGAGTGTGTAGGCCTGACTGCTGGAGGTGGAGGTGGGGGAGGGGGTGGGGGTGGGGGGGAGGTGAGGTGGGAGCTCAAGTGTAGAGGGGAGGGACTGATGTCTATAAGATCCAGGGGATGAGTCCTGCAGAGGAGCCTTGAACATCACAGAGGTCAGGGGGCTGGAGAGGGTCTACTATATCAGATATCTACTCTATCAGTTATCTACTCTATCAGATATCTACTCTATCAGTTATCTACTCTATCAGATATCTACACTATCAGTTATCTACTCTATCAGGTATCTACTATATCAGATATCTACTCTATCAGATATCTACTCTATCAGTTATCTACTCTATCAGATATCTACTCCATCAGATATCTACTCTGCTGTTGACAGACTTGCTTCTGAAGCTCCTGATATGAGGCTGACCTTGGTGTCCTCCACACTTCTCGCCATCCTAGCCTGTATGGCTGGGGTGTTCGCAAGTGAGTTTTCCAAATGATCTTTAGATCGAAAGCCGTGTGTGGTGTGTAGTTGTGTTTGTGTGTCTGTGTGCTGAATGTGTGTTTGTTTGTGCTTCTAACTTTGTTTCCTTTGTGGAAAACCAGTCCAGCGTTAATGACTGTCTGCTCCCTCTCTGCTTGCCACAGATAATGGACCTTCTGCCAAATGCTGTTTACGGCAAACAGCCACAAAGGTGCGTCTGGACTGGATAGTGAACTACAAGATTCAGACAGTTGGACTCTGTGATATCCCGGTCATAGTGTGAGTATTCCAGCTGGGTTTTGCTCCCTGGTGAAGTACTCTAAACACACAGGACCATACAGGTGTCAAACACTGTCCTGGCAGAGTCAAGTGGCTGAGCGGTGAGGGAATCAGGCTAGTAATCAGAAGGATGCGAGTTTGAAATCCTGGCTGTGCCAACATGATGTTGTGTCCTTGGGCAAGGCACTTCACCCTACTTGCCTCAGTGGAGGAATGTCCCTGTACTTACTGTAAGTTGCTGTGTCTGATTACAACCTGCTAAATGTTCACCACAACCCACTGTGAATTTATTGGTTGACTTATTTCCTAGAGTTGAGGTTCAGGTGTTAGACTGTTGATGCAGTCGAGAATGCTTGAAATCCTGGCTGTGCCAACATGATGTTGTGTGCTTTGGCAAGGCACTTCACCCTACTTGTCTCAGGAGGGGAATGTCCCTGTACTTACTGTAAGTCGCTCTGGTTAAGAGCGTCTGATAAATGACTACATGTAAATGTTCTGCTCAAGCTTCTTAGACAGCTTAGTCCCTCAGATTTACTCTTATGAACTAGACTAGTCGACCAAAACTCCCTTAATGTTCTTTGTGTTTATTAGATATATTAAACAAGCTAGTGTTACCATGCAGCATGTGATGTAATACTGAAGCTACTTCACCAGGACGCTGAGGTGAATCATCTCTCCACTTCCAGGTTTAACACCGTAAGGGGGAAAAAGATCTGCTCACCACCCAACAGTAACTGGAGCAAGAGAGCCATGAGGAAGGTGGACCAGAGGAAGAGGAGGGAGGGGGGGGAGAGGAGGAACAGCAAACCTAGACGAAGAGGAGGGCAGAGGAAGTCTGTAGTCAGAGGAAGAAGTGGTTAGACGTTGAGAGTCTTATTATCATGCAGCACATGGACAGAACACTTGGCTGTTTGTCACGACCCACAGCTCACATGCATTCATATTGTTTTAGCTTTATTTCATGACTGACTTTCAATCTTTACCAAAAATGTGGGTGTTACACAAATTAATATATAACTATATGATACTGTATATTTTATATGTATATATATATATACAGTATATATATGATTCATTAAGTAAGTAAAGTAAATTAATTATATATATCATATATACAAATATATCTGTGTGTGTTTTTGCATATTGTCAAAACAAGATATACACATATTTTTTGTTTCCTTTTGTCTCCACAAATCAAATGGAATATTGTTGATTTCTGTCAATAAAAACATCCTGGTTCCAAACATATTTTTGAATTTTATTACTTGATTACACAAATCAGAAACCTCAAAAGGAATATTTATTACCGCAAATTGCCACTAGTATAAAGATGTGTGTGTAAGTGTGTGAGTGTGTGTGAGTGAGTGTGTGTGAGAGTGTGTGAGTGAATGTGTGTGAGTGTGTGTGAGAGTGTGTGAGTGTGAGTGTGTGAGTGAATGTGTGTGAGTGTGTGTGTGTGTGTGCTAGTCGTGTATTTGTTCTTCTAGATACTCTCTGCACATGAGTCCAGGTGTTCTCAGGTAAATTAGATTTATTTAATCCCATTAAACTGATTTGACAATTACCTTCATTATAAGGAAGAGGATTAGATTTGATGTAGGGAGTCTGTGCTTACACTTCTCTATACACACTCTTAGTCCTGCAACACTTGCCAAACCAATCACATTGTGTTAACAGCGCTTTCTGCATTTTAGGCTGGTGCATTTCTCTGGAACTGATGTGTAGCTTGGTCAGCCACAACACACACTACTTCCTGCTCTCTCCCCAGCCCTGCATGATCTGTGTGTGTTAACTATGATCATGATTGTCATTAAGGGCTTTTATTCTTTGAAGAACTCTTTCAGCATGTAGAACAGGAAGTATCATGGCTTGTTCTCTATCTTCTCCTTCTCACCACAAGTAAACACATCAGCCATCGAAATAAGAAACCACAGGTGAACATGGAGGAAGGAGAAAGCATGAAACCATAACAATACACAATACAATACACAACACAATACAATACACAACACAATACAATACACAACACAACACAATACAATACACAACACAATACAATACACAACACAATACAATACACAACACAATACAATACACAACACAATACAATACAATACAATACAATACAATACAATACACAATACAATACACAACACAATACAATACACAACACAATACAATACAATACACAACACAATACAATACACAATACACTAATACACACGCGCATCCTCAAGTCAACACAGCAAGTTCAATTTCAGTCAAACTGCGGTATTAATCATGCGTGTAAATAGCGTGTCCTCATGAAAGTCATCCATTGTAAGATGGAGACAGTGTGTGTGGTCTGCCAATCTGAAAGGATGCATGTTGCACCTCCTCACTGCTGTTCCACTGTCGACCACAACACACAGCAACTCTGAGCTGAAATCCTTGATCCTCCCACACTTAAACTAACGCTACACAGTGATCAGGTTTGTTAGCAGCCATCTCTTCAGTCCAGGAGAGCAGCATGTTGACCTCTGGCATTCAGAGCCAGACCTTGAGAGGAGAACAGAGGGGACAGGATTATTTCCTGTGTTCTGGGTCTCTAGAAGAAGAATCCTAATGTAGGTTTTACTCCACAGCATGGTGGGTAGAGATCCTTTATCCTGTGAAGTATCACTCACAATCCGACTGATCTCATGTACGGTCGTAGAGAATGTTCGAGGACTCAAGTTTGAAAGATGACACACAATTTAGCTTTCAGAGCTTATCCGAATATCTCAGAGACACTGACTTAGAACTACAGTTACTTTTAGGTTACAATTCAATGCTCACATCATCCACAAAAAATGATGACCTCATCCTCTACGAATGACTAGCCCACAACCTCCAGTCATGCAGGCTGAACCAGAGATGCGAGGGCGAGAGTTGCATGCTGGGGGGAAAACCCAGTGCGGTTGACACCTCTTCTGTACACCTCACCAATCCTCCCTCTGCCCCCCCGACCTTTCAACCATTACAGTACAAACCCCCCCCCCCGCTTTTATCTCTCCGTCTCACACTGCCGTGGAAACATGCTAAATTAAGAACCCCACCATTTACCACCATTTCCCCTCCCTCCGCTAAATAATGACCAACACTCTGTCCTGGAGAAGAGAGAGTTTGGAACGTTCTAGCAGAGACGACGCTGCAACACGCTGGAGGACATTTTGTTAAGATGCCTTTTTCAGAAGGTTAGATTAGATTCATTAGATTAGATTCAACTTTATTGTCATTACACAGGTACAAGTCCAGGGCAACGAAATACAGCTAGCATCCAAGGTCTGAGAAACTTCCTTGTCATACAGTAGATCCTGTACACTGACATCGAGCAGACAATCTTATCCAGAGAGACAAGTACAGGGACATTCCCCCCTGAGGCAAGCAGGGTGACGTGTCTTGCCCAAGGACTAAATGTCATGTTGGCACATCAAGGGTTTGAACCGTGTACCTTCTGATTACTAGCCCGACTCCCTAAACCATTCAGCCACATGACTCTCATACACTTGCTGGAAACACTCCAAATTAACTAATGTATTTAGCAATTTATATATTAATACATGTGATCGTATTATGAAAACATTCTTCCTTATTGCACCAAGGTTGAATATCAATGGACACCCTTCCTAGTTAAATTGCCTTTATTTTGTACATTTACAATCCTATTTAAATATAGATATAATAGCATCTATACATCAAGAAAGGGAGCCACAATAACTGGCCACATTCACAGTCAAGAAAACAGTTTCTTGATGAAATAAGGTACACATTTTCTAGAAAAAGGTACACATAGTCTAGAAATATTAGTAAAGACATTTATATATTTATATATAAGTATATAAGTGCCTTATGAATATATATATATTCATAAGGCACTTTTGTCATACATTAAAATGTTTAGTGTGAGTATCTCTGCTTTGTGATGTCATGAGGATTTGGAGTTGTGTTTTTTTGTCGGCCGTGGGTGAAAGGGCGGTTGTTGTTTTAGTTGAGGTGCGATGAGAAAACTTTGAGAGGAGTTTCTTTGTTTTTGATCCAGGTAGTCCATCGCTCTCTTGGCCCAGGGAGAGTGCGGGTTTGAGCACAACCTTTTATTTTTCACAGTAACAAATCTGTAGATAACAAACACACAGTTAAAACAAATACAATACACAAGACACGTATGTGCAATTTGTGATCTGTGACGATTCATCCAACAAAAGAAGCATTTATATTTTCACTTAAATAATATTATTTGGACATTTGAAGACAAATTTGTCAAACCAGAATATAAACACGTATCGATGACTTACGTCACTGCTTTGATGGGGCACATGGTGTTGTCCTGGAGATAGTAGGAATCCAACATGTTTAGACTGATCCGAGTCCTAAAGGCTTTACGGCAACAGCTGTCCACCTTATTAACTGTACAGGAGAGAAAATACATCTTCATCAACATCATCATCATCACCTCTGTCATTCCAGAAAGGGAAGAACTCAGTGAACCTACCCTGAGCTGAGGACATGTCCATCTGAAGACAGACGAGGGAGAGCAGGAGGAGAACGGAGACGAGCTTCATCCTGTCTGGATACATCTGGCACTTCTGACAGTCTCTCTTCTACGATCCTCTTTTAAGCCCACTAACATCAAACAAAGACTCTCACTTTTCCATATTGAGGCTTTGTCATGTTCACACACACACACACACACACACACAAACACACACACACAGGAAAGTTACCATATTGCGTTTCCTCCTACAGCACAGAGTCATTTCAGCCACCACCCCCCCCCCCCCCCACACACACACACACACACACACACACACCAGGAGGTGCAGTGTCACGGAAGCTTTCAACAGCACAACCCCCCCCCCCCCCGCCCCCCCAGCTAAGTCAAGTCAGCCCACCCTCCTGTGGCTGTGCAGGCCTTTAGGATGCAGGAACAGAGATCACGCTCAACCACCAACTCTTTACAGGAGGATGTCAGCCTGCACGTCTTTGCTTTGAAAAGAGTAACCAACATTTCTTTCATGGCTGCATTTTCACACTAATAATGATAAAATGTACTTGAGATTCTTTTTATAAACAAACTTGTACATAGATGTGACTGGAGTATTAGCCGAGGCCTGGTACAAAGTTGCTGATGGCTAAGAGTCAGGTGGCTGAGTGGTTAGAGAATTGGGCTGGTTATCAGAAGGGTGCAGGTTTGAGTCTTGGCCGCCCCAACTTGATATTGTGTCCTTGGGCAAGGCACTTCACCCTTACATTTACATTTAGCAGACGCTTTATCCAAAGCGACTTACAGTAAGTACAGGGACATTTTCCCTGAGGCAAGTAGGGTGAAGTGCCTTGCCCAAGGACACAACATCATATAGCCACAGCCGGGGATCGATCTCACAACCTTCCGATCATGAGGCCAACGCCTTAACCATTGAGCCATCTGACACCCTACTTGTCTCAGGGGGGGAATGTCCCTGTACTTGCTTTAAGTTAACCTGCTAAATGTTCACCACAAGCCACTGTGAATTTGTTGGTTGACTTATTTGCTAGAGTTGAGGTTCAGGTGTTAGACTGTTGATGCAGTCAAGACTGCTGCTCCTTAAGATCAGGAACTACGGGGGGGTTTCATACACAGAAATACTCACACACACACACACACACACACACACACACACACACACGTAGACTTCATCTGTGTGGTTATCTTATTAGTTACAGGGGAACATGCAAAGATGTGGGGGGGTTATATATTTTTTTTAACACACTGAGCACATGTGTGTCTTGTGTGGCTTTAAAAGGAGACAGAAAGTGACCCTGGCCTATTTACATAAGGTGTCCTACCCTACTGGCACATCCTGACCTCAGCACCAGACAACATCCATGTTTTCAGACACGGGGAAGAGGTGGAGGTGATAACAGCCTGGTAAGTTCAGGACAAACCATGGCACAATGGTTTGATCACGTTGGCATGGCAAGCTGGCAAGCTGGCAAGCTGGCAAGCACATGATTTATGAAGGAGAATGGAACATTTCTGAAAAAAGAGAAGTTCTTGCCACACTTTCATATTCATACATTCATTCACTGAAACATGTCGTAATTTTCTGCCTTTTTTTTTTCAAAAGCATAGCAGATCTTATTGACTGGAGCATTGGACACACACACACAAACACACACACAAACACACACACACACAAACACACACAAATCATTGCTTCTCCTTTTCAGTTTCGGGGAATCCCAAACCCCCCCAGTGTGTAACACCAGCACCCACAGTTCTGCTGGAGGGGCACAGGTAGGTCCCCCCCCCCCAACAGGAGCCTCAGGTGGGCTACCTGAGCAGGAAGAGGCTCTCTAATAGGTTCATGGTTGAATCCGTTCCCCTTCAATTCAACAAGGATGACTAAAGAGCTTCATTCACCACATCCTGAGGACTGACCCACAGGAAGGCAGGGTTTTGGAGAATCTCTCACTTCCTTCCCCTTTTTGTCTCCTTCCGCTCGCATCATGACTATGAGATCTGGAGTCTGGAGGTACGGATATAGACCCGGGGTGAAGAAGCAAGGCTGTTTGTCAGCGAGATGTGATCATGTGATGTCTTTGATGTCGCTTTCCTGCTGACATCACCAGATTACCAAATGTTCTTCATCATTATGAGAAGAAAATTTACGCACAGGTAGAAATGTAAGTTATCTACAAAGGATAACTTTATTTTTTACATTTCTTCATTTAGCAGATGCTTTTATCCAAAGTGACTTCCAAGAAAGAGCCTTTCACTGATCATAACAACATGATAGACCCCAAACATTACAGAGAGTCAGATTATAAAACAAAAATAAAAATCTCTCTAACATCTCCTCTACTCCGTCTCACTGTCCTCCCCTCCATACCTCCCTTTGGTATGGGGGGACTGAGCTCTCAGCACTTGCGTGGTCATCGGCCAATGTTGGACCTGGTGCCAGTGGACATCGATCTGAGATGGTCTTCCAACCCCGGATCTGGTCGCCAGTCGGACGTCAGTCTCCCTGATAGACAAGGAGAGAGTTCCCGGTCCTTTTCCTCATCCCCCTGCGTGTGATGCTGCGCCAATCATGGGCCCAAGCCCAGTGACTGCCTAAATTGACGTTGTGCAACCTAAGACCCACGTTGAGCATTGAGTATTGATGTTTCAGCAACTTGTTAACTCTCTCTAGAGTTATGACTGTTTTAGCCTGTGTTCCGCTCTTCACTTTCTCCAACCGTCCCTGGAGGAGGGGATCCCTCACTGAATTGCTCCTTCCAAGGTTTCTTCCATTTTTTTGTTCCTAGTGAGTTTTTCTGGGAGTTTTTCCTTGTCTTCCTTGAGGGTTTAGGTTGGTTGAGGGGCAGTTCTATGGGCATACGTGAAGCCCTCTGTGACATTGCTTGTAAAAAGGGCTATACAAATAAATGTTGATTTGATTTGATTTATAAAACATACATTGTGAGAAACCAAACAAGTGCCAAAGGGAAGAACCACAAGAGCATTCAGCTAAACAAGTTACAACTACACAGCCTGCATCTTAAACGTACAAAATATACGTAGGCATAGTTCCCATCCCTGAGGCGTAATCTTGCCCCCCACCCCAACATCACCACAGCTCTGCAGAGCTGGAACCATCATGGATGATGTCATCATCCTAACCTCCTGTTCACTGGAGGTAACTCTTCAGGATTCTTCAATGCAGAACTTCACTTTCAGAACACTTTTACTTGGAAGCACACATCCCTGCAATTAAGCAATCATTATGGGAAGCATTCTGATGATGAAATCTTCCCTGAGCACCCCCACCCTTCCATCGGAGTCCCCCTCCTCTTCACCCTCCAGGGCAGGAAGCACAGTCATCAAGTTCCTCATTTGGACAATATAAAGGGTGCAATTCAAGAGCCAGCAGCCAACAACCTCCATCCAGTCCAGCCTCCAGCACCAGCCAAGACGTCCTCCACCATCTCCTCCATCACCTCCATCACCTCCTCCACCACCTCCACCTCCACAGCAACCATGCAGCTGAGTTATGGATCTCTGGCTTACATCGCTCTCTTCTCGGTGACCTTGGCTTTCCTGGCTACAGGGACTGGTGAGTAACAGTCCTTAACAGTCCTTAACACCATGAGTACAGTCTTACTAACAGTCCTTAACACCATGAGGGTGACACTCTGCTTGTACGAATGCTATAGGCTTCTCATCCTCAGGAGTGTAAAAACAAACCTTGATGAACGTGTGTGTGTGTTTGTGTGTGTGTGTTTGTGTGTGTGTGTGTGTGTTTGTGTGTGTTTGTGTGTGTGTGTGTTTGTGTGTGTTTGCGTGTGTGTTTGTGTGTGTTTGTGTGTGTTTGTGTGTGTGTGTGTGTGTGTGTTTGTGTGTGTGTGTGTGTTTGTGTGTGTTCGTGTGTGTTTGTGTGTGTGTGTTTGTGTGTGTGTGTGTTTGTGTGTGTTTGTGTGTGTTTGCGTGTGTGTGTGTTTTCAGAGTCTAAGGTTTTCGTCTGCTGCACTGAGGTTTCCACACAAAACATCACAGTTCCCATCACAGGGTACTCTATCCAGAGGAGGAACCCTCCCTGTGTCCGGGCAGTCATGTAAGAACACCCCTCACACACACACACACACACACACACACACACACACAACCACACACACACACACACACACACACACAACCACAATTTAGCATTTTAGGTTACTGGTAGATAGATATTATACTTTGTCAACAAAATTATGATCTCATCGCTATCCCATAAAATAGGTTTATTCCATTATATCTGGATTTCTTGTATATTGTTTTTTCTTTGTGTTTTGGACTTCTGTCAGTTTAGTTAAGGAAATGTTATTTTTGGTTTAGGCAGAGACTTAAAAGCCAAAAGGATTTCACAATGTCATTGAATAGGGCAACGCTTTGGTGATTATCCTTGTCTCGTACTTGTTTATGCTTTTTATCATACTGTACTTGTTATCATGCTTTTTCACACCTACGCATACACACAGGACCACAAGCACCCTCTAAAGGCAGGGACAGAAGAACAACTGTTAGAACCCAAACAAGCATCCCTGCCAATGCTTGAAAATGGAACCTTCACAAGGTCAAAGGTTAAAGCTGTGTGCTTGTCGTCTTCCTCTCAGTTTCCACACGGAGGCCGGTCATATCTGCAGCCACTGGAAACAGGACTGGGTGTTCCAGAGGATCAGCGAGCTGGAGTGAGTATCCAAACACGACCCCGGACGCTGAACTGACCCGAGGTGGACCACGGGCTCACGGTCTAACCTTCCTCAAAGGAGAGAAAAGATCATATTGAGGTGCAGGAGAGATCCTGAAGCAGCCTTCTAACTGTCTGCTTGCTCTGTGTGTTTTAGGAAAGCCCGTAAGGCACATGCGGTCAATACTCCCAGTTCTCCATAGAGGTAGCCTTCCTCGTCCTCTTCCTCCAGCAGTCATCGTCCGTGGCTGAGGGACCAACAGTATTCGATACTTCAACCTCTGACTTCATTTATGTTATTTAAATGGTTGATCGAATGCAGATCAAGGCGAAGCTATTTAATTTATTTATTATTAGCTGTTTAAATTTTCATTGCAATACGATGATGCATTAGTAAGTGATTAAGACATATTTTCTAATTTAAGTGATTTTTGGAATTGGGTAAAAAGTCAGTTGTGAACCAATAAATAAAGTTTTTAAAAAAAAATTGGAATGTCTTCATGTATTTGCCTAATGTAAGTTCAAATTGTAAAATCTCGTTAAAAAATATTTTTTTCGAAGTCAACTTTGAGTGTTTGCTGCCACCTTTGGATGCAAAGTGTTATTGCAGGCTGTACAAGGCAAACGAATGATATGTGTCAGCACCATGCTTGTTTAGTGATCGTCCAAGTTTCAAATGTTACCGAAAACATAGTATGCAAGGTATCATCTCAAATAATTTTAGATTTATTATTAATTTTTTGAATTAAAAGCTCACAGTTCTAAAACATAAAGTGCTTCTATAGAAGCAGTGGACTAGTACAGTACAGCTTCTAACAGATCTCTGGTATCTCAAGCGATCACTGATTATCCAAAACAAGCGAGCAGGGTGCTGTTACTGCTGCTGGCGGGGGGCGGGGCCTGGCTCCTGGTGCTGTGTCAGCTCTACAGGGTGCTGTTACTGCTGGCG
The DNA here is from genome assembly GCA_030340665.1 of Neosalanx taihuensis. Lineage (NCBI taxonomy): Eukaryota > Metazoa > Chordata > Actinopteri > Osmeriformes > Salangidae > Neosalanx > Neosalanx taihuensis. The sequence goes on along the minus strand of CM059300.1, from coordinate 14,300,099 downwards.
GCGGGGGGCGGGGCCTGGCTCCGGCCTCTTCCCAGGGTGGGAGGAGTCTTGACAGACATTTCCTCCAGCTTGACACTGCATTGAACACACGACAGATGT
>CM059300.1:14287500-14290000 GCA_030340665.1 Neosalanx taihuensis | reverse complement strand
TAAATATTCAGCGCATTGATGTTAGGCAGCAACATCTCCAGCCTGCAACTTTATCAACCCAGAATAAGGCTCCAGTCTGGGCCCCTGGGATCCTGAACAGAGACCCCGACATGGTGCTCTGTCTCTCCTTGTGTGTGTGTGTCCTCTCACCTGTGTGAATACGTGTGTTTCAGTGACGCTATTAGACACAAGGACCGTTCCTGGAGAGCTGAAGTGGGTAGCCAGCCCTGTAGAGGGAGGGGTGAGTGTTCCCCTGCCTCCCCCCCTTCCTCCCCCTTCCTCCCCCTGATGATGACCAGGCTATGAGATGAGATGCCTGGGTGATGGTGTTCAGCTCAGTTACAGAGCTGGATGGATCTGGATGAAATCCCCCCTCCTCTTCTCCCTCCCTCCCTCCCTCCCTCCCTCCCTCCCTCCCTCCCTCCCTCCCTCCCTCCCTCCCTCCCTCCCTCCCTCCCTCTTTGTTGTCTTAACAGATCCTGGTGAACTTGACTCTTCCTCTACAGTCACCACTGTCTCTTTCTCTCACACACCACATGATTGACAAGGTCCTGGTCCTCACACACTGAGCCTTTGATTACACACACACACACACATATTCACTACATTCATCCCTTTCCACACACACGCACACCACACACCACACACACACAACACACACACACACACACACACGCACACGCACACGCACACGCACACACACACACACACACACACTCTCACACTTCATCGTTGGCTTGAGTGTATTGCCTTGTTTTTCCGACAGCTGTGATTTTTGTGCTCCGAACAAGAGAAGAATAGAAGGCACCATGTCCCATAAAGGCTTTAGAACCTCTGCCAAACTCACACACACACACACACACACACACACACACACTCACACACAGCTCTCATCAGTGGGGTGATGGAAGACCCGATTATAATTTGGCAGTAATAAAATGCCAATTAAGCTTGCCTGGTCCAATGCAGCTATTTGGAAGGTCAAAGTCCCCAGTCTTTAAGTCACTTGTGTCAAAGCTAAAGAGGGGGCAGTGTAATCACTGACATGATGTTGACATATTCATCTCTCACTGTGCGTGTGTGTGTGTGTGTGTGTGTTTGTGTGTGTGTGTGTGTGTGTGTGTTTTTTGCCAGTGGGAGGAGGTCAGTATCATGGATGAGAAGAACGTTCCTATCAGAACCTACCAGGTTTGCAACGTGTTAGAACCCAGTCAGAACAACTGGCTGAGGACAGACTGGATCCCCCGGTCTGGAGCCCAGAGGATCTACGTGGAGGTCAAGTTCACCCTGCGGGACTGCAACAGCCTGCCTGGGGTCACCGGAACCTGCAAGGTACCCTGGAGCCTCTGGGGGGGTCTGATCCACACACACACTTAACACACACTGATCACACACTGAACACTCACTGAACACTCACTGAACACACACTGAACACACACTGAACTCTCACTGAACACACACTGAACACACACTGAACACACACTGAACACACACTGAACACACACTGAACACACACTGAACTCTCACTGAACTCACACTGAACTCTCACTGAACACACACTGAACACACAACCTTGATAACTCATTAGGTGTTTAACATCGACAGTGAAATATTGTTTTGTCTGTTTTGTTTCTTGTCACCCAGGAAACCTTTAACCTGTATTATCACGAGTCCAACGATGCCAAGCAGGACCACATCAGAGAGAGCAGCTTCTCTAAGATAGACACAGTGGCTGCTGATGAGAGCTTCACACACAGGTCAACCTACAACCTATCTGGTTCTCTCTCCCAGTCTGTCTGGTTCTCTCTGCCAGTCTCTCTGGTTCTCTCTGCCAGTCTCTCTGCCAGTCTCTCTGGTTCTCTCTGCCAGTCTCTCTGGTTCTCTCTGCCAGTCTCTCTGGTTCTGTCTCCCAGTCTCTCTGGTTCTGTCTCCCAGTCTCTCTGGTTCTCTCTGCCAGTGTCTCTGGTTCTCTCTCCCAGTCTCTCTGGTTCTCTCTCCCAGTCTCTCTGGTTCTCTCTCCCAGTCTCTCTGGTTCTCTCTCCCAGTCTCTCTGGTTCTCTCTCCCAGTCTCTCTGGTTCTCTCTCCCAGTCTCTCTGGTTCTCTCTCCCAGTCTCTCTGGTTCTCTCTGCCAGTCTCTCTCCCAGTCTCTCTGGTTCTCTCTCCCAGTCTCTCTGGTTCTCTCTCCCAGTCTCTCTGCCAGTCTCTCTGGTTCTCTCTCCCAGTCTCTCTGGTTCTCTCTGCCAGTGTCTCTGGTTCTCTCTCCCAGTCTCTCTGGTTCTCTCTGCCAGTGTCTCTGGTTCTCTCTCCCAGTCTCTCTGGTTCTCTCTCCCAGTCTCTCTGGTTTCTCTCTCCCAGTCTCTCTGGTTCTCTCTCCCAGTCTCTCTGGTTCTCTCTCCCAGTCTCTCTGGTTCTCTCTCCCAGTCTCTCTGGGTTCTCTCTGCCCTGCCCGCTGGATCTTCTCTCTCAGCAGCTAACCTCCAGCCCCCCCCCCCCCCCCCC
>CM059300.1:14277500-14282500 GCA_030340665.1 Neosalanx taihuensis | reverse complement strand
GTGTGTGTCTGTGTGTGTGTGTGTCTGTGTGTGTGCTACCTGGAGTCGTGGGTTAACAGAGAAGCTCCCAGCTGTAGGGTTCATACAGGTGATGTACTGACAGTTATGGACCTCCTTCAACACCAGCCTCTGCCTGTCATACCTGTCCACACACACACACACACACACACACAACACACACACACACCACACACACACACACACAAATACACACACACACATACACATACAAATACACACACACACACACACATACGAATACACACACACACAAACACACACACACACGCCTAACTCATTCTATCCTGTACACCGAAGTCATGAAAAAGGACCTAAGTTTGATATGTGTGTGTGTGTGTGTGTGTGTGTGTGTGTATGTGTGTGCGTGTGTGTGTGTGTGCGTATCCTACCAGTGGTTGTAGTCCAGGTGTTGTCTTATGAGTGTGTGAGGCTGGACAGTTCCATAAGCGTCCACCTCAGGCATGTTGAGGTCGTCTATAAAGTAGATGAGTTTCTTGGTGGCTGGAGGAGCGTAGTTCCTGCCTGCCTTCTTCTCCAGAGGCTTCTCCAGCACACCTGTCACGTTCACACACACACACACACACACACACACATACACACACACATACATACACACACACATTTCTATTCATCCATATTTACATTTAGTCATTTAGCAGATGCTTTAAGCGACTTACATCAAGTACAGGGACATTCCCCCCCTGAGGCAAGTAGGGTGAAGTGCCTTTGCCCAAGGACACAACGTCATGTTGACACGGCCAGGGATTCAAACCAGGAACCTTCTGATTACCAACCCCCGACTCCTTAACCAACTGTACCACATGACTCTCTTATATTTATATCTACGTCCATCCAAAGACCAGCCATGTGTTAGGGGGTGTAGTGTTGATGAGGAGGGAGGCTCACGTTGCAGCATGGCTGAGGTGGTGTAGTAGTTGAAGGGGACTTTAGCCACCATGTAGTCCTCCTTCAGCCTGGCCACCTTGTCAGACACCAGGATGGTCTTCCCCACGCCGGCGTTCCCCACCAGCATCACCGGCTTCCCTCTCGCCAGCAGCAGGTCTAGGAAGTACGTCAGACAGGTGGTCTCTGCAGTCTGGACCAGCACCGTCTGAAACACACACACATGCAGACACACACACAGACACACACACACACATGCAGACACACACACCAACATACACACACACACACACAGACACCAACACACACACACATGCAGACACACACACAGACACACACACACACATGCAGACACACACACAGACACACACACACACATGCAGACACACACACAGACACACACACACACAGACACCAACACACACACGCAGAAACATTCACAGACACACATACAATAAGATGATCATTTCTGATGTGTTATTTACACACACACTCACACACACTTCCTAGTCTGAGTTGTGTACCTGTAGAGGAGCATCTGGCTCCAGGTCAAAGGGCAGCATCCTCTCACTCCAGGGGGTAAACTTCTTGGTGTCTGAGTCGATGTAGTAGTCAAACACCGTCCCCTGCGAGGGGAACTTGACCGCTCTCATCTCCTTCGACCACCAGCGACTGAACTCTGCCCTGTAGTCTAACAGCTGGGGGGGGGGGGGGGGGGGCAGGCAGACAGACAGGGGGGCAGACAGACAGGTGGTTAGACAGGCAGGTAGACAAACAGACAGGCAGGCAGGCAGACAGACAGACAGGGGGGGCAGGCAGACAGGCAGGTAGGCAGGTAGACAGACAGGCAGGCAGGCAGGTAGACAGACAGACAGACAGACAGACAGACAGACAGACAGACAGACAGACAGGCAGGCAGGTAGACAGACAAACAGACAGGCAGGCAGGCAGGTAGACAGACAGACAGACAGACAGGAAGATGAGTCAGGGTTATGGGATGTCACTTTCATGGCTTTTTATGAGATAATATATAATATAGATGATAGATAACTGATAGATGATAGATAATAATAGATAGCGATTACTATCCTATCTGCACATGTATCTCTGTGAACACACAGACTCACATGGTCCTGGAACATGGCCCCCCCGAAGGCCCAGACGCAGGCGAACACAAAGTAAATCTCATAGAGCTCTCTGGGGGAGTCAGTGGGCGTGGTCTCCTCGGTCAGCAGGCAGTCCAGCAGGAACACAGCGTCTGATTGGACGGCACGCAACACAAGATCAGATCATTTGAATATGTAGCAGTATAATCCACCAATCAATGAATCAATCAAATTGGATACTCAATCAGAACTCCCCAAGTGTGTGTATGTGTGTGTATGAGAGTGTGCATGTGTATGATGTGTGTGTGTGTGTGTCTGATGTGTGTGTGTGTCTGATGTGTGTGCCTGATGTGTGTGTGTGTGTGTGATGTGTGTGTCTGATGTGTGTGGGGTGTGTGTCTGATGTGTGTGTGTGTCTGATGTGTGTGTGTGTGTCTGATGTGTGTGTCTGATGTGTGTGTGTGTGTCTGATGTGTGTGTGTCTGATGTGTGTGTCTGATGTGTGTGTGTGTGTCTGATGTGTGTGTGTGTGTCTGATGTGTGTGTGTGTGTGTGTGATGTGTGTGTGTGGTTCCCTACCTGCACCATGCTGTTCTCTGGGATGGGGGTGATGGTCTTCAGGTTACAGCGCACCTGCTCCAGACAGTAGGGAACGTACTTATCAAACAGAATGGACAGGTTGGCCCGCTCTGATTGGGCCTGCCGGGTGTCAATCCAGCTTGTCACATACCTGTGGGGGTGGAGCCAAAAAAAGAATCACTGTGTGAGTCTTAATACGTGTGTGTGAGTGTGTATATCAGTGTGGGTGGGAGTGTGGATGTATGTGTGTAGATGTGTGTGTGTTGATGTGTGTGTGTGAATGTGTGGATGTGTGTGTGTGTGTTTGATGTGTGTGTTGATGTGTTTGTGTGTGTGTGTGTGTGTGTGTGTGTGTGTGTGTGTGTGTGTGTGTGAGGGTGACTGACGAGCTCCAGCCCAGGTCCTGGGGGTTGACATAGAGGATTCCAGCCCGGGACACGGTGGCAGGCGTGGCCGCCCTCAGGTGAGAGATCTCAAACAGCAGCCTCATGGAGGAGGAGAGGCTGATGCGCTCGTTACTGGCCAGGGTCAACACCTGGGGGGAGTGGGGGAGAGGGGGGGAGGGAGAGGGGGGGAGGGGGGGGAGAGGGATCCATCACACTCATCCCCCACACACACACATCCTTCACACACACTCATCCTACACACACACACATCCCCCCCACACACACATCCCCCCCACACACACATCCTTCACACACACTCATCCTACACACACACACACACACTCATCCTACACACACACTCATCCTACACACACACATCCCCCACACACACACATCCTTCACACACACTCATCCTACACACACACACTCATCCTACACACACACACATCCCTCACACGCACACACTCATCCCCACACACCCACCTTGTTGTCGTCCATGACAGTGTTGAGAGACTCGATCACATGGGGTCGATGTCTCCATCCAGGACGATCCACTTTGGTCCATCATGACTGACAGAGGTGAGCTCCCTCATGGTGGAGGAGAACAGGCCTGACACACACACACACCAGACACACACACACATCAGACACACACATCAGACACACACACACATCAGACACACACACACAAATCAGACACACGCACACACATACACACACACACACGCACACACATACACACACACACACATACGCACACACACATCAGACACACACACACATCAGACACACACACACATCAGACACACACACAAATCAGACACACACACACACATACACACACACACACGCACACACATACACACACACACATACGCACACACACATCAGACACACACACACATCAGACACACACACACATCAGACACACACACACACCACACACACACATATCAGACACACACACACACACACACATCAGACACACACACACATCAGACACACACACACCACACACACACATATCAGACACACACACACACACCACACACCCACAGCTATCAGCAGGCAGCACCACAGTAGACATAGTAAAGAGTGTGACAGCTATGGCAGCAGCTCACCATCCTTCCACTCCCTGGTAGCAGGGTGCAGGAAGCCGAACAGCTCGTCTGTGGTCACAGCTTTGGGGTTCATGTCCGTCCAGACTGGCTTCAGCTTCAGGTTAGTGTGGGTCCTGTGGAGGGTCTTCAGGATCTGGAGCACCAAGACACGTTAACAACAACATCCACTGGTATGTGTGTGTGTGTTGGTGTGTGAGTGTGTGTGTTGTGTGTGTGTTTGTGTGTGTGTGTGTCTGTGTTTGTGTGTGTGTGTGTGTCTGTGTGTGTGTGTGTGTTGTGTGTGAGTGTGTGTGTTGTGTGAGTGTTTGTGTGTGCGTGTGTGTTGGTGTGTGTTGTGTGTTGTGTGTGTGTGTGTGTGTGTACCTGGCTCTTCCCTGTTCCTGGTCCTCCAACAACAAACACAGAGTGTCTAACAGCCAGGAGCTCCTGCAGCTGGGTGACCTACAGAGACACAAGCATGGAGGGGTTCATGTTAGACACACACACACACAACACATACACACACCACATCACAGCCCCCCCCCCCCCACCTTGAGGATGAAGTTCTCCTCTGGCTGCAGGTGCAGTTCACTGACAGCCTGCCTCACTGCTGCCTCCAGCAGGGTGTCTCTCTTCCGGGCCACATCCAGCAGGGGGAACAGGTCACTGATCAGCCCCAGGAAGATGGCCACGTCACTGGTTACTATCTTAGGAAGGTTAAAGTCCCTCAGCGCTCGCATCAGCACCTGGACACACGGCGGGGGAGGTGCGGGAGAGGGGGGGGAGGTGCGGGGGAGGGGGGGGGGGAGGTGCGGGGGAGGGGGGTGGGGTGAACGGGGGGAGTCAGAGGGAGGGAGGGGGAGAAAGAGAGAGAGATCTTAAAAGTACTCCTCAGGGCTGACAAT
>CM059300.1:14250000-14272500 GCA_030340665.1 Neosalanx taihuensis | reverse complement strand
ACACACACACACACACACACACAACACAGATATGAAGTGTGGGTCAAAAACACAAGTTGTGTGTGTACTGTATATAGTACAGTATGGGTTATATGAGGTGTGTGTTTTTTGTGTGAGTCAGTGTGTGTGAGCGTGGTCACATTACAGTGTGTTTAAGTGCATATTGCACTGCGCAGTGTGTGTGTGTGTGTGTGTGTGTGTGTGCGTGTGTGTGATACCTGGAAGTCAGTGTGTATCCCCTGGAAGCGCTGTGCATCGTGGGCCAGCTGTGAGCGGATGTCGTGGCTGTTGGTGAAGATGCTGTTGAGGTGAGCCCAGGTTCTCTGCACTGACATCCAGGAGGAGATGACCTGGTCTGCCACCATCAGCCGCCGCTGCCAGCCGCTCACCTCCGCCTGGAAGTACTCCACGTACTTACTCATCAGGATGTTCTGCAGCTGGACCTGAGGAGAACAGGAACCACCAGAGAACACGACAGTGAACCAACAAGCTCATACAGTAAAGTGGAGTGTGTGTGTGTGTGAGTGTGTGTGTGTGTGTGTGAGTGTGTGTGTGGTGTGTGTGTGTGTGGTGTGTGTGTGTGTGGTGTGTGTGCATGTGTGTGTTCGTCCTCCTCTGTGTCTGGGATCAGTAACCCCCACCTGGTTGTCCTCCAGGGTTTCTATCAGGTTCTCATCTGACTTGAGGAGGGGGGTTCCTGTGCTGGGGTGGGTCTCATAAGACAGGACCATGACACTCCAGGTCTGGGTAATCTCTGCTAGCACCTGAGGGGGGGGGGGGGGGGTGTCGTTGAGTACACAGACTGCATGTGATTGGTCGGAAACAAGCACACACACACACACACGCACCTTCTCGATGGCCATCTCCTTCACTGACTTGTCCACGATGTTCTTCACCTCGTCCTCAACGCGATGCAGCTGCAGTTCCAGCAGGTCCCCCAGGGTGGTGCCCTCCCACATCACGAAGCGCACCTGGGGGGGGGGGGGGGGGGGGCAGAGGTCAGAGGTGACCTCCTGGTCAGGTAGAGGTCAGAGGTGAGTCCCTTACTCCTGTGGTGTTCATCAGCTGCTGCCAGTGGCGATCTCGGACCGCCGGGTTCTGAAGCTCGTTGACGGCTCTCAGAGAGGTCAGCAGGTTCTTCACTGTGGACTCCAGACCCAGGTACACACCCCACGCACGCACCTCCTTATCCAGGGTCTTCATCTCCTGCACACACACACACACACACACAAACACACACGCACAACACACACACACACAAACACACACACACAACACACACACACAGCAGAATGAGGATGTCTTATGATCTGAACTGTGAGATAATCCTGCGATAGAAAACAGGAGTGGTGAGGTCATGGACGTCATGGAGGTCACCACCGTTACCTTGGCGAAGCGTCTCAGCTCCATGTCCATCAACTCCACGTTGATCTCCTTCCATGGAGTCTTGGTCCAGTCTTCTATACTGGTCTGAGATGGACAGAGACAAAGGACAGAGACTTCATACGTCAAAAGTATTAATTCAGCCATGGAGAGTGATTATGTGGCGCAGTTGATTAGGATGTCGGGTTAGTAATCAGAAGGTCCCTGGTTCAATCCCTGGCTGTGTCCACATGATGTTGAGTCCTTTGGGCAAGGCACTTCACCCTACTTGTCTCAGGGTGGGGAATGTCCCTGTACTTACTGTAAGTCACTCTGGATAAGAGCGTCTTCTGTATGACTGAATGTGAATGTAACAGTGTCGTGTGTGTGTGTGTGTGTGTGTTTACCTTAACGAAGATGACCATGTCCCACACAGCCTTGACCAGGACGAGGTCAGAGCGACACTGCTGCAGCTGCTTGTAGTCGGGGAAGTTGACCTCGAACAGGTCAGCTGTCTCATGCAGCCTCTGCATCTCCGTCTCCAGCAACGCCACCGCACGGTTCGACTGCACACAGAGCGTGTGTGTGGGTGTGGGTGTGTGTGAGGAGGAAACAGAGGAAGAGTGATGAAGCAGGAACTCCTGTGAGCTGCTGGAAGCAGAGGTGCAGCCTGCTCACCTTGTCCATGAGCTTGTAAGGCTCGTCCACGTTGATCCTGAAGATGACCTCGTTACGAAACTGCTCTCTGAACTCGTACTGTTTCACCTGGAAGATGCAGTGTGTTCATTAAGAACCACAGGTGAACCACAGGTGAACCACAGGTGAACCACAGCTGAACCACAGGTGAACCACAGCTGAACCACAGGTGTGTTCATTAAGCAGTGAGTCTCCAGGTATGTGAGTTTATAGGATCAGGTTCATAAGGATGAAGGACAGCAGGCAGGTCAGGTTGGTCAGGTGCCTGCCACATCAATGATGCAAGACACAACTACCCTCTGTAACAGACACTGTAACAGGACCCTCATCACACACAGCCTCACCTCTCCAGGAGGCAGCCCCACACAGCCTCACCTCTCTGTCCAGGAGGTAGACCCAGGAGGCAGCCTCACACAGCCTCACCTCTCTGTCCAGGAGGTAGACCCACACAGCCTCACCTCTCCAGGAAGCAGAGCCAGGAGGCAGACCCACACAGCCTCACCTCTCTCTCCAGGAGGTAGCCCCACACAGCCTCACCTCCCCAGGAGGCAGCCCCACACAGCCTCACCTCTCCAGGAGGCAGCCCCACACAGCCTCACCTCTCCAGGAGGCAGCCCCACACAGCCTCACCTCTCCAGGAGGCAGCCCCACACAGCCTCACCTCTCCAGGAGGCAGCCCCACACAGCCTCACCTCTCCAGGAGGCAGCCCCACACAGCCTCACCTCTCCAGGAGGCAGCCCCACACAGCCTCACCTCCCCAGGAGGCAGCCCCACACAGCCTCACCTCTCCAGGAGGCAGCCCCACACAGCCTCACCTCTCCAGGAGGCAGCCCCACACAGACTCACCTCAAAGCGGACACACTTCCTGCGTATTACAGACACCTCGTTGGACTGCAGGGGAGCCACCTCGTGCTTCACTGTAAACGCGATCTTCTTCACTGTCTTCCACTTCTCAGGCAGTTCCTGCACACACACACACACCATCGCATGACCCGTGTGTGTGTCTCAGAGCGAGCAGGTGAAGGTCTGTGTGTGTGTGTGTGTGTACCTCCAGCTGTGTGTACACGCTGTCAGGAAGCTGCTGCCCGTAGGTCTTCAGCAGCTCAGCAGTGGACTTGAGAGGTTTGAAGTGCTGATCGTTGCTGATCTGACGGTCTCTTAAGGCCATCAGGTGACCCATGATGTCCACCAGGCCAGCGTAGTCTCCGTCTGTCACCTTGTTAGACAAGCCTCGAGCCGTGTCCTGGACGAACGAGGCCAGCTCCCTCACACTGAGAGAGAGAGAGAGAGAGAGAGAGAGAGAGAGAGACAGAGAGAGACAGAGACAGGGACAGAGAGACAGAGAGAGAGAGAGTGAAACAGAGTTCCAGTCCTTGTCACAGACATGGTGAGTGATCAGATCAGATCCAGGCCCTCAGATCACCTCTGGTTGACGTGGTTGAGCAGGTGCTCCTTGAACATCCAGCTCCACTTCTTGATGACGTTCATGAGGGTGTGTTTGAAAGGTCTGATGTCCATCTGCAGCCAGGCACAGAACACACGCGTGTCCTCCAGCTTGCTCACCCTCAAGTACAGAGACTCAAACAGGTTGATCTGGAACACACACACACACACACACACACACACACACACACACACACACACACACACACACACACACACACACACACACCAACTGAAACAAACTGCAACAGTAGTGCTACAAACCATAACAGGTTGGTTACCAGGTTGAAAAAGCGAATCAGCCAATCAGGAAGGAGGGTATCTCTAAAGTGATTGAGGGATCTGGCAAAGAGTTCAGCCAATAAGAGGGGCTGGAGGGGGCGGGCTCTCCTCCCCTCACCTGTTCTTTGAAGTTGTCCAGAGTGGGCGGGTTCTTCTTCAGCTCATAGTCTGCATATAGCTCCGCCTCCTCTGTACTCAGCACATGACCGTAGAGCAGGAACTGTCTCATGAACTCTGACCTACACACACACACACACACACACACACACACACACACACACACACACACACACACACACACACACACACACACACAAACACCACAGGTGTTTGAAAAAGCAGCAATGAACACTGTAACACAGACACAGAGACACACTCTTACCTGTCATCTGTCCACAGGTAGCGGTAGCTTGCAAACGAGCCCTGATATTCCCTGACCTGAAGAGGAAGAACATCAGCTTTACTGACATCCAACTGGACTGGGAGGCTTACTGAGCATGCTCAGAGCGTTACCTTAGCGATGGCGGTGCGGGCGCGAGTCCTGATGACCTGGCAGAGGTCAGAGAGGTCGGCCATCTTGTCCACGTCAGTCTGGGGACACAGTCATGCGACAGCTGTGTGTGTCTGTGTCGTGTGTACGTGTGCATGTGTGTATGTGTGTGTGTATGTGTGTGTGACTTAACCATCTTCTAGACGTTACCTTATAGTTATCCAGTTGTTTGTGCTTTGCCACCCGGGGTATGAAAGTCGTCATGTTGGTAATGTTACCCACCATCTTGTCAACAATGTCATAGAAGTTACCATGGTGACCAGGGTCGAGCGAAGGTTCGAAGGTCATCTCGTTGCCGTTGAGGAGCAGCTGCACCTCAAAGAGCGGCATGATGCGGAGGGAAGGGTCCGTGTTCTCCACCAGGTACAGCAGGGAACAGCGCACGGCGCTGGAGAACCCTGCTAGAACCATCCTGTCTATGTAGTCTGTGTAGGCCTTCCACTCTGCACTGTCAGGGTCAGACACACCCAGCAGAGACTGGTTCTCCTGGGGGAGAGAGAGATAAACCGATAGGTAGAGAGACGTATCAAAAGAGAGATTGTATGATTTGTAGTTTATATAAAGCATCTGCTATGTGTGTGTTTGTGTGTGTGGGAGCACCTGTAGAAGAGTGTGTATCTGCTGTCCAGTCTTAGTAATGAGTGTGTATTGCTTGTGTACACTGTCCTCCATGTCACTGAGGATGAGGAGGGTGGACGCTTTGCTCTTCCTAGTGATGAAGGCCTGATGACTGAACCTTCCCATCAGCCCCTGGATGGCGTCCACGTTGGCCTTGCTGCTCTGGACACGAGTGGACACGTCCTGGGGGCGAGACGAGAGACGCATGGAAGGACCACCCAAGGAATGTCCCCCCTTGTCTGTGATGTGTGGATGTGTGTGTGTGTGTGTGTGTGTGTGTGTGTGTGTGTGTGTGTGTGTGTGTGCGTGTTTACCTTGACCAGGTCTCGTGTGGTCTGTGATCATGTATGTGTCTGTGATGTGTGTGTGTGTGTCTGTGATATGTGTGTGTATGTGTGTGTGTTTTGGTGTGTGTGTGTGTATGTGTGTATGTGTCTGTGATGTGTGTGTGTGTGTGTCTGTTATGGGTGTGTGTGTGTATGTGTGTTAGTGTGTGTGTGTTTACCTTGACCAGGTCTCGTGAGGTCTGTGATGTGTGTGTGTGTGTATGTGTGTGTGTGTGTGTGTGTGTGTGTTTACCTTGACCAGGTCTCGTGAGGTCTGTGATGTGTGTGTGTGTGTGTATGTGTGTGTGTGTGTTTACCTTGACCAGGTCTCGTGTGGTCTGTATGTAGTCCCACAGGTCATCCTGAGCCCAGGTGAGTTCCTGGAGGGCGGGGCTTAGCTGTTGTCTGGTCCTGTCCATCTCTTCCTTGACCAATCCCAGCTCCACAGCCAGTATGGTGCTGTGGAGTCTATTATACCACTGGGTCACCAGGGTCAACGTCTGGGTGTACTACAACAGAGAAAACACACCAAAAGTCTGATTTTACACTTCGGAAACAACCTTTTAGTTTGAACAGAGTTTCATACCCTACCAGTCTAAGGTTTGGACACCATTTTCCACGGTTCATTTGAACGGTAGCATGTGCCCATGTGGGTGATGTACTGAGGACTGCTCTGCCCACTCACTATGTAGAGCTGCTCTCTTTTGGAGTACAGCTGCAGAGCAGCGTTGGGTATGGAGTGGTTCTTCAGCATTCCCAGATACTTCACCTCCCTCAACACTGAGGTCAACTGGGAGGGAGTGGAAGCGGAGGAAGGGAGAGAGAGAGAGAGCAAGAAAGAGAGAGAGAGAGAGAGAGAGAGCAAGAAAGAGAGTGAAAGAGAGAGAGACAGAAAGAAGGAGGGGCTTATGGGTTGGAAAACATTACGTAGCATCTTCCTGATGTCCTTGAGCACCGTGACGGTACATAAGCTTGGGTGTTAAAGGGGGGGAAGAGTCTCACAGCTGGGCTGAAGTTGACCTGGAACAGACCCGTCTCCAGATCCAGGGTCAGCAGGGGCTCCTGGAGGTGGCTGTTACAGAGCTCCTCCAGACCCTCAGTCCACAGAGAGAACAGTTCCTCGTCGTGCTGCTCCAGAACCTCCAGAACGTGTTCACACCTTTGAAGAACATCCTCTGCCTCCGCCGAATTCAGAGGCCTGGACGACGAAAACACACATCTTCATCATCACACAGAACGCCGGTTTGTCTTCATCACAGTGAAAGTGAATGCGTTGCACAGGCGTGTTTCATACATGTGCGTGAGTTGGTTGAGCTTGCTGCGGTTGGTCAGGATGCGGTCTCGTAGCTCCTGAGACCACTTCAGGTTGCCGGCCACTGCAGGCATGTTCTTGCTGAGGGCTGCGCAGCCCGAACGCAGCTGGAACAACGACCACACAGCAGGTCAACAGATACCACCTCATGACCTTTCCCAGCTGGATCCATCTCATCAACCACCACTCTTATTGACATGCTTCCGCATGTTTTGTTGTTGTTAATTGTCAGTCCCTTACCGCCTCCCTGTGCTGGTCCAGGATCAGCTGACAGTGCTCCACTTCCTGGTCGAACATGACCAGCAGCAGATTGTAGTTCGGAGCGAACAGCTCACTGATCCGCGGTCTTTCCAGCAGGCTGCCGAACATCTGCAGCAGCTGCATGCAGTCAGACGAGCACAAACACATGAAGAGAGTATTCTGAATCTGAATCTGAATCTAAGAGATTCATCTTAATGTGCAGTTAAACGCTCTTCTACTGAACTAAACACCTTCCTTCTATCACAATGCACATAAGACACACCAGAGGGTCAGTTTCAATCATTTCAATAATTTAAAGCTAAACAATAGAAGGCTTATGAAGTTACAGGGGAGGGGTAAGAGAGTTAGAGGGTGAGTTCATGGTTTCCATGGTCACCTTAAAGGTAGACTCCAGACCTTTGGAGTGTTGGAAGGCTAGGTTAAGCACTGTTCCAAGTCTCTGGTCAAAGTCTTTATTCTGCTCCATGAATCGCCAGTAGTCTTTCAGGAAGTCCTACATGCACAACATCACATGACACACATCACATGACACACATCACTCTGCCATACTTGAGTGTTTCATAGTAAAACTGAGGTGAGACAGCGAGGGGAGACAGCGAGGTGAGACAGCGAGGTGAGACAGGGAAAACAGCGTCTCACGCTGTTGCTGGTGTTCAGAGGATCGTATTTGCTCTCCCTCAGTGTTCTCCAGGTATCGTGGAACTCTTCGTTCATGCTGAACACCATGTCACTGAGGATCTGCCCTCTAGAACCTCCCAGTTCCAACTTCTCCAGTTTGAGGAAGTCCAGGGCAGAAGCAAACAGCTCCTGGAGGTCAGAGGGCAGGCTCAGGGCAGAGGTCAAGTCAAGAAGAAGAACTGTTCAGTAAAGGAAACCACATCAGAGGAGCTTACAGTTCCATTCATTACAGCATCTCCTCTGCTACACACACACACATACACACATACATCTACGCACACACACACCTACAATCACTCACACACACATACCCACACCCTCCTACTCACACACAACTACACACATCTCCACACACCTACACGCATCTACACACACCAACACACATCTACAAACACACACACACCCACCCCCACACACACCCACACATATCTACACACACCCCCCTCACACACACACACACACACACACACCCCCACACACCCCCCTCACACCCCCACACACACATGTCCACACAGACCTCTATCATGAGCAGCCTCTCCAGTATGCGGTCTGTGCGGCTGAACACCAGAGGAGCGGGGAAGTCCCAGGGCTTGACGCTCTCTCCTGGACGGTAATACTGGGAGATGTTCTGACGGTGGGAGTGGAACAGCTGTTTGAAGTTCTGCAGAGTGGAGATGGTTATCTGCACCCTCTCCACCCCCTCCTCCAGCTCCATCTTAAACAGCTCCTCTGGGAGAAGATAGACAAAGGCCTAGACACACACACACACACACACACAGTTAAGTTACACACACACACAGTTAAGTTACACACACACACACAGTTAAGTTACACACACACACAGTTACAGTTACAGTTACACACACACACACACACACACACACACACACAGTCACAGTTACACACAGTTACATTTAGCAAACGCTCTTATCCAGAGCAACTTACATCAATTACAGGGACGTTCTCCCCCTGAGGCAAGTAGGGTGAAGTGTCTTGCCCAAGGACACAACGTCATGTTGACACAGCCGGGTCTGAACCGGGTACCTTCTGCTTACCAGCCCGCCACCCTAACCAACTGCACTACATGATTCCCCAAACAATAGGATAGCAATGCGACCACAGTAAGACTGTCCTCGGCCACACGCAAAACAAACACACACACACACCTTGTCTATGAGCAGGTTGCAGAACTCCTGCAGTAGAACCACCATGCGAGCAGGAGAACAGTAGAACCGAGAGCGGCTCCAGATCAGGCACAGGGTGTGGAACAGAGGAGGCAGCAGGCTCTTTATCTGGAAGAAGCTCTTCTCCTCAAAACTACTGATGAGTCTTCTGAGAGGGCGAAGATACAGGTCGATATCCTCAGCCTCCAGGACAGCTGGGAGAACGGACACACACACACACACACACACACACACACACACACACACACACACACACACACACACACACACACACGGATGAGAGACTCAACACAGGGGAAGACAGACTGTTCTGATGCGTGTCAGGACAGAGTCCTCACCCTGGTTGACTTTGAGGCAGATGTCGCAGAAGGAGGCATAGTAGCTGCTTTTAACTCTCCTCAGAATCTCCATGATCTGTTCCACCTTCGAGCTCTGGATCTGGAACCACAGAACCCACACTGACGCACAACGCAGAACAACGCAGAACCTTCACCTCTCAGATCTATAGGAGGTGGGACCAATGATAGAGGTCTGTGTGGAGATGTGTGTGTGTGTGTGTAGGTGTGTGTGTGGGGGTGTGTGTAGATATGTGTAGGTGTGCAGGGGTGGGTCGGTGTGTGTGTGTTTGTAGATGTGTGTTGGTGTGTTTAGATGTGTGTAGGTGTGTGGAGATGTTTGTAGTTATGTGTGAGTAGGAGGGTGTGTGTGTGTGTGTGTGATTGTAAGTGTGTGTGTGTGTGTGTAGATGTGGGACCAATCAAACAGGCTGGCCCACCTGCTCCTGGATGCTCAGAAGGTTGTCTCTCTGAGTGGACCAGAAGTGGAGTTCAGCGCTGGGGCCTGGGTGATCCTTCTGCTGTAACACCATGCTGGAGTCCTTCTTTAGGACGGACCATATCTGACCAGACCACTGGACCACCAGGGTCTCTATGGAGTACAGCAGGCCATGGTCCAGGGGCCAGCCAGTGGGACTGTAGGAGACGGACATGGGGGGTAAGACCAGGTGTGCTGGAGCAGGGAAACCTGTAAAACCTTCAGGACTGTGGCTCTCGAGGACCAGGGTTCCCTACCCCTACCTCAGACCCAAGTTGGGCATTGAGTATCTCTACCCATCCTTCTTGCACTAACTCATTACAGTTATATCCCCCCACCCCCCTGTACATCTAGTGCCCACTTTCCACTTTGTACAAGTTTATTTTTACTCCTGTTCTATGTTGCTCTTCTTGTCACAGTGAATTCTATGTTTGTTAATCTTGCATAGCGATTAAACCTGATTCTGATTCCTGCTCTAGATACCACCATGAAAGAGGAGCCCAAAAGTCCAACCAAATCGAACTGCTTCTTAAATTAGGTCAATGTCATCCCTCTCGTACACCAGTCTATGCAACTCTTATGAAGAATAAAAAAACCAAGACCTCAGGATTGAAAATCCTCTTTTATTGATCCCCCCGTATACAAAGGGGAGGTATGAAGGAGAAGACAGTGAGATGGAGGAGAGGATGAAGGTCTTATCCCGCTAAACATTCTAGGATTTCTTCCAGAACATCAAACATCTGAAGCAGCAACCCTTCTTCTTCTTCTTCTTGGTGCCTGTTTCCTAAAAAAAAACACAAAGTATCAAAACATCAACACCATTTCACATGCAGGGTTTACATTCCAATATCTACTACATGACATATTAGAAGGCTTGTTTCTGTCTACGCACACAAAGATTTAGTGTTAAACCGGAACATGACTGGACTTACCTCAGTCTGAGTTCCCTGGGTCTGGAAGCTCTTTCCAGCTTGATCTTCAGCCAGCAGCTCCTCTGCCATGTTTCCAGACTGTTTCTCCACAGACTCCAAAGCTGCACATTCACCTGCAAACTCCTTCCTGATTTTGCAGAGTTGCTCCTGGACTTCTTCCAGCTTGTTCTCAAGCAAATGGCAGTGCTTGTCCTTCTCCTTGAAGTCGACCTGGAGTTTGGCCATTTCAGCTTCCATCTTGCTAAGGTTCCCTTTGAACTCCTGCAGGTTCTGCTCAGCCTTCTGAGCCTTCTCCTCCTCCCTGGACAGAGCGATGATCTTCTGGTCCTTCTCAGCGATTTCTGCTCTGAGGTTTCTCTCCAGTGTGATGCTATTTGCCCGGGTCATCCTGCAGTTGATCTCAGCCATCCTTTTGGCTGACTGAGCTGTTCGGAGTTCATCTCTGAGGCTGGCGTGCGATGCCCTTACCTCCCACCTGCCCTGAACATACCTGGGAGCCATGCTTCTCACCCCCAGGGCTCTGGCAGGGACCAGAGCGTGGTCCTGCTGAGAGGGCCTTAAGGCTGCGACTGCCTGGTGTCTCTGGGACCTCAGATCCTCTTTTTCTCTTTGCCAAACTTGGAGGTCAGAGGTCAACCAATCCTCCAGCTGCTGTCGAGCTTTCACTTCGACCAGGAGCTTCTGGCGAAGCTCTTCGATGGTCATGTTGTTTATCTCTTGGGTCAGATTCCTCTCTCTTTCTGGATTCATTGCTACATTCAGAATAAATTTAATATTAGATGTTGCCAAAGTATTCAAAGTACATTTTAAAATACATGTTTTAAAGTAGCTTAAAACTGTTTTAAAGTAGCTTAAAACTGTTTTAAAGTAGCTTACTTGTGTAATTTAGGTGCGAGGTCTTACCTTCGTGACAGTACGATGCGATATGAGTATAAAACAAAAGATGATAGTTTATAAACGTCTTTGATCGTTGATCAATGTGTTTATGACGTCGATGTGTGTTTCCATGGTAATCGAACGCAGTGCGATATTGTTGTACTAAAGTAAATTACTACAACATCAGGACCCATGTCATGCCCATGCATGTGTCATGCATATTGTTTTCCATAGGCTGTATATGTAGAATTATGTATAAAAATAAAAAATATATATATATAATATATATTTTTTACATGGGTGTGTATGTGAGAACCTAGACTGGAGGGGAGCTTCAAAATCTGTTAATAAAAGTATTTTTACTTTGCCAGCACTGCCTCGGTTTTCCCTCTTCATGCTTCATTTTTGGATCAATAGATAATAATAGATAACTGTGTGTTGGTAGTAGACAGTTTGTCTGTGGAATCCAACAGATGTACACATTTCATTTCAGAGCCCAACAAAAGCGAGACAAAGTCCAACTCTCCCCCATTTAGATCAATGCAAATCTGGTGACAAAATCGTCAGAGAAAGAAAAAAGAATAAAGATTTGGATACTTGAGTCTTAGGCCTCGGAATTGATCGGATTAAATGAACTATAGTGCCGAAGAAGTTGATTAGAAGTGCAGAGAAACACGGAGAAACTGTCCCCATGTGAAAGCTGCGGTAGTTTGTTAAGAGGATCTCTGACCCAGAGGAACAGATTAATTGACACGTTTCTTCAAACGCAGGTAAGGATCTTTCGTCTAAATCCGTGATCCGTGAATAAACGTGTCAAACAATATCAGACAAATGAGCCCACTAAAGCGTCTTAATCAGCCATTATCAAATAATTAGAGTGAGCCTAAGTACTTCTAGATAGCGATTTACTTCCAAATCACAGCGCTCCATGCTTACATTTATATTGTTTGATCGTAACGTGTGTTAGTCTACTAAACTGTGTTGTTCCACCGCTGTTTGTTGACAATCCAGTTTAAGACACAACAAACAAGGAGCTCCTGGATTTGTATTCCCAGTGTTCATAATGTCCTCTGATATTTATACTGCATGTTGACCCTACTTGATAGACCTTATGACATACAGTAGGCCCACTTTGAACTGTACAGCCACACAGTATTGCCCTAGTGGGGCAGTAGGCTGTGGGACACTGACCTCAGCATGATGTCCTGAGGCTGGGCTCTCTCCACACACAGGGGGAGAGGCAGCAGAGTGTGGCCCTCTGCTCGGCCCCTCAGGGTCACCACTCTGGTCCTCAGCACCTCCAGGTGTTTGTGAAGGTCCTCTGACACCACCTGGGGCCAGTTCCCCTGGTTTAGACTGTTAGACAGGATCGATACCAGCACCTACACACACACACACACACACACACACACACACACACACACACACACACACACACACACACACACACACACACACACACACACACACACACACACACACACACACACACACACACACACACACATGCACGCAGTTCCAGCTGTGAGGGGACACCTAGAACAGAACTCAGCTGACACACACACACACCCACACCCACACCCCCCCACCCCCCCACCCCCCCCCCCCCCCCCCCCACACACACACACACACACACACACACACACACACACACACACACACACACACACACACACACACACACACACACACACACACACTGACCTCAGAGATGAGGACAGGGAGGTGTTCCATGGGGTTTCCAGACACCTCCCCCAGCCAGAGCTGGGTCCTGAACCCAGGGACAGTGATCCTCAGAACCTTCCTCTTCAGCAGACACAGCAGCTTGGTCCTCCAGGGGGGGGACGTCTTCACACAGTCAAACACAGTTGGAATGCTTTCATTGGTGAAAGCACTAGAAATAAGTGGCGACTTATTTCGACAAGCGACACGTTAGATGGACTGTACGTTACCACGAGGCCGGGGCATTAGAAAGTTCTGCTGGCTAAGGTAGCTGGCATTTAGTGTAAAGGAAGATGTTAGTTTTACTGAAAGGATTCTGGCAACAAGAAAAGAAATAGTTTTTTAAATCCAACCCTGACTGGGTGTCATGTCTGCTTTCATGCTGTGTCTTTTTATGTGTTATATTGTATCTGTGTGTATCTGTGTGTGTGTGTTGCTGTGTGGTTCTGGGTGTGTGTGTGTGGTTCTGCATGGTGTGTGTGTCTCACCTGACCGTCCCCAGCGTGCAGTGTTCCTCCCGGCCCCGTGAACATCAGCAGCCTGTCAGTCCAGGTGTGATCCAGGAAGTCCAGCAGGATCTGCTGGTTCTCCTCCGCTCCAATGAAGCGGTTCCACTTGTCTGTCTTCACCCGGAGCACACAGACCGCCTGCTCCCGCAGGAAGTCCACCCTCTCGTCTGACAGAGCCGAGCCCACCTTCTGAGAGGGGTCCTGGAGGACACGCACACCCCCTCCTCCCACACCTCCTCCTACACCTCCTCCTCCTCCTGCACTGGCTCTTCCACTCCCTTCAGCCATGGAGATGACCGGGGTTAGAAGACAAACACTCACAAGCTGAACTCTCGAAATCCTTCCCCTCAGTGGTCCCTCTGAGATGAAAGAGAAGTCACTCAGACAGGACTGATGTAATACACCGTACCTTTACCTGTACACCTCTAGCTGTACACCTCTACCTGTACACCTCTAGCTGTACACCTCTAGCTGTACACCTCTAGCTGTACACCTCTAGCTGTACACCTCTAGCTGTACACCTCTAGCTGTACACCTCTACCTGTACACCTCTAGCTGTACACCTCTAGCTGTACACCTGTACCTTCTCAGTGCTGAGCAGTGTGCAGGCTGTGGCTGTGAGGGTCATCAGCTGCTAAGCTGATACCTGTCTGAGCAGAACGGTCACCTGACACCCTGTCAGCCTCTAACCCCCCCCCCCCCTCTCCCAGTGTCTGAAGTTACTTGAACCTTCAGTACACCTGCCTCCTTACCTCTAAACCCCTACACCCTCATCTCCCACCCTTACTGTGGTCAACATGACATTAGTCAGACAGACATTAATGCTTGGCAGAGTTTTGAAGCCGTACCGTCTAATGGCTGAATGTAAACGCTAGATATGTCAGTTTTGGCCACACACTGCAGTTCCCTTTACCCGCCACTGCAAGGCAGTGTGACACAGCAGATGCAAGCTGAGACCTCAGGATCCTATCTATGTCATCTCATTACACACAATAGAGCGTTCATGTAAAAACGTGGAAAAATGGGTCATTTTTGTAACTGTGTTACTTAGAATACCACAGCTACAATTGCCCTTTCTGAGAATCATTCTGCTGCTGGCCTTCCAACTATCAAGTATAGATGTAATAATGTTCTAATAGAACGTGGGCCCGGATATAGATCAGGCCATCAGGCATTGTTGGCATTTGAATCTGAATCTGTACTTTTTGTAATTCTTAACTAGATCTATATTTAGCCTGTTCTTCTTCTTGTCTCTCAGCATGGCCCCGTGTGTGAAACCCCCGTGTGTGCGACCTCCAACACTCCCCCCACCCCCCCCCCACCCCCCTGCCCGCCCCAGTAAAGGTCATGCCATCAGAGCCACCTGTTTCTGAGGCTTCCCATAGCACGGCCCGTGCAGCACATTGAGGTGCTAACAACACTGACAGGCCCTGTTGTTTGTTATTGGATATCAGTTCATCCGGGCAGTGTGTGTGTGTGTCCTTCCACTGAATTATCATTCCATGCCCTTCTCTGTCTCTGGCCGGAGAAAGCCAAGCACAGCAGTGTGTGAGTGTGTGTGTGTGAGTGTGTGTGTGTGTGTGTCCCCTGGGCCTCCACAGTGTGGCTAAACCCGGGGGGTCCAGAGGGGGGTCCAGAGATGTGCTTTACACAGGGGAGGGTCTGTCTCTGCACAGGGAAACAATGGCAGAGAAGTCACTGTAAGCAGTTCTCTTATAGCAAACCAGTCCTTTGTGCTGGGAAAGGTTTCTGCTCAGGCTGGACTCAGGGATATTTGAGAACGCAGAGAGGGCTAAAAGAGCACTGCTGTGTGTGTGTGTGTGTGTGTTACTGTGCTGAGTTCCTGCTGACCGTTTCCAGGATGTACGTTTGTAAGAGAACACCTTGATTCCACTGGCAGACGTGGATCCACATTTGCTGCTCTGGTCTTTCCTCTCAAACGAAAACCCTGCAGGAAGCTGTGCTGTCTTCTCTCCCAGGCTGCTCACCTGTACAGTGCTGTCTCCTCTCCCAGGCTGCTCACCTGTACAGTGCTGTCTTCTCTCCCAGGCTGCTCACCTGTACAGTGCTGTCTCCTCTCCCAGGCTGCTCACCTGTACAGTGCTGTCTCCTCTCCCAGGCTGCTCACCTGTACAGTGCTGTCTTCTCTCCCAGGCTGCTCACCTGTACAGTGCTGTCTCCTCTCCCAGGCTGCTCACCTGTACAGTGCTGTCTTCTCTCCCAGGCTGCTCACCTGTACAGTGCTGTCTCCTCTCCCAGGCTGCTCACCTGTACAGTGCTGTCTTCTCTCCCAGGCTGCTCACCTGTACAGTGCTGTCTCCTCTCCCAGGCTGCTCACCTGTACAGTGCTGTCTCCTCTCCCAGGCTGCTCACCTGTACAGTGCTGTCTCCTCTCCCAGGCTGCTCACCTGTACAGTGCTGTCTTCTCTCCCAGGCTGCTCACCTGTACAGTGCTGTCTCCTCTCCCAGGCTGCTCACCTGTACAGTGCTGTCTTCTCTCCCAGGCTGCTCACCTGTACAGTGCTGTCTCCTCTCCCAGGCTGCTCACCTGTACAGTGCTGTCTCCCTCTCCCAGGCTGCTCACCTGTACAGTGCTGTCTTCTCTCCCAGGCTGCTCACCTGTACAGTGCTGTCTTCTCTCCCAGGCTGCTCACCTGTACAGTGCTGTCTTCTCTCCCAGGCTGCTCACCTGTACAGTGCTGTCTCCTCTCCCAGGCTGCTCACCTGTACAGTGCTGTCTTCTCTCCCAGGCTGCTCACCTGTACAGTGCTGTCTCCTCTCCCAGGCTGCTCACCTGTACAGTGCTGTCTTCTCTCCCAGGCTGCTCACCTGTACAGTGCTGTCTTCTCTCCCAGGCTGCTCACCTGTACAGTGCTGTCTCCTCTCCCAGGCTGCTCACCTGTACAGTGCTGTCTCCTCTCCCAGGCTGCTCACCTGTACAGTGCTGTCTCCTCTCCTCACCTGTACAGTGCTGTCCTCCTCCCCTCACCTGTACAGTGCTGTCTCCTCCCCTCACCTGTACAGTGCTGTCTCCTCCCCTCACCTGTACAGTGCTGTCTCCTCCCCTCACCTGTACAGTGCTGTCTCCTCCCCTCACCTGTACAGTGCTGTCTCCTCCCCTCACCTGTACAGTGCTGTCTCCTCTGCTCAGGATGTGGAGGAAAGGTCTTCTTTAGGGGAGCTGCAGTTACACCATCCTTCCAATAGGAGATGCTGTTTCTCTATCAGACCAGGGGCAGAGCTGTCTCCTATACTACACTACCCCCCCCCCCACACACACACACACACCTCCTTCCCCCTAAGCACTTATCCTGTGAGATTTGGCCTGGTTTTGGCAGTATGTAGTATGGTATTAGCGCCTGCTCGCTGACCGAACACACACACACACACACACCTTGTTAAAGATAGCGTCTGTCAGGCTTTCTCTGAGAGAGAAAGAAACACCTTGCTGTTCTCTCCAGGAGGACCTACGACCCTTCTGCCCCCCCCCCCGAAGGTGTGGCCTTGGTTTCAGTCTCTGTTTCCAAGCAGGGAGATTCTCTGCCTCTCTGCCCCCCCCCCACCCCCTGCACTTGGAGGGTTTTAACTAAATGAGGGTGTGGAGAAAAAGAGAATGCTGTAGATAGTGTTCGCTATAAATTTAACTATAGAGATGACTGATCAATAATTCATAGGACAAAATACTGTATGAAAAAAAAAATCATAAATATTGCAGATTGAGCATGAATGTTGTATTTGCCATGCACATGTATAAGCATATGTGAACTAAATCTTATATACTCTTTTGCCCCTTAGTGACAAACGGTTACAAGTTGTGTTGTAATCATCTCTCTCTCTCTTTCCTTCCTTTCCTCCCTCTCTCCACCTCTCAGATCTCTCCATTCTCCGACTGCGTCAGCTTCCTGCACGAGGTGGGCGCCAGCCAATCAGAGACTCATCCAAGAGGTAGGAGTCCACATTCTACAGTGATTGGTTCCATCTCCTCTCCCGTTAGTGGAAGGGTAACTTTCAGGGGGGTCGTGCAGCCTTGAGCCAAATGACCCCGCCTTTAGATTGGCTCACTGGTAATAGCTGGGTCATCACATCTGTGACGTCATTGGTCATCGGTTGCTGGGGCTGGGAGGTGATGATGGTTAGTGGTGTCAGCCAATTAGAGGACGAGCAACTATTCAACTGACCTGTTACCATGTTTATTAAGGAAGGAAGATGTATGACACACACACACACAATGACCTACACACTGTGATCTGTCACTTTTGTGTGTGAGCGTTCAGATCGATACCTGTAATTCATCTCCAGGTGTGTGTTTGCACGCTCCTCGCCCCAAACTGCTGCCCCCTCTGTGCCCCTGTGCCTCCACCATCCACACACACACACACACACACACACACACACACACACACACACACACACACACACACACACACACACACACACACACATCAACCTGATTAGGGGAACCGCAGGGGTTAGGCCTAATGACAAACACAGTCAGCATGCTTACAAACACCCCAACACCACAGATGAAGTATGGATTTTCACTGCTCCCAAAAGTTGATGGATATTATGTGTGTGTGTGTGTGTGTGTGTAGGTAAACCCAGCAGTAATCTTGTCGTGCAGAATTGGTTTGTAAACAGAAAGGAGGGGATTGAGAGAAGAAGATAAGTGATTGGGTGGATTCTTTGTCACTGTTAAAGACCTGTGCCCCTGGGAAACAGTCCTAATCAGTGGGGGGTGGGGGGGGTGGGGCGGGGGCTGGGGGGGGGGGGCTGGGGGGGGCTGGGGGGGTGGGGGGGTGGGGGGGTGTCTGGGCCTGATAACTGAAAGGTCCTATTCTCCATTCCCTGGGGGAATTTGGGTTTTTGTCATAGATGATGGCTGGTCTTTCAAATCACTCTGAGCTTAGCCAGTGTTTGTGATTGTATGTTTGTGTGTGTGTGTGTGTGTGTGTGTCTGTCTGGACC
The DNA here is from genome assembly GCA_030340665.1 of Neosalanx taihuensis. Taxonomy (NCBI): domain Eukaryota; kingdom Metazoa; phylum Chordata; class Actinopteri; order Osmeriformes; family Salangidae; genus Neosalanx; species Neosalanx taihuensis. The sequence goes on along the minus strand of CM059300.1, from coordinate 14,253,970 downwards.
TGATGCTTGGAAAATGGGAAATGGGGGTGGGGTGGGGGGTTGGGGGGGGGTGGGGGGGGGCTAATGGTTTTCCCAGAGAAGTAATCTGGAACCTGGGTCTGTTTCAGCTGCTTGGCTCTTCGGCCAATGAGCATCACTCCCACCCATGAAGTCTAGCATGAACATTTGAGCTTCTTTTTACCTTTGGGCGTTCATGTGTGTTCATGTGTGTTCATGTGTGTTCATCTGTGTTCATGTGTGTTCATGTGTGTTTGTGTGTTTGTGCAGTTGCTAGCTTGTGTAGACATCAGCAGGAGCTCACTCACTGTGTAGTCTGAAAGGGATCAGGTTGATGTGCTTATTGACACCTCTTCCTCCTTACACTCGTCCTTCTTCCCTTTCTCCCTCTCTCTCCCCCTCTCTCTCCCTCTCTCTCTCTCTCTCTCTCTCTCCTCTCTCTCTCTCTCTCTGTCTCCATCCATCCTCCCTGCCATTCATCACTCTCCTTTAAAAGCCTGTAGAAACCCAATACCTTTCATTAGTTAAAAAAAAGATTAGCTTTTTAGCAGGAGGGGTGTGTGGGGGTCGGGGGAGAGGAGGTGGGGAGATAAATAAAGACAATCAACACTGTTAGACCAGACAGCCACTTAGCTTACACACCAACACACAATACTGCGCACGCACACACACACACACACACACACACACACACACACACACACACACACACACACACACACACACACTCTCTCTCCTGCATGAATCTCTCACCAGAGCCCACCAGCTGAGAGAGGGAGAGGTGTGGTTACCCTCACCACTGTTTTGATTGGTAGTTGTGGGATCACATATAGAACCTCAGTAATGAGTGTACGTGTGTGGGTGTGTGTGTGTGTGTGTGTACGATGACCTCACATGGTGCCTGTAGGCAGTGACACAGTGTGCAGTGGTTCAGTGTGCAGTGGTTCAGTGTGCAGTGTGCAGTGGTTCAGTAGGCAGTGGTTCAGTGTGCAGTGGTTCAGTAGGCAGTGGTTCAGTATGCAGTGGTTCAGTATGCAGTGGTTCAGTGTGCAGTGGTTCAGTGTGCAGTAGTGCAGTAGGCAGTGGTTCAGTATGCAGTGGTTCAGTATGCTGTGGTTCAGTATGCAGTGGTTCAGTGTGCAGTGGTTCAGTGTGCAGTAGTGCAGTAGGCAGTGGTTCAGTATGCAGTGGTTCAGTATGCAGTGGTTCAGTATGCAGTGGTTCAGTGTGCAGTGGTTCAGTGTGCAGTAGTGCAGTAGGCAGTGGTTCAGTATGCAGTGGTTCAGTATGCAGTGGTTCAGTAGGCAGTGGTTCAGTGTGCAGTGGTTCAGTGTGGCAGTGGTTCAGTGGTGCAGTATGCAGTGGTTCAGTATGCAGTGGTTCAGTGTACAGCATGCAGTGGTTCAGTAGGCACAGCGTGCAGTGGTGCAGTGGTTCAGTGTGCAGTGGTGCAGTATGCTAGTGGTTCAGTATGCAGTGGTTCAGTGTGCAGTGGTGCAGTGTGCAGTAGTGCAGTAGGCAGTGGTTCAGTATGCAGTGGTTCAGTGTGCAGTGATTCAGTGTGCAGTGGTTCAGTATGCAGTGGTTCAGTAGGTAGTGGTTCAGTGTGCAGTGGTTCAGTGGTGCAGTATGCAGTGGTTCAGTATGCAGTGGTTCAGTGTACAGCATGCAGTGGTGCAGTGGTTCAGTAGGCACAGCGTGCAGTATGCAGTGGTTCAGTATGCAGTGGTTCAGCGTGCAGTGGTGCAGCGTGCAGTGGTGCAGTGGTTCAGTGTACAGTGTGCAGTGGTTCAGTAGGCACAGCGTGCAGTGGTTCAGTAGGCACAGCGTGCAGTGGTTCAGTAGGCACAGCGTGCAGTGGTGCAGTGGTTCAGTGTACAGCGTGCAGTGGTTCAGTAGGCACAGCGTGCAGTGGTTGCAGCGTGCAGTGGTTCAGTGTACAGCGTGCAGTGGTTCAGTGTACAGCATGCACCGGCGCAGTAGGCTTGCTGAAGCAGAGAGACGTGATGTTCTGGAAGCTTCAGCCACAGTTAACTGTCAGTCTAATTAAAGATAATCATTTGTTTCCCAATCACATTTACATGGCAGTAATGAGTGAAGAAAGTCAACCATTAGAATATGATCCATAATTCATTGTTGACTCTCGTTCATTACCGAAGATTCTCACTGATGAATGTTTAATAAGTGTGCGTACGTATCTCTTGGGGTGTGTGTGTGTGTGTGTGTGTGTGAGATTAGGTTCACTGAGTCAGGACTCCAGTGATTTGTTTGAGAACTGATGTTTTAATGAAACAACTTCAGCAGTGTGGGTAACTGGACAAACCAAAGCAGTGTTCAAGTTCAACAAACTTTTTTTCGGTCTCGAGTTCATTTGTCTATCTGTATTTCACATTCACTCAGTGTTTAAAAGTGTGCGTGTGCGTGTGTGTGGAGTCCCCGTGAGGGAAGCAGACAGCTGCTATCAGTCCCTTACAGAGCCTTCCATCAACCCCCTACCCCTCCTGTCAATCATGCTGCTTTGTGACCAGCCGCTCATTTAAATCCCCATTCTTCTGTATTTACTTAGAAAGTGTGTGTGTGTGTGTGTGTGTGTGTGTGTGCGCTTTTTGCTTTCTTTTCTCTTCTGCTCTCCTCTTCTCTCCTCTTTTGTCTCCTCTCTTCTCCTCTCTTCTCTCCTCGGTTCTCCTCTTCTCTCCTCTCTTCCCCTCTCCTCTCTTCTCTCCTCTCTTCTCTCCTCCCTCCCTCCTCTCTTCTCCGGTTCTAACGAGGAGGTTGTATTTCCTTCCATTATCTCTTTATTACACGCTGGGGGTCAATGATGCTGGGAGATTCTAGTTGCTGAGCTTGGTAGGGGGGAGAGAGAGAGAGAGAGATGGGGGGGTGGGGGAGAGGAGGGAGAGTAAGAGGGGACTGCTTGAGGGATATGTGGGTGTAGAGCCCCAGTGAAACATGGAGGACCACTCCTGGAGATGTGGAGAGAGCAGGGGAGAGCAGCCTCAGTATCATGTCAGTCTTGATAGATGGAGGCTCCTGAGAGGAGCTCTCTCTATGGCCCAGCTCTCTGTACTCTGCCTGGAAGTGAGAGATACAGAGATCTTCCTTTGTTAGTTTGACCTCAGACACACGTGTAGGTTGGCCACACGCTCACAGAGCCCAACGTGTTTGAGATTGCACTCTTACACACTCTCTCTCTCTCTCTCTCTCTCTCACACACACACTCACACGGACTGTAAAGCTCGCCTGTAAGTGACTGATAGGCCCATTTTCTCTCTTCTCACATAACCTTTTCTGTCAGGATATCAAAGGTCACTCTGTCAGCCGTGATTTACGCCACGAGAGTTTCCTGCGCTCCGTCCTCCTCATCTCTCTCTCGTTTCCTCTTCCTGATCCTCTCCCTCTCTCTCTATGATCGTCTCTATTTTCCCTCCCTCTGTCAACGCAGTCCAAGAAGGACAGAATGACAGAAAGGAGGATTAAAGGGGGGATTTAATGACCCTGTTCCCCCCTACAGGATCCTTTACATCTTCCTCATCATCTTCATCATCAGAAATAATACATGGCCCGCTCAGCCACTGAACTAGCAGGAGTGTGTTGGTTTGTGTATGGATGTTTGTGTGTTGCTACTGAAAGATGCGCCCCTTCAGCTTCTGCTGCTCTTCCTCTGCTGTCCGGAGAGACCAGAGGAAGACTGTGACTCAGAGAGGGAAGGAGAGAGCTGCTGTGTGTCTCACCGATGACTTATGCTAGACCTGGACTGATGGATCTGTAGGCTTACTGGCTGTTCAGAGAACGAAGAGGAAGGAAGGGAGGAAGGGAGGAAGGGAGGAAGGGAGGGAGGAAGGAAGGAAGGAGGAAGGGAGGAAGGGAGGAAGGTGTGGGTTAGCAAGGCTCTTATCCTTGATCACACATTGATGAAAAGATGGTTTCACTTTGGCAAGATAGGACGAAGTATTGAGGGGGGTGGGGGGGGTAG
>CM059300.1:14240000-14245000 GCA_030340665.1 Neosalanx taihuensis | reverse complement strand
CAAGTTATTGGAAATGGCTCTTAAATGTATCAAAGTGGAAACACACCATAGATCTTGTTTTGTTTTGTCCTTTCTGCTGTACCTCTTAAAATATTTCAGTCATATAAAGATATGTCTCTATATGCAGTCATAAGTATGCACTCATATTAACAGGTTTTGGGGTTGCTGTGTCAGCAGTGTTAACCCATTCGAATCACATGTTGAGGAAAAAAAGATCCTTAATATTCATTCCGTTCTTTGAAGAAGAAAAAAGGAATTGAGAGATTTGACCAAAAGTTTATTACGATTTTGCTGTGGCTTAAACATAAAAGCCACTTTTCTTCAACTAGCATGAATGTCAGACTTTGAACAGCAACATTTTGGAATAGGAATTCCTGCCAGAACACAGACCAGTGTCACTTCAAAGCAGTTGGAGTTTCAGAGCTCTGAAATGACTGGCTCGTAAAAAGAGGAGGAAGGAAAGTGAAATGATGGAGGCTGGAGCTTTCGAGGGGCTGGATGGAGGGATGGTAATGGGACTGGATGGAGAGGAAGATGAGAGGAAGAGAGAGAGGACAGGCTGATGCAGGAACAGGAGAACACAGAGAGAGAGAGAGAGAGAGGACAGGATTCATTTGAGGCTGGAGTGGAGGAGAGGTGGAGGCTGTGGAGAGAGAGAGAAAAGGAGTCAAGGACACTGAGGAGGATGGAAGAGAAGAAATGGACAGAGACAAAGAGTGACGTCAGAAAAGAGACTGTTATGAATTCATTTAAGGTAGGATGATGGAGGAAGGTAGGAGGGAGGAAGGTAGGAAGGAGGAAGGTAGGAGAGAGGAAGGTAGGAGGGAGGAAGGTAGGGGTGAGGAAGGTAGGAGGGAGGAAGGTAGGAGAGAGGATGGTAGGGGAGAGGAGAGGAAGGTAGGACAGAGGAAGGTAGGAGGGAGGAAGGTAGGGGTGAGGAAGGTAGGAGGGAGGAAGGTAGGAGAGAGAGGAAGGTAGAGAGGGTAGGAAGGAGGAAGGTAGGAGGGAGGAAGGTAGGAGAGAGGAAGGTAGGAGAGAGGAAGGTAGGAGGGAGGAAGGTAGGAGAGAGGAAGGTAGGAGGGAGGAAGGTAGGAAGGAGGAAGGTAGGAGGGAGGAAGGTAGGAGAGAGGAAGGTAGGAGAGAGGAAGGTAGGAGAGAGGAAGGTAGGAGAGATGGAAGGTAGGGAGAGGAGAGGAAGGTAGGACAGAGGAAGGTAGGAGAGAGAAGGTAGGAGAGAGGAAGGTAGGAGAGAGGAAGGTAGGGGAGAGGAGAGGAAGGTAGGACAGAGGAAGGTAGGAGAGAAGAAGGTAGGAAGGAGGAAGGTAGGAGGGAGGAAGGTAGGAGAGAGGAAGGTAGGAGAGAGGAAGGTAGGAGAGAGGAAGGTAGGAGAGAGGAAGGTAGGAAGGAGGAAGGTAGGAGGGAGGAAGGTAGGAGAGAGGAAGGAGGAAGGTAGGAGAGAGAAGGTAGGAAGGAGGAAGGTAGGAGGGAGGAAGGTAGAGAGAGGATGGTAGGGGAGAGGAGAGGAAGGTAGGACAGAGGAAGGTAGGGGAGAGGAAGGTAGGAGGGAGGAAGGTCAGGAGAGAGGAAGGTAGGAGAGAGGAAGGTAGGACGAGAGGAAGCTAGGAGGGAGGAAGGTAGGAGAGAGGAAGTAGGACAGAGGAAGGTAGGAGAGAGGAAGCTAGGAGGGAGGAAGGTAGGGTAGGAGAGAGGAAGGTAGGAGAGAGGAAGGTAGGACAGAGGAAGGTAGGAGAGAGGAAGCTAGGAGGGAGGAAGGTAGGAGAGAGGAGAGGAAGGTAGGAGAGAGGAAGGTAGGACAGAGGAAGGTAGGGGAGAGGAGAGGATCTAGGATGACGGTGGGAGAGAGGAGCAGGGTGGGTTACAGGGTGAGACGAGGGCAGTTCAAGACTCCCCCCCCCCCCTCAGACCAGTTACCCTGGCGGGGCAGTAATTATGTAGTTAGTGTCTGTCTTTAACATTGCCCAGGACAAACATCATCATCGTGGCTGGCAGCAGGTCTGGAGGTAATTCAACATCATTAGGGAACATGACTGGGTATGAGCATTAGAGACGCTACATTACACCCCACCATGCTGTCTGCTAATGGCCTGGAAAACTAGGCCCCATCTCACCACCATCACTCACTCATTCATACCATAGAAGAGGAGGGGGGGGGGATGTGAAAGAGGAATGGAGGGAAATGAAGCGGTTTGTGTGGTTTGAGGGTGGGAGCTGTTTGGGACGTTCACATGACCTTGAGGAATGTGAGAAGAGGGATCAGTGTGTTCTTCAGTCACACAGGTGTGTGTGTGTCTGTGTGTGTCTCTGTGTGTGTCTCTGTGTGTGTGTGTGTGTCTGTGTGTGTGTCTCTGTGTGTGTGTCTCTGTGTGTGTGTCTCTGTGTGTGTGTCTGTCTGTGTGTGTGTGTGTCTCTCTGTGTGCGTCTCTCTGTGTGTGTGTGTGTCTCTGTGTGTGTGTGTTTGCGTGTCTGTGTGTGTGTGTCTCTGTGTGTATGTGTGCGTGTGTCTGTGTGTGTGTGTCTCTGTGTGTGTGTGTGTGTGTGTGTGTGTGTGTGTAGCATACCTGCCCAGTTCTGTTCTCTCAGTGTTTCATCTTTAATCTCTTTAATCTTGTTTGGACTCCTGCATGATCATGTTGTGTTACTGACAGGACACTTGAACCCTGTGTTACTGACACTGTGCTGAAGGAAACAAGCTGACAGAGTCTGTCTCTGGACCAAGCAGCAGATACAATGGTAAAGGGAAGCCAATGCTATTTAAGGGGAACTGTGTGTGTGTGTGGGGGTGGGGGTGTGTGTGCGTGTGTATGTGCGTATGTGTGTGGGGGGTGTGTGTGTGTGTGAATCTGTGTGTATGTGTGTGTGCTCACCTGTGTGTCTTAAGTGCATGAGCAAGTAGGCACAGCGAGAGGTTTCAACATCAAGGCTATCATCATCTCACCTCCTGCCATAATCTCTATTTCTGACAGCCCACTCTGGATCAATTCATTTCCTCTCTCTCTCCCTCCTCTCTCTCTCTCTCTGTCCCTCTCTCACACTCTCTATGTCTGTCTCTGTCTCTCTCCCTCCTCTCTCTCTGTCTCTCTCCCTCTCTCACACTCTCTATGTCTGTCTCTGTCTCTCTCCCTCCTCTCTCTCTCTCTCTCTCCCTCTCTCACACTCTCTATGTCTGTCTCTGTCTCTCTCTCTCCCTCCTCTCTCTCTCTCTCCCTCTCTCACACTCTCTATGTCTGTCTCTGTCTCTCTCTCTCCCTCCTCTCTCTCTCTCTGTGCCAGCCTCCCCACTCCTCCATGATCAACGCATTCCTATCAGCCTCTTCCCCCTGCGCCTCCCTCTCTTCCTGTGTGTCTGACTGCGAGGAGAACTCAGTTCCCTCCTTCTTTCTTCCTCCATCTCTCCTGAAGGCCTGGTGTCGTGGCTCGCTGCGTGAGAGAGTGTTGGGACGCAGTTGTAAAACAAGGAATGTTCTCTGGGGTCAAACCATGTTGACTCTGGACTCAGAAAGCTGGATCAGTCCATTCAGCAGGACAGGGGTGTGACTGGCACTCACAGCTGGTTAGGGTTAAGAGGCCTGTAGCAGCGGAGGGACGAACCATCTGTCGTCTCTGAAGTGGTCTTCTTCACCCAGGCTGGATTATCCTTCCAGCTGAGGAAGCTCATTAAATGTCAGCCAGGTTTCCGTGGTGACGTGTTCTGTTGGTTTGGATGAAGGTTTGTTTATCAGTTTTTTTTTTTTTTGGCAACCTTGCGGAGACCATCCTAGAAAACTAAATGAAGTATGGGTGTATTTGGAGGAGGGGGAGACAGATCGTTAGCTTGATTAAGCGTGGCCATATGCTGCGAGGGGGTGGGGGTGGGGGGGGTGGAGGGTGGGGGGGGGGTGTGGGGGGGGGGGAGTGTGGGGGGGTACCAAAACATGACAACAGGCCTCAATTCTAATTAAGAATCGCTCATTTGATTTCTCGTCACAGTACAATCAATGGGCTGCTCTGCCTAGTTCTCTCTCCCCTCTCTCTCTCTTCCCCTCTCTCTCTTCCTCTCTCTCTCCTCTCTCTCTCTCTCTTCTTACACCCTTCCATTTCTTTTTATCCTTCAGTCCCAGAATCTGTATTTCTCTCTCGTCCTCTTTTCGCTCTTTTCTTTGCATTCTGTCCTCCATCCTTTCTTCCCTGTCTGTTAGTGCTGAATGGCATGTCTCTCCAGGTCTCTTCCTTCTCCTCATGTCTTCTATCATTTCTGCACTCATCCCCCATCTGGCTCGTATTTTTATTCATCCCTTCAGCTCTTCTCATTTCCAGATGTCACTCTACTCTCCTCTGAAGGCTGTGGGCCCCTCCCTCCCTCCCTCCCTCCCTCCCTCCCTCCCTCCCTCCCTCCCTCCCTCCCTCCCTCCCTCCCTCCCTCCCTCCCTCCCTCCCTCCCTCCCTCCCTCCCTCCCTCCCTCCCTCCCTCCCTCCCTCCCTCCCTCCCTCCCTTCCTAAACTCTTCCTCTGTCCTTCTTCCTCTCTTCTCCCTCTTCATGCAGACTGAGGTGAATTAACCTTTCTAAAGAATGATACCTGGTTGGCTGACATCCATAGCATGTATATGTGTGTGTAAGTGTGTGGTGTGTGTGTGTGTGTGTGTGAACGTGCTGCTTTTCCAGGGGGGGAAAACACCAATGCTTTCTTTTGTGTCCCCTCCATGTTTAAGATTACCATTTGTTTTGCTAATGTTATGGTAATAACAGTTTCCCTCCCATACAATCGCACCCTGCACCAGAATGGAGGAATGCTTCAAGGGGTTTCTCATTGAACTCGCTGCTCTTGAGACCCACGCTAGTCTGCCAGTTTCCACCGTGTCAATTCATAGTGAAGGCAGCTGGAGGAAACTGGCCGCTGGGGAGCCGCTGGGGAGCTGCTGGAGAAGGGCGCTAACCACTTAGCGTCAACACCAGATTCTCTAGGCTCGCTGGTTAGCGCTGTTATTTACAGTTCTTACCCAG
>CM059300.1:14230000-14235000 GCA_030340665.1 Neosalanx taihuensis | reverse complement strand
CTGTCTGATGCTAGTCAGCACCATTAGAAGGGAAGGTAACCATCTCTCATTTATCACTGGTTGGAAGTAAGATTAGTGAGCACTAACGGAGAGAAGCCCTACACCTTCTACCTTGTCTCTCTTTGTGTGTCTGTCTTCCCTCTCCCTTTTTCCCCTCCTTTCTCTCTCTCTCTCTCCTCACATCTCTCTCTCTCTCCATCTCTCTCTCTCCCTCCATCTCTCTCAGACCTCTCCTATTCTCCCTCCTTTCTTTCTGACAGTTATACTTTCTTCATGTTTCTTTTGACAGTTTCATCTCCTGTTCAATCTTTTGACTCGATCTGCTTCCTCCCTCCCTCCCTCTCCTTTCTCTCTTTCTCATCCCTGCACTCTCCCTGTCTACTCTTGTTCTCTGGATCATCCTGGATGATCATCTGGATCTTCTCTCTCTTCCTCCATCTGTCTTTCACTCCGTCAGGTCGACACCACCTTCCTGTCTTCTCATCTCTATCAAGGTGACATTTTAGAAAAGTTAAAGTCTGAAGTTCTGATAGAAGTGGCTTTGATACATGGCAATGTTCCGAGTGTGTATATGTGTGTAAGATCCCAGAAACAAGTGTCATAGAAGTGTGTGTGTGTGTGTGTGTGTGTTAGTGTGTGTGTGTGTGTTAGTGTGTGTTAGTGTGTGTTTAGTGTGTGTGTTAGTGTGTGTGTGTTAGTGTGTGTGTGTGTGTGTTAGTGTGTGTTAGTGTGTTTGTGTGTTTTAGTGTGTGTGTGTTAGTGTGTGTGTTAGTGTGTGTGTGTGTTAGTGTGTGTGTTGTGTGTGCGTTAGTGTGTGTGTTAGTGTGTGCGTTAGTGTGTGTGTGTGTTAGTGTGTGTTAGTGTGTGTTAGTGTGTGTGTTAGTGTGTGTGTGTGGCTGTAGCAGATGTGACAGTGTGTGAAAGAACAGTGCAGCAGGCAGTGTGACAGAGCCTGATGCTGATTGGCTGAGGACTGACGAATGACCTGGCTGGACCACCATTACAGGAACTCCATCATAGAACACAGGGCTGACCAATCAGAACGCAGCGTGCATGTGTGTGGACATAAGCTGTTTAAACCACCCCCCCCCCTCCCCCCTTCACCTGGCCCCACATCAGCAGAGCCAGAGTGCCCCCCCCCCCTCTCCCTGAGGGATTATCATAATCACATCCAGCTCTGATGGGAAGCAGCGTTTTCAAGCACAGATCAGAAGTGAGAACACTTGTTCCTTTGTGAGGCAGGATAATCTGTGTTGTCACGGAGGGCGGGAGGCGAGGCAGGCTGGAGGTGAGGCAGGCTGGAGGCGAGGCAGGCTGGAGGCGAGGCAGGCTGGAGGTGAGGCAGGCGGGAGGTGAGGCAGGCTGGAGGTGAGGCAGGCTGGAGGTGAGGCAGGCGGGAGGCGAGGCAGGCGGGAGGTGAGGCAGGCTGGAGGTGAGGCAGGCGGGAGGCGAGGCAGGCTGGAGGCGAGGCAGGCGGGAGGCGAGGCAGGCTGGAGGCGAGGCAGGCTGGAGGTGAGGCAGGCGGGAGGTGAGGCAGGCTGGAGGTGAGGCAGGCTGGAGGTGAGGCAGGCGGGAGGCGAGGCAGGCGGGAGGCGAGGCAGGCGGAGGCGAGGCAGGCTGGAGGTGAGGCAGGCTGGAGGTGAGGCAGGCTGGAGGTGAGGCAGGCTGGAGGCGAGGCAGGCGGGAGGCGAGGCAGGCTGGAGGTGAGGCAGGCTGGAGGCGAGGCAGGCTGGAGGCGAGGCAGGAGGCGAGACAGGCGGGAGGCGAGGCAGGCGGGAGGCGAGGCAGGCTGGAGGTGAGGCAGGAGGCGAGACAGGCGGGAGGCAAGACAGGCGGAGGCGAGGCAGGAGGCGAGGCAGGCAGGAGGCGAGGCAGGCAGGAGGCGAGGCAGGAGGCGAGGCAGGCAGGAGGCGAGGCAGGCAGGAGGCGAGGCAGGCAGGAGGCGAGGCAGGCTGGAGGTGAGGCAGGCGTGAGGCGAGGCAGGCGTGAGGCAGCAGTGTCTGAGCTCATTAAGAGATTACCAACGTGTTCGTGTGTTCTGCGTGGAGCAGCAAGGGGGGGGCGCCATCAGCCCATCGCTATGGGAACAGGAGCACGATGACCACGCCCTCCCCCCGTTGACCACGCCCTCCCCACGGTGACCACGCCCTCCCCCCCCCCCCCCCACAACTAACAAGGAAGACTGCTGTCAAATGAAATAGTCTCAAAAGTAACAATGTAGTAACAATGGAGCTCTTTAAAAAGGCAAGAGAACAGATTTGTGTTCTTAAAGATATTACAAGGTGTAGAAGGGAGTTACACATTCTAATATTGTGGATGTCTACTGTTTAGTAAAGAAGGGTTTAGTACGGTCTGTCAGGAATGTTTGTTAAAGTGCTGATTCCACAGGGAGATGGTGTGTGTGTGTGTGTGTGTGTGTGTGTGTGTGTGTGTGTGTGTGTGTGTGTGTGTGTGTGTGTGTGTGTGTGTGTGTGTGTGTGTGTGTGTATGTACAGTATCTCCCGACTGAATTAGATTTGGGATCTGAGGCGAGAGAGGGCAGAGCTGCATGAAGGAATGCAACTGTGAGACTCATAAATAGTTTAGCCAGCCAGAGCAGATTCATCAAGTCGCATAAGGGATAAATTATATTTCAGGGCTGTGCCCTCTACCTCCCTCCCTCCCTCTCCCCCTCTACCTCCCTCCCTCCCTCCCTCTCCCCCTCTACCTCCCTCCCTCCCTCTCCCCCTCTACCTCCCTCCCTCCCTCTCCCCCTCTACCTCCCTCCCTCCCTCTCCCCTCTACCTCCCTCCCTCCCTCTCCCCCTCTACCTCCCTCCCTCCCTCCCTCCCTCTCCCCCTCTACCTCCCTCCCTCCCTCTCCCCCCTACCTCCCTCCCCCTCCTTATCTCCCTCCCTCCCTCCCTATCTCCTTCCTCGCTCTCCTCCTCCTCCCTCTTTCTGGGTGCCTGAAGAGCAAAGCAGAATAGAAGATGAGAGGATGGTAATCCATGATCTTAGGGAGGGTAATACCTGCCGACACTCATGCAACTCTGATGAAAGAGAGATAGGTGTTTATTGAACGCTCCAGCAATCAGGTTACCCCCCTCCCCCCCCCCTCCTCCCCCCCCCTCCCGTCAGTGATCCTATCACCTTCCAGTTGTTGTGAGGAATAGGATCAGGCAATATTGACAGTAATGAAAAAGCCTCTTGGTCTCGCAGGGTAATGTTATTCTCACTCACGCACAGACGAATACTTATCTGCTGGATACACACACACACACACGCGTGCTTCACAGAACCTGCCACTTCTGACCCGATCATCCCCCCTCCCCTCCCCCCCCTCCCCGCCCTCACATAGACAGCTGACACACCTGTAAAACAGCATCAGACAGGAGTGACAAACAAACATACGAGTCATGTGACGCCGTTGGTCAGGGTGTCGGGTAGTAATCACAAGGTACTCTGTTTGAACCCCGACTGCGTCAATATGACATTGTGTCCTTGGGCAAGGCACTTCACCCTACTGTCCTCAGGGGGGAATGTCCCTGTACTGTGCTGTAAGTCTCTCTGGATAAGAGCGTCTGATATGAGACTGAATATAAACATGTTCTTTTGAAGCTTTTCACATAGGAAGGGATTTGAAGGCCAGTCTGTATGTTATTTGTACTTCCATGTTATTTGTATCATTTCACTGTATTCATTTTTAAAATTAGCATGCCACATATATGTTCTATGTTTGCTCATTCCTGCCACAGTGAATTCTATGTTTGTTAATCTTGCATAGCGAATAAACCCCATTCTGATCTGAACCTCATCTTCCAGCTGTCCCATGACGACAGATGATGGGAAGAAATGGTTTGACGGCATTACGGGCAATGTTTTCCCAGAAACAGCAATACCCAGAATCCCTTGGGGCCCCTTGTGGGGGGGTGGAGGGAGCTCTGCAGTATTTGGCGGCTGCAGTTTCCCATGGTGGCATATGACGTTTCAATCCATCTCTATATCAGCACTGTCTCTCCGGAGAGAGATACCGCTCCATCACCATAGCGATGGCTGTCTGCCCTCTGACCTCAAGAGACAGGTCATTTTAGAGATTGCCAGTAATGTGGAAGAGAGAGAGTAGGGATGGAGAGAGAGAGGGGAGTGAGAGAGAGGTGTAAAATTCGCCCCTCTCCATTTGTTGGTATGAATTATAGATCAGTTGCCATGGGACCCAGATTGGGGGCTAAATAGTGTCTCTTCTCTCACACCTGAGCCTCCCCTCTCTTCCTCACTCCTCTCCCCTCTCCTCCCTACTAAGGAAATGTGTTTGTGCAGCCAAAGTGATGAAACAGAGGCTATATTGAAAGTGCGTCATGTTTTTTTGGGCGGTTGAAAAGAAAAGAAAGGTGATGTTTTCACATGAGAAGCTGGCGGGAAAAACAGCTTTTCTTTTTAAGTGAATCACAGATAATGGAGGGAGTAAAAGAGAGAGATCATCGAGTTATCTTTCTGATTTTCCCACGATGCAACAGTGCTGCAACCTGGTTGGTGTGTTTCAGTCTGCGCCCATGCAAGATGAGGAGGAGGTCTTTGTCCCTCCTCCCTCCCTCCCTCCCTCCCTCCCTCCCTCCCTCCCTCCCTCCCTCCCTCCCTCCCTCCCTCCCTCCCTCCCTCCCTCCCTCCCTCCCTCCCTCCCTCCTCCTCCTCTCCTGGGACTCTCACCTCCTCAGTGTCTGGATCCTCTCATCCGTTCCCTCCTTCATTCTTCATTTGTTCTCTCCCTCGTTCCTCTCGTTCTCTCTCTCTCTGAGAAGGTTGCAGTGGCTTTTCATTACCCAACAAGTCAATCTTCATCATTCCTGTTCTCTGTACTGTCTCTACACACACCTGCGCACACACACACACACACACAAGCATACCCGTGTACGTGCACACGAGCACACTTCAATGCTTCTCTGTTGAAATACAGTACAATTGGTTAAACACTCTTGTGCTGTGTGTCTGTGTGTGTTGTGTGTGTGTGTGTGTGTGTGTGTG
>CM059300.1:14217500-14220000 GCA_030340665.1 Neosalanx taihuensis | reverse complement strand
AGTGTGTAAACATGGGGAGTGTTGACAGCAGTCAGAGCTACTGGAGGTTTCTGGGCTAACTTGTTTGTGTTTTTTTGTTGTTGTTTGTAGTTGTCGGGAGTTTAAGAACCTGAACTCCTTCTTTGCCATCATCATGGGGATGAGCAATCCTGCTGTTAGTCGCTTGAGTCAAACCTGGGAGGTAAACCAAGCTACATCAGTGCCTCCTTCCTTTAAAACCCCACTGGGTCATACAGAAGGAAGAGTTAGTAAGAGTTACTTCATCACTAACATCCAAAAAGTATATCTCTGTTAACTTTACTTCCTGTGTCTTCTTGGTAGAAACTCCCCAGCAAGTTTAAGAAGTTCTACGCTGAGTTTGAGAGCATGATGGTGAGTCATTCACATATCCTGGTGATGCTGGAGGAAGACTGGGATTATTATTACATTTGTGTATGTATATGTGTATATGTGTGTGTGTGTGTGTGATTCCAGGACCCATCTAGAAACCATCGGTCCTACCGCCTGACTGTGACCAAACTGGAACCGCCAATCATCCCCTTTATGCCCCTCCTCCTCAAAGGTGAGTCAGGAAGTAGAGATGGAACACTCTTAGTGAAGGGGGGTGAGGGGGGGGGCATGGGGTTCCCATGGTTACCCCTACGATCGTGTTGACATTAGGACTGAAAAATCTTCTCGATTCTGTTCTCGACAGACATGACTTTCACTCACGAGGGCAACAAGACGTTCATAGACAACATGGTGAACTTTGAGAAGATGGTGAGTCTTAATCTGTTTATCTGATCCAGGATCTGCTCCGCCTCGTGTGATTCAATCTGAAGTAAGTGGTGACTTCCTGTGTGTTTGTGTCTTATCAGCGCATCATAGCTAACACGATCAGGGCAGTGAGACACTGCAGAAGCCAGCCTTTCAGTAAGTCACTCCGCATCCACTGAGAGCATCTGTTGTTTATCATGCCTGTCAGGACCTCGAAATGTCAACGAGTGCTCCCTCTCTCTTCCCTCCCTTTGTCTCTCTCCCATCTTCCTTCCTTCCTTCCTTCCTTCCTTCCTTCCTATCTTCCTTCCTATCTTCCTTCCTTCCTTCCTTCCTTCTCTTTCTCCTTCCCTCTGGTTCTCCCTCCCCCTCCCTCTCTCCTCACCAGACCCGGATGTCTGTCAGCCCAATAAGAACCACGCTGAGGTGCGAGGCTACGTCAGGAAGCTGTGTGTGATCGACAACCAGAGGACGCTGACGCAGCTCTCCTATAGGCTGGAGCCTCGGAGGACCTGAGCCCAGCGCCTCTGCCTCTCTCTGGGACCCCCCACAGACTCCTCCCACCTGGGACCCCCGCAGACTCCTCCCACCTGGGACCCCCGCAGACTCCTCCCACCTGGGACCCCCCGCAGACTCCTCCCACCTGGGACCCCCGCAGACTCCTCCCACCTGGGACCCCCGCAGACTCCTCCCACCTGGGACCCCCGCAGACTCCTCCCACCTGGGACCCCCCGCAGACTCCTCCCACCTGGGACCCCCCGCAGACTCCTCCCACCTGGGACCCCCGCAGACTCCTCCCACCTGGGACACGGCAACTGGACCTTTAGCCACTCCCATTCAGCTAGGATGGACTGTCAATCAAGGACTCACACCATGCTGATTGGTTCTCCTCATCCCTCCCGCCCCCCCACTACACACGAAATAACCAACAGGGTCAACCAACTATTCCACAAACCGCAGATAGAAATACTAACCAGACTGAACATAATCCAGTATCCTGCATGCATGACAAAGAGTAATATACTGTGTACCGTTATCTCTCCATTCAGTCATCATATGATAGTGTAGAGACAGTCCTGGGTCTCACAGCACAGCTTACCTCATCAGCACACACATGGTTACAGAGCCTTACAGAGCCTGAGGTAGGTGAGTCTCTGTAGCTCTGTGTTAATGGCAGATATACTGTATGTAGATACGGGAGTAGAGAGAGTACGTAGTGAGTCAACATGAATTTAGCTTGTTTTGGAGTATTTATCAGTGTTCGTTCCTGTTTATACGTTACAAGCAGAAAGTACTCATGCAGTATTCTGAATATAGTCCTATCCAGTATTTCATAGGCAGGCAGTGCTAACAGTGTATCAGATGTCTTTCGATCCTGTCCTCCATTCTGTCATCAAAGCACAAACTCTAGTGTTGGATGAAGCTGCTCTTTAGACACTGATCTGTGATCAGCATTGGAGTTCTCCACCTAATGGAAAAGGTTTGATTTTGAATACCTGAGCTTATTCTAGACCTGCCCTATCCCATCAGCTGTGTCAGGTTCTGTTCTGTGTGAGTAGGCATGCAGGCTAACAGCCAGGCTCAGCTCCAGGGTTCTGATTGGACCGCAGGAGAGCATGATGTCATAGTGCGGAGGCGCTCTGTCCTGTGAGTGTGTGTGTGTGTGTTAGTTCGCCCGTGTGCCCTGTAAATAAAATAAAAAAACGACCAATAGAACAAGCACGAGTCATGTGACATCCATCTC
>CM059300.1:14180000-14212500 GCA_030340665.1 Neosalanx taihuensis | reverse complement strand
ACCCTGTGCTCTTGTAAGGCTAGAATACACTACTGTGAGTCTGTACCAGACTGCCTGGAGAGGTTTACTGTGTGTGTGTGTGTGTGTGTGTGTGGGGGGGGGGGTCAAAAGAACCAGAGCAATATTGGGGGAGGAGGTGGGGGTATATTGGTATGCTTTCCAGTAATGGACTTATCCAATGGAACATCTTTCCCTTCCCACAACACACACAACAGTGTCTGCTTCTGTCACACACACACACACAACACAGACTTTCACCCTTGGGATGACATGCAAACACACTACACACACACACACACACACACACTCTCTTCTCTTTCTCTCAGAGTAGCAGACACACACACACACACACACACACACGAGAACACGAGTCCTGTACCGTGAGGGGAGAGTGTTGGCATCAGTCCAACTGCTTTCCCTAAATAACCCACTGTCTCCTTCCCTCTAACCCCTCTACCCCCCCTCTCCTGCTGCCCCCTCTAGCCCCTCTATCCCCCTCTCCTGCTACCCCTTCTGCCGCTATACACCTCTCCTGCTGCCCCCTCTAACCCCTCTATCCCCCTCTCCTGCTACCCCTTCTGCCGCTATACACCTCTCCTTCCATCCACTCTATTCTCTCTATCCTTTTATCTCTCTCTCTCTCCCACTCTCTCTGTGTGAGATATTCAAAGTGGTAATCCCAGGAGGAAACTCAGCTGGCCAGAGTTCCTCCTTTAACATGGAGACTCTAGATGTCAACATTCACTTTCTGAGCTCTTATTTCACTAAACCTGAACACAATCATCCAAGCTGTTTTTTTAAGTTTTTGCTCAGTTGTCTTGTTTTTTGTTTGTGTGTGTGTGGTGTGCGTGTGTGTGTATGTGTGTGTGTACGTGTGTGTGTGTTCCAGAGACTGACCATTCCCAGCAGCTGTCCAGCCAGCTTTGCAGACCCTCATGAAGAAATGCTGGCAGGCTGAGCCCAAGGTAAGAGTTCAGAGGTCAAGAGGTCAAGGATAACCACACACACACACACACACACACACACACACACACACACACACACACAGAGACATACACTCACACACACACACACACACACACACACACACACACACAACACACACACACACACACACACCACACACACACACACACACACACACACACACACATCACACACACACACCACCATGGTGTCCTCACCAGTGAGTCACAATAGGTTTCAGACACCAGATAGTTTTATTAGTATATAAATGCTTGCCTTGATTATGCATAAAACGGTCCTCAAGTAAACCTGTGTGATTGGACCGTGTGTGTGTGTGTGGTGTGTGTGTGTGTGTGTGGTGTGTGTGTGTGGTGTGTGTGGTGTGTGTCTGTGTGTGTGTGTGTTTTAGGAGCGGCCGGTGTTTAAGCAGATCCTGGGAACGCTGGAGACCATGTCCAATGACAGCCGCTTACCAGACCAGTGTAACTCCTTCCTACACAACAAGGAGAAGTGGAGGTATACACACACACACACACACACACACACACACACACACACACACACACTCCTGTTCTAAAGGAGATGAGTGTTTCTCAGAGGCGTACGCTGTAGAGGCTGGAAGTGTGTGTGTGTGTCTGTCTGTGTGTGTCTGTGTCTGTGTGTGTGTGTCTGTGTGTGTGTGTGTGTGTGCTGTGTCCTGAAGGTGTGTGTGTGTCTGTGTGTGTGTGCTGTGTGTGTGTGTCTGTGTCTGTGTGTCTGTGTGTGTGTCAGTGTGTGTGTCGTGTCTGTGTGTGTGTTATGGTGCCTCTCTCTTGTCTTTCTCTTTCCACTCTGTCTTCTGGTCTCTAGATTCTTTCAAGGTCTTTCTGTGCCGATCTGGTGCCTCTCTCTTTCTTTCTCTTTCCCTCTCTTCTCTCTTTCTTTCTCTTTCCCTCTCTTCTCTCTTTCTTTCTCTCTCCTCTCTTCTCTCTTTCTTTCTCTTTCCCTCTCTTCTCTCTTTCTTTCTCTCTCTCCCTCTCTTCTCTCTTTCTTTCTCTCTCTCCCTCTCTCTCTCTTTCTTTCTCTCTCTCCCTCTCTTCTCTCTTTCTTTCTCTCTCTCCCTCTCTTGTCTCTTTCTTTCTCTCTCCGTCACTAACTCCCTCACCCTTCACACACACACACACTACACACACACACACACACACACACGCACACACACACATTTCTCAAACTCTCTCAGGAGTGAAGTTAAATGTGTGACCCTCTGCTCTGCTTTGGTCTAAAATAACCCGATGTTACCTGGTGGTTGGCTGTTTCTGACACTTTGACATCCAGTGATCCAGACAGAACAGCGTACCAGCTGTGCCGATGTCCCCCTGCCGAAACACTGCAGAGAGGAGACACCACATGTGAGGCAGGACACACATGGCTGTACTGGGTGTGTGTGTGTGTGTGATACTGATAGAACACATGTAGTATGTACTTATAGACAGTACATGCTGACGTATACATCTGTGTGTGCATGTGTGTGTGCATGTGTGTGTGTGTGTGTGTTGGTGTGTGTGTGTTGGTGTGTGTGTTAGTGTGTCTGTGTGCATGTGCATGTGTGTGTGTGTTGTGTGTGTGTTGGTGTGCATGCATGTGTGTGGTGTTTGGTGTGTGTGTGTGTTGGTGTGTGTGTGTTGGTGTGTGTGTTAGTGTGTCTGTGTGCATGTGCATGTGTGTGTGTGTGTGTTGGTGTGCATGCATGTGTGTGTGTGTTGGTGTGTGTGTGTGTGTGTGTGTGTTGGTGTGTGTGTGTTGGTGTGTGTGTGTTGGTGTGTGTGTTAGTGTGTCTGTGTGCATGTGCATGTGTGTGTGTGTGGTGTGCATGCATGTGTGTGTGTATTGGTGTCGTGTTGTGGGTGTGTGTGTGTGTGTGGACACAGACATACGTGTGATGCCCTTCTCCAGGTATTCGTAGAAGGCACAGCCACAGATCTGCAGCAGGAGAGAGGGGTGGAACCTCTGGAAGGCTTTAACCCCTCGCAGCCTGGTCAGAATGATGTCCACATCCTCTCCAGAACGCTCCGCTGGCCTGGACAGAGGACACACCATGTCAACAGTGTGTGTGTGTGTGTGTGTATGTGTGTGTGTGTGTGTGTCCATTGTATATGTGGTAAAAGAGCTTCAGGCATAACTGTTCTCAGTTCAGGACCCCCCCTGCAGGAGCGTAGATGTAAGAGCTCATTTGTAACGCTATTTCTAAGACACTTAAACACACTGACGCACACACCACACAGAGGGACATACACACACGTATCTGATGGGAGGAGCTTAGACACACAAGCCTGTGATGTTATTTCTCCAGGGCGTCAAAACCATTCAGGGACTCACAGAGCTGTGTGTGTGTAAGGTACTGGGCCTCTCTAACCAGGGACTCACTGGTGTGTATGTTTATTGTGTTGTGTGTGTGTGTGTGTGTGCGTGTGTGTCTGTCCTGAATGGCTAATGCACTCCTGGCTGTCTGCAGAGGCCTAAGGCTCTTCCTATCTCTTCTGCTGTGTTCTTCTACCTCAGATTGCACTGCTTTCGTCTGCTTTTCAAAACCATCCACCCATCTACCCCCCCCCCCGACCCCCACCACCACCAACCGCCCCCCGCCCCCCCCCCTCTGTCTCTGGAGACCTCCCCTACTGTCCACCAGGACAATTCCCTTCCAGAAATAGCTTTCTTTTGGCTTCATATCACCATTCTCTTTCTCTCCTTCTCTCTCTCTCTTATCACCTGCTTTCAGGCGTCCTCTCGCCCTTCGCAAGGGCGCAACTGCCCTTTTACCCCCACCCAGACACGCATGTGCCCCATGGAGCAGGCAGGCGGCCTCTATGCTCAGCACAAACCAACACAGACCGTACCTAAAGGGCCAGAACAAACTAGAATCACAGCCTGAAGGCATGATCTCTCTCCCTCTATCTCCGTCTCTCGCTCTCCCTAGCTGAGTCATCTCCCTCTCATCCACCTACTCCCCTTTTGAAGTCATCCCTCCCTCCCCCCCCCCCCCCCCCCCCCCACCCCCCCCCCCCCCCCCCACTCTGGCCTACAGTTTTGCTATGTAAGTGGGGTTAATCATTTAGACAGACTCCTGCATAAGTTACACACCCACACAAACACACAGTACACACACAACACATAGGATATTGTGTTGATGGTCTTAAGTTAAACGTTGGGTAGCAAAGCTACCGTAACCGCTTATGTGTAGGGGTCTGTCCCCCCCCTCCCCCCACCCCCCCTCTGCATCCTTTGATGTCTAGAGGAATCTGTTCTCATCACCAGAGGTCTGAGGCTGATGTGGACTGAGGTGCTGCTAACACATCCTTTCACCTGGGTCCTACCTCCTCACCCTGCTCCTCACCCTGCTCCTCACCCTGCTCCTCACCCTGCTCCTCACCCTGCTCCTCACCCTGCTCTCACCCTGCTCCTCACCCTGCTCCTCACCCTGCTCCCTCATCCTTTCACCTGGGTCCTACCCTCGTCACCCTGCTCCTCACCCTGCTCCTCACCCTGCTCCTCACCCTGCTCCTCACCCTGCTCCTCATCCTTTCACCTGGGTCCTACCTCCTCACCCTGCTCCTCACCCTGCTCCTCATCCTTTCACCTGGGTCCTACCTCCTCACCCTGCTCCTCACCCTGCTCCTCACCCTGCTCCTCACCCTGCTCCTCATCCTTTCACCTGGGTCCCTACCTCCTCACCCTGCTCCTCACCCTGCTCCTCACCCTGCTCCTCACCCTCTCTCCCTCCATTACTCTTCCACTACCTCCTGCCCCCTTCCCTTCCCCCGTCACAAGCAATCTTCGAGGATAACCTTCTGCTACGGTTAAATCAACATGACATGCATCCTAGGATTTAAACACACACACACACTTAAGAGAACGAAGCGGAGCACAGGTTCCAGAAGGTTCCTCACATCTTTCTAAATATCATGACACACCCCCACTGTCACTGCGAGGTATTCATCGGCGAATCTGAAAAATAAATATCAATCCTTCCAAATCCACACCAGCATTTAATGAAAAATACACAAGAGGCGCTGATGTATATTCCTATAAAGGCTTGATGCTATTGGCCACACCTATATCAACACTCTGTCCAGATGAGCCTTCATCACGTGTAATCTTCTCTCTCACTGTCAATACTTATCTCCTGGACGCACACCCACATTAACACACCCACATGAACACACACACTGTCACACCTGTCAGCAGCTGATAGCTAGGCTGTTGTTGTTGACGTATTGATTGGCTGGGAGCTGTTGAGCGCAGTGGTATTGAATGATCCTCCAGTCAGTGCAGGTCAGGTGTGACCTTAGCAAAGCTAAACCCACGCTGCTGTTTTGCTCTCAAACCACATTAGACAAAGAACAATAACAATAAAACAGTGAAGGAATGATAGAAAAGATGCTTGATTGTTGATTTTCTCTGTGAAAAAGCGAAGTCTGTTTTTTTTTACCAACAGCAAATCGAACTAGTGAGATACAATCCTCAATTATAGTTCTACTCTCATACTCTAACGGTAGAACCCTGGTTCGAACCCTGGCTGTGTCAATATGTTGTGTCCTTGGGCAAGGCACTTCACCCTTCTTGCCTCAGGGGGGAATGTCCCTGTACTTACTGTAAGTGGCTCTGGATAAGAGCGTCTGATAAATGACTACATGTAAATGTGTTGTCGTCATCCGAGGGCAGAGTGGGGAGCCTGTGTTGCCCATGGTTACCTGTGGATGTCTCATTAAAGTGTGTGTACTGTATGTGTGTTTGTGTGCTTACATAGTCTAGGGTGTCTTGTACAGCAGATTATTGCATCTCTTTTAATTGGCCCTTTTATTAGCCCTCAATTGGTCTCTGTAGAAATATAATTCAATGCAATATTGCTTCTCTACTTCATTTTAGAATGATTGATAACGTGTTTCAAGTCCAGTTGCCTACACAGCACCGCAGACAGTACAAATCCTCTGGCAACAGACCAACAATGGATCTACTGAAATATGCCAAATCACTGTTACTGGCCTATATTCAACTTGTCCAGTCAGTCTACCGTGAATGGGTGGGCAGCACACTGCTTGCAAAGCTGCATTCTCTCCATAAGACCCTGCACACTAGCCAGACAGCAGGATCGACCCTGTTCTATGACCAATAATTGGCTGTAATATCATAATACAAATAGGTGTAGGCAATACCAACACGGGTAGGTTATTCTATGTGCGTGTATATATAACATATCAAAAGTTTAATTTAAAAAAAGACGCAGTGAAGTGATTTTGCAACCAGCGGTTCATTCTGTCAGTGCCCGGTGGAAGGCATCCCTCTGCAGCTCGAGACACCAACGCCTTTTCCACCGAGCAGAAATACAAAACAGCAAATAAACGGTAACGTGCATCATTTGACAGACAGTCTACCGTTATTACCATTACTGGCGTGTTTAAAATCACATCGAATCCACTAAAAAAGCAACAACAAAGGCTGGAAAATGTCACTGACATCTGATCTGCATTAACAAAGCCGCTATCCAGCCGCACGCGCACGCAGCAAATCGCCGGGTTCCTCCACGCGGGCTGACCCTCGTGCTGAATCAAGCAGGCAGAATGAGATGAGCACGAGGAGAATCCACCCACCTCTTATCCAGGCAGCAGATCCATTCAGCTGATGAGCACGAGCTGCTGGGGGACGGTTCAACCGCGACCATCTTCCTGGGGAATGAGTGTTGAACCCGGGGCTGGTTCAGGAGAGTCTCCCCTCCTCGAGCTCGGTGGTCTTAATGAGCTGAGCGCGTGAAGCCCCCCTCCTCTCTGTGATCTGTCAGGATGGAAAAGTCAAATGTTGGAGATGCAAAGCAACCTGGAAAGCCTTTAATAACCTACATTAGTTCATTTGCAGTTGAATAGTAAAAAAGAGAGTAAAATGTCCAGGTAATTTAACAGACTATGATCAACTACTTTAAACAGGATTTTAAAATAAGAACAAACAAAAAGGTCCTTAACATTTAGCCAAGAGCCTCGATAAAGGGTGAGGCAGGAAGATGTAGGCTAATTAAAATAAAATTAAATAGCCAACCTAATGTGGGTGTAAACCAGAGGAAGAGATAATAGCCTAACTAAAGAAATGCATACTGCTCATAATTCTGGCCAAAGGACCTCGGTAGTAAACAGTTGTAGTCTTACCCTAATGCACAGTAAAGTCCCAGTTAATTACATTGAATAGAGGATTGTAATTCAATGCTGTGTGGTTTTATGATCCGACGAAATAATCAAAAGGTGGAGGTGGATGAAGACAGCTTGACATCACTAACATGGTTTGTCGCCACAATGACAGTCAGGGAGGAGAGGGAGGAGGAGGAGGGGGAGGAGGAGGAAGGGGGGAGAGAACCAGGAAGTGTTTGAGGTCCAGCCAGTTCTATTGGCTGGAGACAGATGTGCGTGTCCGTGCAAGAGAGAGAGAGGGGGGGGGAGAGAGAGAGAGAGGGAGAGAAAGAGAGAGAGGGGGGGGGGAGAGAGATAGAGGGAGGGAGAGAAAGAGAGAGAGGGAGAGAGAGAAAGAACAGTAGATCAATAGACGGGGAGGGAGAGAGAGAGAGGGAGAGAGACAGAGAAAGAGAGAGAGAGACAGAGGGAGGGAGGGAGGGAGGGAGGGAGGGAGGGAGGGAGGGAGGGAGGGAGGGAGGGAGGGAGGGAGGGAGAGAGACACAGAGACAGAGAAAGAGACAGAAAGAACAGTAGAATTTAGACAGAAAGATGGGTTAAGGAAAAGAAAAAGGTAAATGACTAATAGGACTAAATGTTGTTTGACAGAGATTTTTGACTGCTAGTTGCAGTCGGCTCTTAAGGCGATGGATGTTTCTGCTGAAGGACAAAGATAAGAAGGAGTGTGAGAGTAAAAACACATTAGTGTTCCACTGCATCAGGTGAAATACCTGCTTTATCCTGTTCTGTCAGGTGTGTGTGTGTGTGTGTGTGGGGGGGGGGGGGGGGGGGTAGAGTAGCGAGCAACCCGTGTTTGAGTATGTCTGCTAGAGGGAATGTCTTTGTGATGACATGTGGGTATGTAAAGTAGGGCAGTTGTGTGTGTGTGTGTGTGTGTGTCTGTGTGACCATCAGTGGTAAAATACAAGTCTGCAGTCTGGACAGCAGGTGGCAGTGTTGTAAAAGAGCTTCATTTGCATCAGAGAAACACAGCTGGTTCTGTTATTTCTAGAGAATGTGAGTTGACTGGATTTCTGCTCCATTGCCTGTTCATGTGTAAGAACAATAAACCAATCAAAAGTTGTTTGTTTATGTACCCCCTAGGGGGGGGGGGGGGGGGGCATTTTACGGTTAGCTGATAAAATGTATGAACTGTGTCATTTCCCTGATTCCCATGCCTGTGAGTCTCTCAGTAGGCTGTACTGAAGACATCACCATCTGGGTCACGATATTGTCTGCCAAACTCAGCCCTCAGCTAAGAATACATCTGCAAATACATACAGATACCAAAATATACTGTAAACAAACACATTCATATGGGCCTACAGGACTACTGTGGTGGCACAAATGTTGGTTTAGTTATTATATTATTTCAGTGGTTGTTTTTGTTGTTATTGGGCTAGTAATCAGAAGGTTGCGGGTTCGATTCCAATTCGTGCATAATGATGTTGTGTCCTGGGGCAAGGAACTTCACCCTACTTGCCTCAGGGAGGGGGAATGTCCCTGTACTTGTTGTAAGTCGCTCTGGATAAGAGCGTCTTACAAATGACTCAATGTAAAATGTCACAATGCTTCTTTTTACTCACCACTTTCAATGAGTTCACCCACCTCACTCTCTTACTTTCCCTCATCTTTTTCTTCACCTCCCTTATGTCTCCTGATGTTCACGTTCTCCTTCCCTTCGCTCTCTCAGTTAGCCTCATTCAGTCTGGAGCTTTGCGATTGGATGATATTTATATCATATCTAGGTTCCAGAGCCACCAGGGAGAGACGGGCTCCAGAACCAGGTCAGAGGAACCACTCTGCTCGGTCCAGTCCGCTCTGTCTGACAGAGAACCAGCTCCACACACCCAGGCAGGTACTGTAGCACCGCTCACACCAGCATCACACACACACACACACACACACACACACACACACACACACACAGGTAGACAGGCTCACACTAATACTGAATACACACCTTAAGTAGACAATGACAAAGACACATGTAAACCTATAGGTAGACAGACTCCATGTTCACATTCTCAGGTAACAAGACACATTCTGGACTTTAATTTATGGTTAATTATGTTAAAGAGCCACAGTGTGACACTCACCTGAAAATGAACCAATAGAGCCAGAGTTCAACACTCCAAAGAAATGCATCTGGTTTCAGGTAAGTAAGTTTATTATTATTATTATTATTATTTATGATCTATTGTTCTTTTAGTAAAGAATTACAGTAAGTGCTGCAACACCAGCATACCTTAACTGGGATGAAGATTCCCTCAAGTTCAACAGTTCATCCTGAAGATGGGGTCAAGCTGTGTCTTGAGATGAGCAGACAGACCCATAAGCAGACCATCAGACAGGCAGCTAGGTGACTGATACGTGTCCTGATAGATTAACAGTATTTAGGGCAGGCTTCTCTATCTGTATGATGTGTTTCCCTCCAAACTATCTAAAATCTGCTCAGGTCTGTAAGATATTGAAACGTGGGTGTACTCTCATCTTCCTTTTCTAGGGTTAACCTAAACGGTTTTTATATGATTTAACTTGGACAGGTATAGAACTTGTAGCCTAGTGCCCAGTTATCACCACTGGCCATCTAGACGTCTGAGTATTTAAGTTAAACGCTTTAGTTCCTTCGCCACATGATGCCTATGGGCTGTAGACACTCTCCGCCTTCACACTGACTAAGGTAGTTTACATTGGATTACTGCAGGTTAATCCACAGCCAGTATTTAGTGACATGAAGCACCATCTGTCCGCTGTTAGCGCTGTGAGGAGGGAGACGGAGAGAGACACACCATCCGGATGGTTGCTCTCGAATCGGGATTCAATTAATCAGTGACTTTCATTAGAACCGGAGGAGGATATTAACACGTGCTGAACAGAAGCGGCGCGCGTGCTAGTTTGACAATAGAGTTGTCACGAGGACTGAGTGGGGAGCGCGCGCGGATCAAGGTGACTCAATTAAATTAGGATTTATACCTGGTGAGAGTGCTGCTGGCAGGTATATTAAGAATTCGCGTTGCAAACCCGTTAAATGTGAGGACAAACTGAAAAGTTAAGTTAAATGTATTGTGTAAAACTGTGGTTTGTGCGTGCAGTTAGTTTCTGAATGTTGTTCATGATTATACTGCACACAATAGCACTACTTTAGGTTATTCGCTACTAATACAAGGGCGAGGGTCAATATGTACGTATTTGTTCGTCATCATGGCTTAAAAGTTATTTTCATCCATCGCAACCATTCTTTTTGTTCTACTTTACTGAGAACTGTGATTTTATTTACTCTTTTCAAGGGAGCTGCGTGTTGCGTGAACTCATGCAGAACTCATATGAATGAAGACTCATCCATAGAAACAGGATATCTTCAAAGAGGATTGGAGCAGTTCAGTTCTGCTCGGATCGCTCCAAACCCACCGCAGATCACATTCCAACTCTACACCAGCTGATCTCCAGTGATCCCAGCTTCACCCTGAACCATTCAACCTATCTGACCTACTGTTACAGCACAAACCAGCCATGCTCTAGTCTAGGATCTTACACCAGCCCAGCTCTTCCATCAGGTAGTTCACCTTCTAAACCTTCTGAAGAACCAGCCTATCAACTGTACCTCGACCAGCTTCAAGCCCCAAATGATGCGGACAGATAGCAAAGGCAGAAGTGCCTCCCCTCACCGAAACACCTACAAGACAGACCTGCGCACCATCAAATGCTCCCTCGACACAGCGGCCATGATTCCGGAACCCGGGGCAGGAAGTAAGCCTTCGCTTAACCTCCCCGTGACCCCACCCACCCCTTCCTCCAGCCAATCAAACCCAGTGATGTCACACGTAAACACCAGCAGCACAGGCGGCGGAGGCAAGGCCCCCTGCAGCAGAGGAAGTAAGATCAGAGACAACATCTTCCTCCAAATGGACAGCCAGCAGCAGCAGCAGCTGCACCTCAGACCAGACGGGCGAGCGAGCATGTGTAGGACCCCCACTCCGCTCCTCTCTCCTCACCCTCCACACCCACTCCCATTCCTACCTTCTCCTCTTCCGCCCAAACATGGACCCAGCTCCCCTCCGGCCTACAGCAGCGTGTCCAGCCTAGACTCCTGCACGCCAGAGAAGACGTCCAGGTCAGAGGAGATCGGGGAGATCGACAGAGCGACTCTGGCACAGAGGTTCTCTGTGGCTCGCAAGCTGTTTGAGACCAAGGTCATGGGGATAGGGTCAAAAGTAGTCTCGGTGAGGGCCAGTAGGGGGTCTGTGGAAGGGAGAAGAGGAGAGGTAGAGGAGGATGAAGAGGGTGATGGGGCAGGATCTGTGACACCTTTGGAGAAGGAGGAAGAGGCAAATACACCAGCATCCAGTGGGAAGGAGGAGATGGGAGAGTTGTCTGTCCTCCATAACACACACACCTCCGTAGTTGCCCGTCCAGCTACTGATTCCACGTTGACTTTGTCTCCAGACTGTGTTAGTCCTGTGACTTGTACAGGGACACATTTCGACTCTTCACCCCCTCTTTCGCCCAACACTCCCAGTTCAGTACCCGTCATCACCTTCCATTCTTCCACCCACTCTGGTGACCTCAAGTCTTCTTCTTCTTTCTCTGAGTCTCACACTCCGCAAAGCACAGGAGAGGAAATGGAAACTAGTGGAGAAACGACTTTGGACATGGACTTGAGCCACAGGGAGAGGTCAAGGGTGAGGACTGTGAGGGCGGAGCTGGTGGATGTAAAGAACGAGTCATCGGAGAGTGAGGGTGAAAAAGAGAGTGAAGATAGTAAGGGACGGAAGAGGCAGGGGGAGGGGCAGGGGGAGGAGCCGAATGCCAGTGAAGACGAGGCACACTTGGAGCTTTGGGAACAGGAGGAGGGATTTCTTGTGGAGGATGTGTTTGAGGAACCCAGTCAGGAACCACAAACAACAACAGCAGCATTTGAACCTGGTATGGTAGAACACAGAGGTGAAGAACCATGTGTTGTTGAGAACTGTGCAGTGGAACCCTCTGGAGAATGTGTGGAGCCGTTCTCTGGCCGTCTGCCTCATGATGGAGTGGAGAGAGAACCAGAGCCTGACAAGTTTCAACAGGAGGCTGAACCAGAGGAGGAAACCAGGAAGGAGGAAAACAACTCGGGAAGAGAAGAGTGCGTCAAGACAGAGACAGAGGAAGACGGAGAGGGCAAAGGTCATGAAACAAGGCCGATGGAGGAGAACGTTGAAGAGGAGGTCAGTATGGTTGGTCAAACACAGGAAGGAGGTGAGGGTGGAAGGAAGGAGGGAGAGGGAGAAGATGGAAGAGAAGACACCAACATGCTTAAGGAGGAGGCTGATGTTGAGGAGAGGGAGAAAGTGGAACCCAAGTGCAGTGAGACTGTGAAGCCAGAGGAGGAGAAGGATCCTGCTGTTCTCTGTGGGATCGAGAACAAGGCCTTTGTAGGTGACCGGGGAAGGGGTCATGAGGAGTGTGACTGTCGTGGAGAGGTCCAGGAAAGCTGCTCTGATCCTGACCAACCAGCATGTACGGAATACAAGGAGATTCCTGGTCTGCTCAAACTCTCCGACGAGGAAGAGGACGGAGGTGGTCAGAAGAGGAAGATCACGTTCTCCACAGCCTCCATCAAAGTAAGTCGACCTCTGTGCACAAGCCCAGCATGAGCACACAGTCATCCTGCTATGCTCCCTAATGTACCTTGGGTGATGAACATTAGGAGGATCCTGCATGCTGGGCTCTGTCAAAGCTGCCGTGAGGTACATTCCTCTCGTGTGTGTGTGTGTGTGTGTGTGTGTGTGTGTGCATGCATACATGTTTGGTTACATCATTTCCATAAGCCTGTCCTCTCTCCTCATGCAAATTCTCCTCTTCCAGTCCTTCGATGGCCGCTGTCCTGAAGGTTTTAGATGTTTCTCTGCTCCAGCACACCAGATTCTAATGAACGGGTAGTTATCAAGCTCCGTGGAAGCCTGATGACCATTCATTAGCATCAGGTGTGCTGGAGCAGAGAACCATCTAAAACCTTCAGGACAGTGTGGCCCTCGAAGGACCAGGATTGCCCACCCTCTGAGCTAGAGAGAGAGCTGTGTGCTAGCTACTGTTTCCAGTCTCTCTTCACAGCCAAGTCTCACTGTTAGCTGCCACGGTAAACATGGGGCTGGTGTGTCTGTAGCTACAGATGGCAACGCCTTCTCACTCAGCTGCTAACAGAATGGAGGAGCTATCACACTTCCACACACACACACACACACACACACACACACACACACTCCTAATACTGAGTAGACTTCATTCCAGGCCATGTCAGCTCTCTACCGTGTCCTTCTGTCCTTGGGTCAGGTGTTCAGCACCTACTCCAATGAGGAGTACGACCGGCGGAACGAGGAAGTGGACCCAGTGTCAGCCTCAGCTGAGTACGAACTGGAGAAGAGAGTGGACAAGATGGACGTCTTCCCTGTGGAGATCCAGAAGGGTCGGTCTTCCCTCTTTTTCACCTTTTTAACGTGGAACACTGGACTACTCTTTTGAAAGGAGTCAGGTGGCTGAGCGGTTAGGGAATCAGGATAGGCATTGGAACATTTCCGGTTTGATTCCCAGCTGTGTCAACGTGATGTTGTGTCTTTGAGCAAGGCACTTCACCCTACCTGCCTTAGGGGGGAATGTCCCTGTACTTGCTATGAGTCGCTCTGGATAAGAGCGTCTGTTAAATGACTAGATTTAAATGAGACAGTCCCATTTTCTTCCTCACCTTTTACGTATTTCTGTCTTTGTCGGCTGGTCTCTCTGGTTCCCCCCAGGTGAGGACGGGCTGGGCATCAGTATCATAGGTATGGGTGTGGGGGCTGACCAGGGCCTGGAGAAGCTGGGGATCTTCGTGAAGACCATCACAGAAGGTGGACCCACAGCCCTGGATGGACGGTAAAACCTGCAGACCAGCATGTGGAGGGCAGTTTCCTCCCACACATGTGGCTGTTCTGAAAGATGTGTGTGTGTGTGTGTGTGTGTGTGTGTGTGTGTGTGTGTGTGTGTGTGTGTGTGTGTGTGTCTCAGTATCCAGGTGAATGACCAGATAGTGGAGGTTGATGGGATCAATTTAGTTGGAGTCACTCAGCTGTTTGCTGCCACAGTACTGAAGAACACGTCAGGCATCGTCAAGTACGTACTGCATCTCTTTCAATGGCCTGATTGGTCACTGCGTCTTTAGCAAGATTGCGATTGGTTCCCAGTACTACCTGCTCTGTATGTAATTGGGCTTCGCGTTCTTTTCAGGTTCTCCATTGGTCGAGAGAAGGTGGGGGTGGAGAGCGAGGTGGCCCGATTGATCAGCGAAAGTTTTGAGCAGGACAGGCCTACTTCACAGGTGTGTGTATGTTTTGGTAGCAGCGGAGGTGTGTGTTGGTTTGGCTTTTTTTGTGTGTTTTTCAGTGTGTGTTCTGGACAGATCCTCTTGATTCTCAGGTGAGGAGAGTGGAGGAGGAACATGAGGAGGACGATGCTTCTGTGATGAAGACAGACGAGGAGGAGGAAGAGGAGGATGTGTCTGTGCTGTCCGGTCTGGACACCCATCAGCTCTGCCTCAGATACCAGCAGGTGTGAAATTCACCCCTGTAGAATTGTTAACCATGGATTCCTGTAGTGCAGTGACCCATCAGAGCTGTGGCACAGGTAGTGTGTTGATATTGGTTTTTGTGTACCTAGCTCCAGGCAAAGCTACAGAACCGAACAGCCCAACTCTGCCAAGCTAGAGAGAAGGTAGGTCACTACCAGCTAGGCTGGTGTCACACACACACACACACACACACTAATACATCTCAACCCCAATAGAACAGTCTGACCCATTTATTTCTCATGAAACGTCTGATCCATTTGGATAGAGGCCCGATTACAAAACTCTTAATCATCCTCCATCTTCTCTCCTTCCTTATACTGGCTTGTGTCAGGTGATCCCCACTGTGACACAACTGGGGGGGGGGGGGGGGGGGGTTTAAAAAAACTGTTTTCGTGCTTTATTCTGGTCTTTTCTATTGATAATAAGTGTTAAAAGCGAAGGTGGGAGGTGGTCCAGTATGCCTTACTCCAGGGGTAGCTTCCAGTGTGGTGATGGCTGCTAGACCATGTTGCTGCCCTGTGTGCTCCAGTTAAAGGTGTGGGAGGAGAGACAGGCTTCCTGGATGACTGAGAAGACTGAGCTGGAACAGAGAGCTGAGGACGAAGAGGAGAAGGCCCAGAAATTAGACAAGTACGCTGGACGGAAGTATTTAACTAACGTAGCACCTGTGTGATTATGATACTGTGAGGAGGATGGTGATGTTCTGAGCCCTCCTCAGATATTGGCAGGAGGCACAGACTCTGTGCAGGGTGGTGAGCCAGCGACTGTCAGATGCTCAGAGCCAAGCAGACACCCTGGAGGTGAAGTACACCAAGGCCAAGAGGCTGCTGAGGGACTACCAGAGCAGGTGAGACCCCCCAGAGCCTCCAGACCCCCAGAGCCCCCAGCAGCCTCAGGTTCTAGCAGCCTCTGGTTCTAGCAGCCTCTGGTTCTAGCAGCCTCTGGTTCCAGCAGCCTCTGGTTCCAACAGCCTCTGGTTCCAGCAGCCTCTGGTTCCAGCAGCCTCTGGTTCCAGCAGCCTCAGGTTCCAGCAGCCTCTGGTTCCAGCAGCCTCAGGTTCCAGCAGCCTCAGGTTCCAGCAGCCTCTGGTTCCAGCAGCCTCTGGTTCCAGCAGCCTCAGGTTCCAACAGCCTCTGGTTCCAGCAGCCTCAGGTTCCAGCAGCCTCTGGTTCTAGCAGCCTCTGGTTCTAGCAGCCTCAGGTTCTAGCAGTATCACAGCTTCCCTCTATGTGTTCTCTGAGTCTGACTCTAACCCTTCATCTGTCTGTGTGTGCAGGCAGAGTGACAGTGACAGGAGAGAGGCTGAACTGAGGCAAGAGATGGAGGAGAGTGAGAAGAGACACAGAGAGACGGTGGAGAGACTACAGAGACAGGTGTGTCAGAGAGAGAGAGAGAGAGAGAGATGTCTGTGTGAGAGACAGACAGAGACAGATAGAGACTACAGAGACAGGTGTGTCTGTGTGAGAGAGAGAGACGGTGACAGAGACAGAGAGACAGACAGATGTTGGTGTATCTGTGTCTTCATAGCCTGTATGAGTTCTCTGTGTGGTTCTTGTGCTCAGATAGCCCAGCTGGAGAGAGGGGAAGCTGTGTCTGAGGGGAACAAGCGTCCACTAGACACCCCGCTGACAGGTACGTCCCCACAGTCAGGTGGCCTTAGTGTCATTGGGAGTCAGTGGGTATAGGTAGTCAGGCGGCTGAGGTTCGATTCCCGGCCGGGATAAATGACGTTGTGACCTTGAGTAAGGCATTTCACCACTACTTGCCACAGGTTGGAATGTCCCTGTACTCGCTGTAATTCGCTCTGGATAAGAGTGTCTGCTATATGACTAAGTGTATTGTAAATGTAATCTCTGCCCATATAAAGGTGTGTGTGTGTGTGTGTGTGTGCGTGCCTGTGTGTGTGTGCGTGCATGCCTGTGTGTGTGTGTGTGTGTGTGTGTGCATGCCTGTGTGTGTGTGTGTGTGTGTGGTCCAGACTGGAGCGTTGCCGTGCCAGACACAGGCCGTCTAGACACCAGTGCTCACAGAGCTAAAGCTCAACTGGCCCAGAAAGCTAAACGGCACCCACCCTCTCGAGACAAACTCCGAGAGAGTTTTAAAAGACAGGTCAGCAACACACACACACACGCACAAACACACGCACAAACACACACGCACAAACACACACACATTACAGTCAGAACTGTAAATGTAACCTGTTTGGTTGTGGTGTATGTAAATAATAATATTCTTCTACTTGTAGGAGGGGGACTTGCCAAACTCGGAAGACGGGCGGCTGGACAGCCTATCACTGCCTGTTCCTGCAACAGGAGAGGCGGGGCTTAGAGGTGGTAGAAGTGACCTCTCCAGCTCCTCCTCCCTCTCCTCTCAGACCCCCTCCTTCCTCCTGACTCCCCAGCAGAACGACCAGGATGTGATCATGCCCTCGTCCACGGCGACAAGGAAATCCAAGAGGAGGTTTCCTGATTTCAGGTAGAGTCCTGCCCACCTAGAGAAGCTCCAGAAAAGGTCAGGGTCTCTCATCATGACTGCTAACAGACTGCTCTCCTGCCCCCTCTAGTGGCCTGCGCAAGTCACTCAGCCGAGGAAGGAAGAGTGAGAAGGAGAACGCAAGGAGGTCCCAGAGCAGCAGGTAGACTACTGTACTTAACACACACACACACACACAGACGCACCAAGATCATTCCCCTTGATACATTTGGTGTAATTCAGTCCGTTCATCTATTTCTCCTCCTCCTCCTCTGCTGTTGCTCCTGTCTCCAGGGGTTCCTGTGGAGACCTGCTGGATGAAAGCAGCAGTGGAGTCTCTCCTTCCGGCTCCTTCACCTCCATGCCTTCCTGCCTGCACTTCCCCTGGTTCGGGGAGCGAGGGAGGGAGAGGGCCAGAGGGAAGGGAAGCAGCGAGGAGAGGGAGACGTTTCGCTCGATGTCCAGCAGCAGCTTACCGTACATGACCACTGCAGGCCGAGATCACGTGAGATGACATTTATCATTTAGTCATTTAGCAGATGTTTTTATCCAGAGCGACTTGGAGCAAGTACAGGGACATTCCCCCCCTCCCCACCCCCGAGGCAAATAGGGTGAAGTGCTTTGGCCTAGGACCTGAGCTGAGCACACACACACACAGACACACACAGACACACACACGTTGTTCTAAACAGACTGTCTGTACTTGTTCCAGAGTGTGGGATCACCTCTGCACAGCTCTAGTTCTGGTGTGGTGGGGGTTCTGTCTGATCCGCCTCTCTCTGGGCACTCTCAAACTCTCACCTTTTCTTCCACTGAGGTGAGTGTCTCTCTCTCTCTGTCTCTGTCTCTGTCTCTCTCTCTCTCTCTCTCTCTCTCTCTCTCTCTCTCTGTCTCTCTCTGTCTCTCTCTCTGTCTCTCTCTCTCTCTCTCTCTCTCTCTCTCTCTCTCTCTATGGATATTATCTTACTCTGACTTCTGTTTCCCTCTAACACCCTGACAGTGTTTAGTGTAAAGTTACATCTACAGCCCCCCCCCCCCCACCTCTCTCTCTATCCAGACTCTGGACGATGACTCAGTCCCTATACACAACAACAACCAATGGCAAAACCGCCCCCTTATGGAATGGACCAATCAACAAGTTTCTCTGTGGTTGATGGGCCTTAACATGGACCAATACGCCGCTGAGTTCGCTGCTAGAGGCGTGGATGGACAACAGCTTCTCAGTCTGGACAGTGAAAAACTCAAGGTCAGTTCTCCTTTCCTATTCTATCAGACAAACAGAAAGCTGATGCATGACGAACCATGCTGATGATGTGTGTGTGTGTGTGTGTGTGTGTGTGTGTCCAGGCTCTGGGAGTGTGTAGCATGAGCGACCGGTCAGCTCTAAAGAGGAGGCTGAAAGACCTGAAGAGGAGGGAGGACAAAGGGAGGGAAAGGGAGGTGAAGGAGAAGGAGGCCACAGAAAAGGAGAGAGAGAGGAGGGGGAAGGAGGAAAGAGTCACTGGTAGAAAAGTCAGGACAGAGTCTCTGTGCTGAGTCCCTGAGCTGATCCCTCGTCACATGGAAGATCTGTGTGTCATCACACACCAACACACACACTCCAGACCGGGGATCTTCAAGGGGATCTTCTCTGTTTCAGACTGGTTCTAATCAGACCAGAGGTTTGTTAAGTGTGGGAGCAGGTGTGTTCCTAATAAAGGCTGTAGTCAAGAGTTCTCTCTCTCTCCAGGACTCAAGATAGATGTTCCCCTTCAGCACCTTCACTCTGCAGGGGGTATCAGTTTGAAATGCATTTCTACTTTATCCAACGCTTGTGTCTTTTATTTTTTGTATTGTGAAATGGGAATCATGCCTATTTAAGCACTGGTTTGTCCTATGAGCTGTAAATGCTTTTAATGTATAAATAAATAATGTTTTAATTATATGTTACTGTCGTCTTTTCAGCTGTGACGTGCTGTTTCAACCTGAATGAAGTGCTAATACAACAAATGTGACTTTATACAGTATGTCAAAACATTTATTTAAGAAAGCGTGGCATGTTTTTTTTTTATATTTTAAAACATTTCATTTATACATCCACCCTCTCAAAACGACTTTGTTTTCCTCAGTATATTTACAGTGCAGCATGTTGACTGTTTAGGAGTCTGTATGTGGAAGGGATCACCTGCCCAGGTGTTCAGTCAACCTTATCTCTCCTCCCTCCCCAGTGTTAGTCTGTGGGACAGGACACGGTTCATGAGGAGAATACTTTGTTTTCTATAGTCTTTGAAGGATATTGAGTTAACACTGCGTAGCATCTGAACAGTTCTCTGTTTGAAAACCCAACAAAAGCAAGATCCTAACATTCATCCTGTCAGTACTGACCTGCCCCATCCACACTGTGTTAAGATGTTCACCAAGGAAGACTGAATTAGGGGATGGCAACTTTTGTCATGCAGGTAACCCAGGTTGAAAGTCTATGAAATGAGTTTAAGTGTTAAATCCTGCCCAGTCTTTGGGGCTGATTATGAAGGTGGTAGAATGATTCAACCTAATAAAAATGCTAAACGTCCTTGAAATGAAGAAACTTGGTGAAAATTAATCTGCTTAAAGAGTTCTTTGGCCAGTGGAGTAACAGTGCATGCTCATACATCCAAGCACAATAAATACAAACATTTCAGTAAAAAGGAAAATATACAAAAAACACTTTTAAAAATGTTGCCCCCCCATCAGAAACCAAGGCCACAGGTCCAAAACAATGTCCAAAGTTCTGACTAACAGTAGTTGTGCAAAATAATCTTTAACTCATCCAGTGGTCCAATTGAAAATGATCAAAGTCAAATTACAAAACAAAAAAATACAAAGCATTGAACCTCAAAAGAGAGATATTTGAATCAAGTTTTCTTACATTCATTTTTTTCTTCTCTATATTTCAAACTGAGCAGATACTTAATAAGGGGTCCCAGGAAGTCATTAGAGGGGTGTGTTTGACTGGAATGCTTTTGGAAGGTCGGTGGTTGCTGATCGTTAGGAGTAGCTCTCGTTCTCCTTCCAGTTGGTCATCCAGGACTTCTTCTCCTGTCGGCCATGTTTGTTCTTAGCTGGTTTGGCGTGCTTCTCCTCCTTGGCTATCCGCACCGCGCTGTAACTGGGAACGCTGTTGTCGTATTTGGAGCGCTTGAAAAAACCACACTGTGAAGAAGAAATAGACAATAGATTCAAAAGGAAGCTGAGTTCGGTTCGAATACAGCGTTTGATTTTTTGGGGGGCGGTTTGGTCCCTATGTTTGTCACATTGTGTGTCATCAACCACAACCGTGAGACAGAAGAGGAACAGAGAACAGGGACAGGGAAGAGGAAAGCTATAAGGTGTCTTCTGTGATCCTCCATGCAGAAAGCAGAAAGTCTGATCATTCAGAGTCCATCAGGCAGGCTCACAACAGAGACACCTGCAGGCAGGAAGGAGGGAATCATACCAGGGAAAAGAATCGCAAACCAGATAGGTTGTTATGACAACCACAGCCACAGATTTGCCCCCCCCCAGGCCACAAGATTACATCCCATAGTGTTCAGCAGACAGCCAAGCCATCATCCCCCCCCCCCCCCCCCCTTCCCCAGCCATGCATTCAACCACATGAACTCCCCGGCAACCTGATGAAGCACAGACTATCTCAAGCACATGTTCCCCCGGCAACCTGCAAGCTCCTCCCATTGACATCGTCATGACGACAGCTGGGTGACTACGCACCAGTAGTCCATAGTTTCCCTGGTCAAGCATCGAAAAGAAAGCTTTGCCTGTCCAGCATGAGAGAGTTAGACTGCCCCTGTACCAGCACCCTCTCTGATTGGACGGTACGGTAGACGGCTTTACCCACTGAATGAGCCCGCCTCTTTCTCTCTCTCTATGCATCTGATGTCAGTTTCTCTTTCTCTGAGGCAGGAACATCCTCCTTGTTTTTCTTCCCGAAGAAACCACACTGAGGAGAAGGAAGGCATTAGAGTGTGTGTGTGTGTGCGCGCGTGTGAGTGTGTGTTTACGCATGTGATTGCCCATGTGCGTGAATAGTGTAAAGCAGTGTTCCCCAACCCTGGTCCTCAGGAGCCCCACTGTCCTGCCTGTTTTAGCTGTTTCCCTCCTTCCCACACCTGATTCTAATGCATGTTCGTTACCAGGATTCTACAGAGCTAGATAACGAGCCACTCAATAGAATCAGGAGTGTAGGAGCAGAGAAACATCTAAAACATGCAGGACAGTGGGGCCCTGAGGACCAGGGTTGGGTAACCACTGATGTAAAGGATTTGAGACTGTGTGCGTGCGTGCGTGTGTGTGTGTGTGTGTTCCTTACCTTCCAGAGCAGGAAGGCCAGCAGGCCTAGCAGAAGCAGACCCAGCAGAATGGCCACCAGGATGATCCACCATGGTAGCCCGCTCAGCTGGGCCGCTCGGCGCTCTGGGAACACGGTCAGCCTCACCTGGACGACCAACAGGAGGAGGTCAGGTGGCTGAGCGGTCAGGGATGACTGAAGTACTGAAGCTTCTCCAGGAGGGTAGATGATCAGAAGCATGGTTGGGCAGTGTGTGATGACGTTTAGAAGAACGTACCTGAGTATCTGAGTTTTTCAGGACGATGTTCTGAGCTGTGCCTTCAATATGGAGGGAAGCCTTCACAAGCAAATCTAGATAGTTGAGCTTGGAAAAATCCTGAGAAAATAAAATAGATTACAGTTGAATCAAACGTACACCTTTACATTAAGTCATTTAGCAGACGCTCTTATCCAAATGCATTTTAGGAAAAACCTACACTACCGACAGCTACACCTGATGTAACAGTATTGCCTTGGGGGTGAACTAAGGCCAGTAAGATGCTTAAACCAATGGTTCTCAACTCTGGTCCTCAGGGCCCACTGTCCTGCATGTTTTCAATGTTTCCCTGCTCCAACACACCTGATTCAAATGAATGAGTCACTATGAAGCTCAGCAGAAGCCTGATAATGACAATTCATTTGAATCAGGTGTGGTGGAAGGGGGAAACATCTAAAACATGCAGGACAGTGGGCCCTGAGGACCAGGGTTGAGAACCACTGCTTTAAGCCACAGTGCTGCAGATCTCTCACCTCCAGCAGAGTGCTGCTCCACAGACGAGCAGAGAGCTGTGAGCAGAGCATTACTGTCAAAGTCCTGCAGGGGGCAG
The DNA here is from genome assembly GCA_030340665.1 of Neosalanx taihuensis. Taxonomy (NCBI): domain Eukaryota; kingdom Metazoa; phylum Chordata; class Actinopteri; order Osmeriformes; family Salangidae; genus Neosalanx; species Neosalanx taihuensis. The sequence continues at coordinate 14,190,123 of CM059300.1, read as the reverse complement.
CGAATCTCCACACACTTCGCACCACTGGCACACGACTACAACAGGACAGAGCAAACTCAGATCAAATCCTTAACAAATGGACGTCAGAAGGTGAGACGCTCAATCAATGAAGGGTGTTAATCGTGCGAGGACGAAGATGGGAGGACAGGAAATGAGGACAGACCAGAGTTGTGTACTTCCTCTTGTCAGTCAGCAGTGCGATGGATCCCTCTTGGTGTGTGTCTTCCACGGCTCGTCTCTTCCTTATGGTGCTGCTTGGCTCCTAAACACACCCGAGATTCACACACACACACGTAAATATCAAACTATGTTACTTATGTTTCCACCCTCAATCCACCTGTTTATATACAATTAATTGGGCCATATTCTTTTACTTTTTATACTTCTTATACTTATAAGTTTTATATATCCCTATCCATGTATAGTTATTGCTTACGTTTTCATTTTAATCTTTATTTCCACATGTTCTTTGTTGGCTCCGTCCAGCCACAGTAAGTTCTGTGTTTGTGTAACTGACATGGTGAATTGTGATAGTGATCCAGTGTTGTTGTGTAAACAGTCCTGTGGGGGGGGAGCCTCAGTCTGACCTCTCTGACGATGTTCAGGTAGTTGATCTCCTTCTGTGGAGAGCAGCTGACTTGACCCAGACCAGAGGAATCCACCTTCATCAGGTACAACAGCCACTTCCCATTGGCTGTCTCCTTTGGCCAATGGATGATCAGGGAGGCTGTGCCAAAAGATTTCAAAGGCTTCCCGAGGTTAGACACCTGTTGGTTAAGGATCGAAGATAATATTGTCATAAAATCATAAAATAGTCATAAAATCATATCAGGTGCTTATTTATCAGACACGTTTTGAAGGGTAAAAGCAGAGCAGACTTCCGTCAGACTGACCCTGAACTGGTACTTAATGGCGCTGCCGATGTCGCTCTCTGTCTTCATGTCACTTTCACCTCGTATGGTTCCACTGAAGAATACCTGCGAGGGCTGAGCCTGCCTGGAGCACACACACACACACACACACACACACTGACGCTGCGGCTGGCTGTGGGGATGGTAGTGTTCTCTGTGTGTGTGTGTGTATGTGTGTGTGTGTGTGTGTGTGTGTGTGTGTGTGAGAGTACCAGCAGTGCATGGATCCCCAGTCTTACCCTGAGACAGACAGCAGCAGCTCGATCTCCACCTTAGCCTTGGCTTTGACCGTCTCCATCTTCCCCTGCTCACTCGTCCTGCAGGGTTAAGGTCAAAGGTCACAGGTCAAAGGTCAAAGCCAGGTCTTAAGAGTTAACCTACTGTAACATAGCAGGACTGCTGTACTCACGTTTTCAGTTTGAGGTCGATCTCCAGCTCTGTGACATCAAGAGAGATCCCACCTGTACTGAGGACGATGTAGAAGGTCACCTGCACACAACATACAAGCACAGATTCATCCTGCGTCTCTGACAAGCACAGGGTGACAACAGGATTATGAGCTCGTCTGATTCAGCCAGTCTGCTCTGGGCTGGCACTCACCTCAGAGTTTTTCTTGAAGGGGTTTCCCAGATCACAGTCGGCCTGAGAGCCATTCTTATTCGCCACACAGTTCACCTGAAGCTCCTGTAACCAGCAACAACAGCCAGTCAGAGCGGAGGGCAGTAATTCAATTAGAACAGATAGAGGATAATTGTTCTAATTGTGTGCGAGTGGTTTCGTGAGAGATAGAAAGACAGAGAGAGAGAGAGAGAGAGAGAGAGAGAGAGGGAGAGAGAGGGAGAGAGAGACAGAAAGAGAGAAAGAGAGAGCAAGAGAGAGGGAGAGAGAGAAAGAGAGAGAGAGAGAGGGAGAGAGAGAGAGAGAGAGGGAGAGAGGGAGAGAGAGAGAAATAGACTGAGAAAGAGAGAGAGGGAGAGAGAGAGAGAGAGACAGAGAGAGAGAGAGAGAGAGAGAAAGAGACTGAGAAAGAGAGAGAGAGAGAGACAGAGAAAGAGAGAGAGACAGAGAGAGAGAGGGAGGGAGAGAGAGGGAGGGAGAGAGAGAGATAGACTTACAGCAGAAGAGCGGGAGGCAGAGTAGGACAGGGATGGTGGGAAGGAGGCGATCAGAGCCGACTCATAGGCATCATCTCCGTTCTGATTGGTCACAGTGATCTCTAAGGCAATGTCCTTGGGGTCGCTAAGGGAGACCACTGGAACTCCATCCTTACTGTTGACCCACACAGACATGAGAGAACTTTGGTCTAATTACTTCTTAATAAAATAAAAATGTTCTGGTAAAAAGGTTTACTTACATAGGCAGAGGAGTGAAGATATCTTTGTTGTTTTCTTTAGAACAGAAACGATATTCCATCTTCAAGTTACTCTGACACACATTGTCACTGCCACAGCCCTCCTTCAGGAAATTCACCTACACACACACACACACACACACACACACACACACACACACACACACACACACACACCAGAGATATCCAGATTGAATGGAAACACTATCCACCATCTCCTGTGTAGTTGTCCCCCCCCAGGTGAGACAGTGGGGTCACCTCAGAGTGGATTGAGCTCGAGGAGTTGGGGTCCAGGATGGGCAGCAGCTGAGGGAGGGAGCTCTGCCTCCGTCTCCGTGACGACTTGGGTATCTCCACGGAAACATCGATGGGGATTCCCCTCAGCTTGTCCCTTAAGTTGTCCTGCAACCGAACGACGACAACGACCGGCGTGAATGGAGGAGGACAAATGAGAGGATGGAGGTTAGAGAGTGAAGCATGATGGGAGTCAGGTGGCTGAGTGGTTAGGGAGTCGGGCTAGTGACTCTGGTTCGAACCCAGGCTGTGCCAACATGACGTTGTGTCCTTGGGCAAGGCACTTCACTGTACTTGCCTCAGGGGGGGGAATGTCCCTGTACTGTGCTGTAAGTCGCTCTGGACCACATGTGTGTGAGAGTCTGGTACCTGCAGAGTGAGTTTCTGGGTGATGCACTTCTTCTCTCCCTGGACGCTCAGATCCAGCTGGCCGGTGGATTCATAGTCGTTGTCAGTAGGAGAACGTTTAGAGAAGGTGACTCTGGAAGGCAGGCCCTGCTTCTTACGCTCACCCTCCACTGTGAAGGAATACTTCACCACTGGAGGGAGGGAGGGAGGGAGGGAGGGAGGGAGGGAGGGAGGGAGGGAGGGAGGGAGGGAGGGAGGGAGGGAGGGAGGGAGGGAGGGAGGGAGGGAGGGAGGGAGGGAGGGAGGGAGGGAGGGAGGGAGGGAGGGAGGGAGGGAGGGAGGGAGGGAGGGAGGGCAATACATTAATATCAGATTGAGATATTGAGAGAAAGAGTGAGACATCCTGATAGACGTCCTCTTCCATGGGAGGGGTGAGAGGGGAGGACTGAGCTCTAACCTAGTCCAGGGTTGTAGGTCTTGGGGTTGGCTGTGTAGGAGAAACAAGCCTCCACCTCCAGACTGAAACACACACACACTTCAGGGTCACACATGGTTCTACAGTGGAGTTACACTAAAGATCGCACACACAAGCAAACATAACAGACCAGATTTTGTCGCCGCAGTTCTTCTTCGTGAGGTCAAGCTGCTTCGGACTGATGGTGACGACCTTTTCTATGTTGATGACCGGTCGAGCTCTGGGACGAGAGACAGAAAATGATCACTTTAAAAGGTTGTGGGAGGAGTCAGACCAATCACCTGTCGACGGGTTGTTGCCATGGTTACCTGAAGACCAGCACGGAGTCGGAGAGGGAACCAACAGCGAGGTCTGGGTAGAAGTTCAGGTCCAGATCCATGTTCCCTGCCAGCGAGTAACCGAACAATCTCGTACCGGGCTGTCCTGGCAGAATCTAGGACACACACACAGAGAAATCACACAACTGTGTAAAACGTTACTGATTTCAAACGATGGAAGAGTTGTTAGAGCTGGATTATTCCAGCATTGGGGTCAAGGGTCAGGAGTGAGGGGTCAGGGGTCAGGACTTTGGTACCTGTGCGAACTTGCTGTTGATCCCAGTAGAAGTGCCTTGGTAGATATAGACCTTTCCTGTTCCATCATCATCATAAGGCGCTCCAACAGCGATGTCTTGTGAGAAAGACAAACATCAAACACTGTCACCTTCGTCAGAACAACTGTGGACGTACGCAAGTGGGCGTTCTTCTGACCCGGCCACACTCAGCTCACCCTGAAAGCCGTCCAGGTTCAAGTCTCCGATGTTTTCTACTGCTAGTCCAAACATGGAGTCCTGAGGCCCATCAATCCTGGTGTGCTTGATCTTGTCCCAGGCTCCGCCCTTGTTGACGAAGACGTAAACAGCTCCGCCCACGTCTCTCTCCTTATTAAAGTACTGAGGAGCTCCAACCACAATGTCCTCCCAGCTGGAGACACACACACACACACTCCTATCAACACACTCCTGTTTGCGTGTGCTTGTCATGCTTTTGTGTGTGCAGCTGTGGGTTGTGTTGTTGTTCGTACCCGTCTCCATTCAGGTCCAACACCGTGAGATCGTAACCAAACGAGGACGCAAGCCCCTCCCCTTCCAGGACGTACTCAGGCAGCAGCATGTTGCCGTCATCCGAATCTTTCTTCAGCAGCAACACTGCCCCGCTGTGATTGGCTCTCGGTGCCCCAGCAACGATGGTCAGCTGACCTTTCTTGGTTAGACTCTTGCCTGAGTCCAGAGAGAAGCCTGGAGGATGTTGACACATAGGAAGTCAATCACAGGCATCAGTTGTTTCGTTTGTCAGCTAGTCAGTCAGCCAGACAGACTGTCAGACAGTTAACCAGTCAGTCAGTCGGTCAGTCAGTCTGTCAGTCAGTCGGTCAGTCAGTCAACATGCTAGAGGCAGTGTTGGATGCACTCATCATGGATGTACATGAATCGATCCACGATAATCAAACGTGCATGAAACTCAACTGACACAATGAGGGAGACACACACACACACACACACAGTGGAGTCTGTGAAGGTCAATACAAACCAGAGGATCTCTGATGATGACATGCCGTGACGTATGATCTATGACGACGTGCGACAGCGATATTAGAAACCGTAAACTCAAACCAACCTAAATAGCTATTGGGTGTCACGTCTGTCACCATAGTAACCTGGGAAGGTTGTGACTGGTATAGAAACTGATCAGGACTGGAGCTGGACACACTGGCCATGAAGACCACACCTGAACACACACAGATACACACCTGAACACACACACTGCTTCTGGAAATACACATGAAGTAAGGGTGTCAGAGAGCATCTGCTGTGGGTGTCTTCTATCTCCTTCCCTACTCTAGTCCTGAACGAGATCAGCTGTCAGAGCACCAAAGATGGAAGGATGAGGCTGGAGAGGAGAAGGAAGGGGGGAGGAGAGGGGGAGGAGAGGGGGAGAAGGAGGTGAAGACGTACCCAGGTAGCTGCTGGAGGGGACGGGAACGTTATCAGGGTTTTGACTGTTCTCACCCCCCACCTCAAAGGGTCCGTCGTCATAGATACCCATCTCCAAAAGAGTGATGTTCTTCTGCTCAATACGCACCATACCTGGGGAGGGGGAGGGGGGGAGAGGATGGGGGAGAGGAGGGGAGTGAAATGGAAATGCAAAAAATGGAAAATGCGATGTACCTAATCATCTTACAAAAACTGAAGAAAAAAATCTTATTGGAAAGTGGAATGATAACTATGAGAAAAAGAAAAGAAAAAATCACAATAAATGTTCCGTTTAGGATGTACAATAGTAGTCAATATTATCTAACCCTAATCTTCTTGCCTACACATATACAGTATATATATATGTATATGTTCCATTCCCCTGAACGCACCTTTCCAGTTGTATACTCCAGGGGCTCCGAAGATCAGGTAGTGATAGTCTTTAGTGAAGGCAGCAGAGATGCCCTGCTGACAGTAACCATACAGCTCGTGGCCACGCCCCCGCCCCTCACAGAAACGCCACCCCCCGTTGTCCTCGGGGGAGGAGAAGGTGAGATCCTGACTCATGACATAGCAGCGCCCCGTGATGTCACGAGCCTCCTGGGCCGTTTTCACGTAGCGACGGATTTCGTATCGGTGAGCGCATGTCTGATGAAGAAGATCAGAGATCAGTTCACACACACTTTAGGCAGTATAGTGTAGAAATGATACACACACACACACACTTTAGGCAGTATAGTGTAGAAATGATACACACACACACACTTTAGGCAGTATAGTGTAGAAATGATACACACACACACACTTTAGGCAGTATAGTGTAGAAATGATACACACACACACACTTTAGGCAGTATAGTGTAGAAATGATACACACACACACTTTAGGCAGTATAGTGTAGAAATTATACACTCACACACTAAGCAGTATAGTGTAGAAATGATACACACACACACACACACCCACACACTTACCACAATCTTGCCCCCTGGTCCTTGACTGTTCACTGTCACTCCCATCCACTGGTTCTCCTTACTTTCTGAGGTAGGGTCCTCTAATCACCCCAACACACACACACACACACACACACACACAGACCAAGAAACCTGGTGTTATGTCTATTGGAGTTCTCATGGGACACAGGTCATACACCTGATACAAGGTAAAGTAGTGTTGGTGTCAAAGGAGCACTCACCTGTATTGTCAAACTCCACCCTCTTGCAGGAGGTAGAGGATGTGATGTCACAGTTGTATAGGCCTCCAGTCACCTTTGCTATTTGACCTTTTAGGGCCTTGGCCTTCGGTGCTCCAACAAGCAACCTGGAACACACACACACACACACACACAATCAGATGTACCTGGTACCTGATGAAGAGCATCTCCTGCATGTCACAGTCACACAAGCCAATCACTGACCTGCTTCAGTCACACAAGCCAATCACTGACCTGCTTCAGTCACACAAGCCAATCACTGACCTGCTTCAGTCACACAAGCCAATCACTGACCTGCTTCAGTCACACAAGCCAATCACTGACCTGCTTCAGTCACACAAGCCAATCACTGACCTGCTTCAGTCACACAAGCCAATCACTGACCTGCTTCAGTCACACAAGCCAATCACTGACCTGCTTCAGTCACACAAGCCAATCACTGACCTGCTTCAAGCTGCATCATCTGATGCATTGTGGGATGTTATAGAGAGCAGCACTAAACAGGAAAGCCCATCAATGCCACTTTGTTCAACACACACGTCAACTAGTTCTGAGCATCACATAGATTCATGGAGAAGGTGATGAACTCTGTGCTTCCGTGACTAATTTAATAACATGACAAACTTGACAGAGAAGCCCGCAGACTGTCACTCATTAAGGAGTTTGTGTTCGAAGCGCCACCATGTCCCATGGTAGAACCGTTGTATCACATTAAAGATGAGCACAATACTCTGGTTACAGACCTTGTTCAGACATTTATAATAACCCTTTGTGCACGTGAGTTTAACAAAGGCGAGTATTATGGATTCAGCTTACAGTTGAGAGTATTGTATTAACTGGCATTAGAAGACCTGAACTTGGTGACCAGAGAGAAAGAGAGAGAGTCATAGAGAGGAGAATGATCTGGAGAGAGAGGAGTCCAGCACATAGAGCGAGGTGGTCTGCACAGGGCTGAATAAGGGATGAGATATCATATATCTCAGTGTTCCCTAACCCTGGTCCTCAGGGCTCCACTGGCCTGCATGTTTTAGCTGTTTCCCTCGATCCCACACACCTGATTCTAATGCATGTTCATTACCAGGATTCTTCAGAGCTAGATAACGAGCCATTCATTTGAGTCAGGTGTGTTGGAGCATTTAAAACATATAGGACAGCGGGTCCTGAGGACCTCATCATGACCTTAGCCATATTGAAATATACATGGACTCTGCAATCTTTCTTCTGCCAGACAATTTTTATTATGTTCTTCACTTGGTACAAGATTCCAGGCCAGGTAAAGAGAATATTCCGGCAGCCTTAAAGACACAGGAAGTCAAGAGAATAGAAGGAAGTAACTCTGCCACACCATGCTGCACTCTGGAAAAACAGTCCAAAAACTGCCATTGTTTTATTTGCTACGCGTAATACTTATCAAGCTGAAACAAACACAGCTTATACATCATCCAAACAGCAGCTGAACAGATTCCTTGTGCTGTATTCAGCAGGAATGGTTAAACTTCCTTCACTGTTTGATCCTGCAGTCTTACAGAACAGATCCAGTGACTGCCTCTGACTGTGATCCTGCTGTTGATCTAATCACTCTGCAACTGTGCAGGAAGCATGAGCAGGCTGGCCACATGTACAGGAAGGTGCAAGACAAACAGGCAGTGTGTGTGTGTGTGTGTGTGTGTGTGTGCGCGTGTGTGGAAAACAGACTGAAACACACAAACACAGAGACAGAGCTGTGAACTATGCAGAAGAGCAGGACACCCCCCCCCCCCCCCCCCCCCCCCCAGATCTCTGGCTGCCTGCAGCACCCTGACATGTTGCCTGGTGACAGGAGATCCACATCTACTGGAGATTCCACATGGAAATGGGGGGAGGGGTGTGGGGGAGGGGTGGGGGAGGGGTGGGGTTGCAGATCCGTCCCAGGATTCAGGCCCCTCCCATATCGCTGCTCCTGCCAGGGTGTGTCTCAGTCGAACCCCACACACTGCTGTGATTGGCTGGCAGGGCAGTGCAGGCGCAGATGTTACCTTGATTTATAACTCACTCCTCACATTCTTTCTGCCATAACTTCTGTCCTCTCCTTTTCACTCTCTCTCTCTCGCTCACTCACTCTCTCCCTCGGCTTTGATGTTGGCTAACCTGAGCTAACCTGGCTTAGGGTAGAGCGGGGGGGAGGGAGGGGGGGAAAGGGGCTGACCTAACTCACTACCCAACTCTTTACTGCATCAGGCAGTGCACATTGTGTGTCATTTTATAAAACAATTCGAATAAAGTGTATTTTTTCGCTGTGGATAGTTTCCACAGATCTTCAACTCACTTCTGAATTCTGACCCCCCTGAAGTTAACCCTAACCCTGGACCATCAACCCTCAACCACAAGGTCAGGGAACTTTAAGGAATCTAGCTTTTCCAACTTCACAAACACACGAAACCCATGTCATCTTGAAATCATTTATCATGCCTATCCTCACTCAAACACACATGACACGTGTGGCTCACACACACACAGTCTGCAGCCAAATATCTCTCCAACTGCAGATCCAGAAAATACACACCTGTAGGGCATGGATGTGTTACACACGCACAGCCTGACACACCTTGGGTGTGGCACAAGGGCATGACTAACCTTTCACACACAGACGGTGAGACACACACACACACACACACACACACATGCCTTAAGGTAACCACAGAGACGTTATCCAACCCTAACCTCACTGACTGGAGAAAGTATTTACTGTTACTTGCATAAACGATATTGCAGTGAACTGAAAATAAACAGTGAGGGGAGTGAGGCAGGGCAGTGAGGCAGGGCAGTGAGGCAGGGCAGTGAGGCAGGGCAGTGAGGCAGGGCAGTGAGGCAGGGCAGTGAGGCAGTGCAGTGAGGCAGGGCAGTGAGGCAGGGCAGTGAGGCAGGGCAGTGAGGCAGGGCAGTGAGGCAGTGCAGTGAGGCAGGGCAGTGAGGCAGGGCAGTGAGGCAGGGCAGTGAGGCAGGGCAGTGAATATAGAGCTAACATTGGATCTGAAAACAGGAAGGAATCAGCACTGCACACCACTGCCTTTGGCTGACCCCACAATGTGCCTTACTAACACATTTACAAAAGATTTAGGATGCATCACTGCTCTGTACAAACACACAATCTATCTACACACTGCACGCATCACTCACCTCATTACAATCACACACACACACACACACACTCTTTCAGCTGTAGTTGAAACATTGTGTTTATCCTCTGCATGTTATTCTAGAATTCTTTCTCCACAAACCTCATACTAATAGTCACGTGTCCTTCATTAGAACTCAGTATAAAACTGTCACAGAATATGCCTGTGTGTGTGTGTGTGTGTGTGTGTGTGTGTGTGTGTGTGTGTGTGTGTGTGTGTGTGTGTGTGTGTGTGTGTGTGTGTGTGTGTGTGTGTGTGTGTGTGTGTGCGCGTGGGTGTGTGTGTTTGTCTGTGCTTAAATGTGTGGTAGATCTATTAATATCATACAAATACTGTATAAGCAAATGTTAAGACTTGATACTTG
>CM059300.1:14110000-14175000 GCA_030340665.1 Neosalanx taihuensis | reverse complement strand
GTGCGTGCGTGTGTGTGTCTGTGTGTATGTGCGTGTGTGTGCATGCGTGTGTCTGTGTGTGCGTGCGTGTGTGCGTGTGTGTCTTTGTGTGTGTTTGTGTGTGCCTGTCTGTGTGTGTCTGTGTGTGTGCCTGTCTGTGTGTGTGTCTGTGTGTGTGTGTGTGTGTATCTGTGTGTGTGTGTGTCTGTGTGTGTTTGTGTGTGCCTGTCTGTGTGTGTATCTGTGTGTGTGTGTGTCTGTTTGTGTGTTTGTGTGTATCTGTCTGTGTGTGTATCTGTGTGTGTGTGTGTGTGTGTCTGTGTGTGCGTATGAAATTCCTGCAAGAAAAAAAAAGTCATTAAGAATGGAGCCTCAGACAGAGAGCACAGCCATACTTCCCAGATGTTTGGTTCAGCCTCCAGTGACACACATGACACCATTCACACAGCTCAACAATGCCAGTCTGCACTTCGCATTCCTGGACGGGAATAAAATGGAACTTTTAAGATATTCAGGCTCCAGTTAAGAAGTCTGTCAACAGCTGTTACCCTCCTGTACTTGGATGTTTTTTTTGTTCTGGTTCATACTTGTCTGACAGTGATTCAAGTACAAGACAAAACAGTGCCTAGTCTGAACATGCCAGCATACAAACAACCATACAACATTCACACATTTAGAATCACTGTGTGCGTATATTGTCTGAGCGGTTGGGGAGTTGGGTTAGTAATCAGAAGGTTCCTGGTTCGAACCCTAGCCATGCCAACATGACGTTGTGTCCTTGGGCAAGGCACTTCACCCTACTTGCCTCGGGAGGGAATGTCCCTGTACTTACTTTAAGTTACTCTGTATAAGAGTGTCTGCTAAAGGACTACATGTAAATGTCATACATGTTGTTAGACAGGTAAAAGGAGCTATGCTACACAGAGCCTTCTAGAAACATACACACCCCTGTGTTTACATGTTTCTCTGTCAGACCTGCTGGAACAGGCTGGAAGGCAAGGTCAACACGGAGACACGGAATTCTCCCGGTCACCAAGGTGACCAAGGATTCCTGTGGTCCTGTGTGGAATAGGGCCCAGGAAGGTGTGATATATCCCAGACTCCCAAACACACCAGTAAACATGCTCACTGGGAGAGGCACTGTCCTTAACTACCTCGCACAGGAGAGTTTTTTACAGTTTTTTTTTTTGGGGGGGGGGGGCACACTGCCACATGGTAAGCTGGGTGAAAGGAATGCATTTCATGTGAACATCATGTGTGACCGTCTGCTCAGGATGTTGCTGCTGTAGTTGAGTGTGGATGTGTAACAGGAACTGCAGCAGAAAAGATATGGTGGGAGAGGAAGGGGGAGTGGAGGGGGGGAGGGGGGGGGGGCAGACAATGATTGAGGGGAACACGATCTGTTCCAACAGGAGAGAATTCTTTTGCAGCCTGCTCCTCCCTGCCCCTCCCTGCTCGCTCCTCTCCTCCCTGCTCCTCCCAGCCACTCCCTGCCACTCCCTGCTCCTCTCTCCTCCTCTCTGCTCCACCTTCCACCTTTCCTCACCCCTCGTCAAATGGAGGAAAATATGTAAAAACCTGGACAACTTCATGTTCTCCAGCGGGGGCAGCCTCAGTTGATCTGTCATCCATTATATTTCCTTACCACCTGACATGGCCAAGTCATGACTAATTGATTACAGATTGATTAAGATTGGAGGAACTCCTCAGCATGAACAGTTGTTCTGTTCCTGAGTGACTCACCTGTGTGGGTTCCTGATCCAACTCACAACACACACACATGATGACTCTGGCAAGGGCAAAAGAACACACACACACACGCCCTCCAGAGCATGTACAAACCCACATCTCACAGGTACATAGACAGGACGTGCTGACATGGACTGACTCACCTGTACAGTAAGATAAGTACTCATCTCCAAGGGCAGGATCAGACAGGACTCCATGACTCCCTCTATTCAGATGATTTCTGAACTGAACTTATTCTTTATCAAAGCCACATGTAGCCAGTAGAGAACACAGCAGCAGAGCCATGTGCTGCCCTTCAGCTATGCCAGGAATGAGTCTTATAACAGCCCATTTCTTGGCTGCACATAGCAACTCTAAAACCACACACTCAAACTACACAACCTAAGATTTTTCGCAACTTGTGTCGATCCATTGGGACGATCTTGATTTAACGGCAGCCGACTCAAATTCCCGTTTAAAACGGCACCAAAGCTCACATGATCACACCTGAGAGGAGAAAGGTGAGCATTTTGATGAAACTGTCTTTTTCCAGAGAAGATCATCAAGAACTAGTGTCAAGTACAGGACTGTGTGCCCTGAGCAAGCACAGCCATGTTCTATGCTGACATCTAGTGGTCAAGTCAGGTTTGAACACAAGAATTTGTCCCCCACCCCTTTTAAAACCTCATAAACACGCAGCAGCTGTGCTGAGAGATCCTAACCATCCACCTTCTCCTGACAGCTTCTTGGAGGCTGCTAACCCTTACATTCCAACCTGGACAAAAGGACCTGAAAACGTTGGTAGTTAAAAGTGCTTTATTTAAATAATGACAGACTTCCAGAAGATTCCGTGTCATGTGACCAGCTCGGCCTCCCCAGTAGTCAGCTTCAGATCCAGGGCCTCAGCTGGACTTCGGAGGGTCTCTGACCCCCCAGTAGTGGGGCAGCAGTGGGGCAGCAGAGGGGCAGCTGTGGGGCAGCTGTGGGGCAGCAGTGGGGCAGCAGAGGGGCAGCAGAGGGGCAGCAGTGGGGCAGCAGAGGGGCAGCAGAGGGGCAGCAGTGGGGCAGCAGAGGGGCAGCAGAGGGGCAGCAGAGGGGCAGCAGTGGGGCAGCAGTGGGGCAGTAGTGGGGCAGCAGCGGGGCAGCAGTGGGGCAGTAGTGGGGCAGTAGTGGGGCAGCAGCGGGGCAGCAGTGGGGCAGCAGCGGGGCAGCAGTGGGGCAGCAGTGGGGCAGCTGTGGGGCAGCAGATGGACCAGGCTCCAGAGTGTAAACTGTCAGCATACATCTCCTGAGGGCTTCTCCAGCTCTCCTGCTGTCCAGGGAGACGTCTGCAGACTGAAGCCGCTCCTTCCTGCTCCTCTGGACTGATGAGGCAGGGTCAGGCAGGGTCAGGCTCAGACTTCCTGTTCCTCTGGCAGCTGGGTCAGAATCTTCACCCCATCAGAAGTGATGACCACAGTGTGTTCAAACTGGGCTGATCTAAACACACACACATTCACAAAGACGGATCAGGTTACATTTACACTGTAGTCATTTAGCAGATGCTCTTATCCAGAGAGACTTACAATAAGTACAGAGACATTCCCCCCTGAGGCAAGAAGGGTGAAGTGCCTTGCCCAAAGACACAACATAGTGTTGGCACAGCCAAGGTTTGAACCAGGGACCTTAGACTCCGTTAAGACATGGAGCTTGAAGTGTCACCTTTTATCATCTGCAGACACGGCAGTCCACTTGTCCCTGAGGATCCTGAACTCTGAACTCCCCTCCATCAGTATGGGCTCTACAGGCACAGCAGAGTCAGGATCAACACACAGCCAGGAACACAACAACATGTGACTATGAGCCAGAAAAACTGACCAATGGTGAACGCCATGCCTTCCTCCATGGTCAGGTCGTTGTCGTTAGCTGAAAGTAGAAAGAGTAGAGAAGGTGGGCGGGGTTAAATGATCTCAGTCAAAATCTTCATTGGAGATATGTAGATGAATGGGTTCCACTGATTGGCTGACCATGATGCCATATCTCAGGATGTCCGTGGAAGTAGGAGCCAATGCCGTGACCGATGAAGTAGGGACACACCAGGAAGCCATTGGCGTGTGCTATTTCACTAGAGACAGCATGTAAAAGACCATGTGGTGAGCTGTAGCTGAAGGCATGCTGTTTAAGCGTGTGTGTGTGTGTGTGTGTGTGCGTGTGCATACGTGTGTGTGTGTGTGTTACCTGATGGTATTTCCTATAACACAGAGCTGTGCTCCTGGTTTACAGGCAGCGATGGCCTCGTCTCTACACCTCCTGGCTACTTCCACCAGTCTCCGCCCACCTTCATCCACGTGACCAATCAGAAAGGTCTCTGACGTGTCGCCGTGGTAACCCTCCAAGTACACCTAAACACGGATGAGGTAATCGACCATGTACAGGGTGAATAAAAGGACCGCATGTAAACGATGCGTTTCTGAATGCAAGGGGAGGCAGAAAGTGTCGTACTCACAGTTACATCAACGTTGATAATATCTCCATCTAGTAGCTGTCGACTGTCAACAAACAGTTGGGAACAAGTTAACCTCTACATTTATTTACATTTACATTTATTCATTTATCAGACGCTTTTATCCAGAGCGACTCACAGTAAGTACAGGGACATTTTCCCTGAGGCAAGTAGGGTGAAGTGCCTTGCCCAAGGACACAACATCATATAGCCACAGCCGGGGCTCGATCTCACAACCTTCCGATCATGAGGCCAACGCCTTAACCATTGAGCCATCTGACCCCCCACCTCTACGACAATGACGAAATGTGTGGACACCATAGGATGACAGACAGGTGAGTTTGCGTACCTGTCAGGTATGCCGTGACAAACCACATTGTTGACCGACGTACAGACAGATTTGGGGAAGCCCCCGTATCGCAGAGGAGAGGGGTACGCATTGTGACGGATGGCCTCCTGGTGAACGATGAGGTCAATCTCGTCTGTCGTCATGCCAACCTGGAGATTGAGCAGGTCAAGCATGATGGACCGTAACCCAGGACAACAGTCAAGCAGAAGGTCACATGAGGAAACAGACAGTCACGTCACCTTCAGCCTGCGTCCAGCCAGCAGCAGGATGTGTCTGGCTAGCTGACATGCTCGAGCCAGACCCTCAATCTGCTCCTCATCCTTGATCTCTATGTAACCAGGCCAGTCTGGTATGACGCCACTCAACACATAGTCTGGACGCTGGATGTGCTACAGAAAACAAGGAGAGGGAAGAGAGAATGTTCCAACTGATTTACTTCTATGTTTATATTTATTTCATTTAGCAGACGCTTTTATCCAAAGCCGACTTCCAAGAGAGAGCTTTAGAAAAAGAACTTTGGTCACTGATCATAACAATGTTAAAGTTCCCAAATATTGCGGGTAGTTAGATTATTATAGATACATCCTGTGAAACGAAGCTTCTTAGATCATTTCAAGCGTCAGGGTTCTATCAGACCAGGGTTAGTACAGTGAATATAAAGTCACTTTAGTTTTTCTTCTTGGATTAAGAGAGTTCTGACTGCACCTTAGGTACTGTGTAGGCTGGCTTGACTGTAGCAGGACGGACAACGTTGTGAGAATATGTCCACTTGCGCCAGAAGAAGAGCCTCTGTTGCTGGGATAAGCTGCCCCAGGGCCGGGCAGAGGCCCCTGACCAGCCCCCCCTCTGGAGTACTCCTCCAGCCCCTGACCAGCCCCCCCTCTGGAGGAGTCCTCCAGCCCCTGACCAGCCCCCCCTCTGGAGGAGTCCTCCAGCCCCTGAGCAGCCCCCCCTCTGGAGGAGTCCTCCAGCCCCTGAGCAGCACCCCCTCTGGAGGAGTCCTCCAGCCCCTGAGCAGCACCCCCTCTGGAGGAGTCCTCCAGCCCCTGAGCAGCACCCCCTCTGGAGGAGGAATCCAGACCCTGACCAGCCCCCCCTCTGGAGGACTCCTCCAGCCCCTGAGCAGCACCCCCTCTGGAGGAGGACTCCAGACCCTGTAGGGCAGAAGGCACATGTGAAGGGACATGTGGGTCACTGAGACTCAGCCCTGCAGACACACTGTTACATCCCTTCCACAAAGGATTACTGAGCGTTTTAAAGAGCGAAAAAAGAACTACGGGGCAAATAAATATATATAATGTCATTCAACGTAATCCATGTTTTACTACCGTTCAGTGTTACTCATTAACATAACGAGAGTACAAGAACGTTCTTACCAGCTTTTAATATGAATCGAGCGCCACAGGGCGCCGCCATGTTTGTATTTGGGAGGAGATCACGTGTTTCCGTTCACCGGCGGTTTCGTCCAAATAATGTAATTTTTTGGACACAATTTTTTTTTTTCAATTATAGTCTCTAAGTTAGCCTAACCTTAAGTTACTATAATTGCATCGAAGTTACGTGATTTGTAATTTTCTTTGACGCATCATAAAAAAAGGTTATTTATCTCTTCAGATCTCGTTATCGCTGTCAGTTTCAGCAACAGGAAACTATATTATATGTATATATAATATATGTATAACTACAATGATATTGTGATAATATAATGATCAGTGTATGGGTCAGAAAGGCATCCATACCAGATCAGGTCATACTTCCCCTTAGTCCACAAGACATAGTGGTGTTGGTGTTTTTACTAAGTCCATGGTGTTTCTTCCCCTTCACTGACAGCATCAGTAGAACAGACTGTCGCTGTTCTAAGAGCGTCACTTACAGCTCAGGTTTGGGACACAGACACACTTTGTATATGGAAGATTAGTTTACATTTACATTTAGTCCTTTAGCACCCTGTACGGTATCATGTGTCACACTCTCTCTCTTTCTCCCTCTTTCCCCATCCCTCTCTCCCCTTATCTCTCTCTCTCCCTTCGTTTCTTCCCCCTCTCTTTTGCAGAGAGGAGTTTTTTCATGCTCCTAACCAGTTTGGCAAGAACACTCCCATGGAGATTGACATTCTGTATGACCTACGACCTTCTGATCTCCAGCCTGACACCCGACACCCTAACCACTCATCACCTGACTCCCTTGAAGGTACACGAAGGTACGAAGAACCAAACCAGTCCTGTTCCTCGAGGGAGGAATCTGTGTGAGCAGCAATTAACCCACTCCTGTTCCTGGAAGCCGAATAATGACCATTCATTAGAATTCCCCTTGAGGTAAGTAGGGTGAAGTGCCTTGCCCAAGGAGACAATGTCATCGACCACTAACCCAAAGTCTTAAGCCAACTGATTCAGGACAGTTTAGTATGTTTAGCTGCACAGCGAAGACTGCCTCACGGTGCATTTACATCTAAATAAGCGTAAGAAAAGTCCATGACCCCAGTAGACTTAGTGCAGAAGTACCAAGGATTACACACACAGATCCATCACAACCCCAAAACTTTTTAGCTCATCGCTGGAGCGGCCAATACTACAAGATACGGGTATGTGTACAAGTATGAGCACCTCTTCTCTCTCTCTTTCTCTTTCTCTCTCTCTCTCTCTCTCTCTCTCTCTCTCTCTCTCTCTCTCTCTCTCTCTCTCTCTCTCTCTCTCTTTCTCTCTCTCTTTTTCTCTGTAAGGCGAAATTCCAGTTGGCTTCAGATGTGGTTCAAAGTCCAAACCAATGTTAATGTAAGTGGATTACAGCTGTTGACCAGAATCTACGATTAGATAACTTTACACAGGAGCTGTTGGAGCATCTTCATGCCAGAAAAACCGGTGATATGGCTGCCTCTGAAATGCTTACATTCTCCCAGGTTTCTGAGCATTCATGCACACTCCGAACCTTTGTATTATGAAGTTTAACCCACTTGAATTGATAAAGAAAACAGCTGACTTGTCAAATTGCATTACTCGCAATGACGTACCAGTCATGTACTCACACTACTATCAACTGACAACCACTCACAAGACCACACAACCCTAAACGGTGAACTATTTTCAAGTCAGGCTACACAAGAGAATACTTTGGTTGGATCACGTTGTGGACGTTTTGGAGCCATCAAACCTGGCTCGTTTACAGATTTTTTTTGTTCCTTCTTCCAGATATTAATTTGGATTGGAGCGCGTGCGCTATTGGAGCGATTGGAGCGCGTGCGCCATTGGAGCGATTGGAGCGCGTGCGCCAGCCGCGAGAAGCTGCTGTACGTGACGTCAGAACCAGCATGGCGGTCAAGGTGACTTCGGCATCTACAAGCTTTTGCGTTTCAGAAATATTATAGAAATGTTGTTTTACAGGATTTATTCGTGTTGTTGTACGGGGGCAATGTTATGTTAACAATGGGCTGCTTCATTCTGAAAGCTTTTTTTTGGCGAATATGGTGACCTTTCTGCTTCCTGCATCAGTCTGGCCTTGAATGAAACATCCACAGGAGGGCTAACGGCATCTCTGAGCTTAATATAGATAACAGATAGCATATCTTACAAACCTAAAATACCCTCTGTTGACTATTCTTTCTGGGCTCTTTCACTGCCTGATTGTGTTTTTTTGTTTTGTCTTCTCGCTTCTGTTAACAAACTTAGCTAACCTCCAAACAGTAACGGTTTGTGTCTCCGTTATTAGATATGAGCATCAGGCTAACTTAGCTTAGCTCGCGACACTTCTAGCTCGCGAAACTGCTAGCTCGTGACTCTATTAGGTTAGAACCTGCAGGATTTAGTCATAGTTGCATGAAGTTGACCACTTTCTGCTTGATGCATCTTTTCAATGAGAATGAAAAGTGTACTCCGTGTACTAGTAGTACTAGCTGTCTCCAGACGCAGTAAATGCATAGTTATCTAAGTTACACAGCTTGTACAGTTGGTATTCATTTAGTGTGATTGTGTTGTTGTTGTCATTGTTTTTAAATGTGACTAAATGTTGTTATTGCTTGCAGGTGCAATCCACTAAACGTGCGGATCCAAGTGAACTTAAGGCGATCTTTCTAAAGGTAAAACAACTTTGACCCTTTAACAGAGCTTGTTTAAACATGCATGACTGCAAATGCGAGCTTTTCTTTAGTCATTGTCATGGCTTGTTACTGTCTGTCAGTTACTCTAACCAGCTGATGACCTGTAACGATATCGGAAGGTCATTATAACTTTTGAGATAACGAAATCATGCTGCAACGATTTCATATTGACCAAAACTGATTGAGTCTGTGTTTCATTCGTGGTAATTCCACGTCGACCGGTCAACTACTGAGCTAAGCATATCTGAACAGTAGAGACACCGAGGTCATCTCCCAAAGAGGTCATGTATTCAGATAGACACTCAGATGGGTTCTTGAATACTCTGCATTATTAAAACAACGAAAATAAGCTTGTGTAGCTGAAGTAAGATAGGAGAGCAGCTTGTGATTTGTACTCTTGCCATCTGGATCAGCAGAACAGAGTGTCTGTTAGTGTGAGTGAGTGAGCATGGGCAGGTCCAGTGTTCAACACTGACCTCTATGTTGAATATGTGTGTGTCAAGGTTGTGCTTTGGTCATGTTATGGCACAAGGCGTGTTAAGTTGACGTGCCACACATATGTGCTACGCAGGTGTAAATATAAAATCAGTAGCAACCGATCCTACCAGATACCCTGGGGTCTGTAGGCAGTCATGTGTGAGCTTTACTGTTGAGCCAACAGCCGTTACTGTCATGTGTTAACTGAGCTGTTGATTACACACAGCTTATACAGTACCAAGCGTGTGCTCAGAAGTGGATTAACGCTTATTAACACAAGAGGAAATGCACAATCATGTGTGTGACACGTGTTGGAGGTGCTCCAAGTTAGGAATGGGTGACCCCAATTTTTTTTCTTTTTCTAAATGGGTTATTTAGGTGACCTCATCTAGCGACAAATGTCTGTGTGTGGATGTTGGGAGTTAAACAGTGTTCCTGCTGTTGGTCTGACCTCTGACCTTTGTGTCCACCGGGCAGCATGCCAGCGTGGTGGACAAAGATGGAGAGAAGTTCATGACCCCGGGAGACTTCGTGCAGAAGTACCTGGGATTACACACTCAGATCCATCACAACCCCAAAACAGTCCAGCTCATCGCTGGAGTGGCCGATACTACAAAAGACGGGTATGTCTACAAGAATGAGCACCTCTCTCTCTCTCTCTCTCTCTCTCTCTCTCTCTCTCTCTCTCTCTCTCTCTCTCTCTGTCTCTCTCTCTGTCTCCCTCCTTCTCTCCCTCTCGGGTATGTGTACAAGTATGAACACCTCCTCTCTCTGTCTCTCTCTCTCTCTCTCTTGCACTCTGTCTGTCTCTCTTTTCCTCCCTCTCTCCTGTTTATTATTGCTAAAATGATGCAATTGGATGTGTTCACCTGAACAGTAGCTAGCTGCTACCATGATTGTCACTCAGTGATAAGATAAAAGTCCTACTTGCACACACACTCATTGTATTATATTCTGAAAGTTAATGATTCCTGTAGTTCTGACATCAAGCATTGCTTCAAGGTCTAAAACTAAATGGAGCAATACTGGCGCAATACAAATGTTGTTAATTAGCTACAAGGGTCAACATTAGGCGAAGAGAGAGAGAGAGAGTACGTGTACGAAGTGCATGGTGGTGTGTCTTAGTGTGTGTGTGTGTGCTGGTTTACATGCGCTGGTTTACGTGCGCTTGTGTCTTGCAGGGTTCATGTTCAGAGGCATACTGCTGTCATTCAGAGCTTCTGTTGAAAGTAAAGACCTCCCATCAGCCATCAAATTGTCAACAATTGCTGTTGCATGTTGTAATTAACGAAAAATACTGCATGGTGGAATCTCCTTCATATATGTATATGCACTGCTGCTGATATTATTTGATGAATTTCCTGTGAAAACACACCTTTCTCCTTCTGATTGGGTGCCTAAGCTTTGTGTTGTACTTAATGGTGCCATTGTCATACAAGGCTAACATGCCTTTTTGTTCTCCCTCTCTCTGTGTCTTTCTCTCCCTCTCTCTCTCTTTCTCTCTCTCCCACACACACACACACACACACATCCAGACTGATCTCATTCCAGGAGTTTCTGGCTTTTGAGTCGGTGTTGTGTGTTCCGGACGCGCTCTTTATCGTAGCTTTTCAACTGTTTGAC
This sequence comes from Neosalanx taihuensis, assembly GCA_030340665.1. Classification (NCBI taxonomy): domain Eukaryota; kingdom Metazoa; phylum Chordata; class Actinopteri; order Osmeriformes; family Salangidae; genus Neosalanx; species Neosalanx taihuensis. The sequence continues at coordinate 14,164,272 of CM059300.1, read as the reverse complement.
AAGACAGGCACTGGAGACATCTCCTTTGGTATGTACCTGTGTGTGTGTGTGTCTGTGTGTGTGTGTGTGTGTGTGTGTGTGTCTGTGTGTGTTTTCAGTGTGTGTTCAGTCACCCTTGTTCAATCCCATTTACCCAGTTGGGGTTCAGGAATTGTTGTCCAGCTGAAGGAATTTCCTAATCATTACATTGTTAACCGGATTATGCTTTCTGACTAAGCCACTGTACATGGGCATACACGCATGCATGCACACACACACACACACACACACACACACACTCTCTTAGCTCCCTCTACCTCTCTCTACCTCCCTCTACTTCCCCATTCTCACGCTCTCCCCTGGGCTGTGTTGTATATTGAGACTTAGCAATGGTGACCAGATTGATTTCAATAGTGAAAAATAACTCCATGTGTTCAACAGTTATAAAATATATATATATATATAATCTTCCGGTTGCTAGATGGATCATGTGAGATTCTGCAGGTGAGACTCTGCAGGTGAGACTGCAGGTGCTCTGCAGTGGTGTTAACTCTTTGTGTGTTGTGGGAACCCAGATAATGCTCGTGACATCTTCAGCCAGACCACAGTGCACCACCACATCCCCTTCAACTGGGACTGTGAGTTCATCCGCCTGCACTTTGGTCACGACCGCAAGAAGCGTCTCAGCTACCTGGAGTTCACCCAGTTCCTACAGGTAAGCACACATACACACACACACACACTCACACACACTCACACACACACACACACACACACACACACACACAAAAATACACAGACACACATAGACAGACACAGACACACACACACACAGACACACACACTCACACACACAAATACACAGACACACACACACTCATACATTTACATAGTAGTCATTTATCAGACACTCTTATCCAGAGCCACTCACTGCCAGTACAGGGACATTCCCCCCCTGAGGCAAGTAGGGTGAAGTGCCTTGTCATGTTGGCACAGCCTGGGTTGGAACCAGGGGCCCTCTGATCACCAGCCTGTCTTGACTGTGGTCTCCATGTGTGGCGCCCTCTAGGAGCTGCAGCTGGAACATGCTCGCCAGGCGTTTGCCCAGAAGGACAACAGCAAGAGCGGGGTCATCTCTGCCATGGACTTCAGTGACATCATGGCCACCATACGGCACCACATGCTCACACCCTTTGTGGAGGAGAACCTGGTGTCGGTGAGGACATGAAGGATGGTTACGTCAAAACACATGAAGCGGTAGAATGCAACAACGCTGCAACCACTGCAGTTACTCTCTCCTCTGTGGAACAGATAAAGGATCAGTTTGTTTGATCTTAACGTGACGTGATGTTCCAGTTGTAATGACCTGTGGTGTGTTGCTGTTCCTCTCCCAGGCTGCAGGGGGAAGCACCTCACACATGGTCAGCTTCTCTTACTTCAATGCCTTCAATGCCCTCCTTAACAACATGGAGTTGATCCGTAAGATCTACAGCACGTTGGCTGGGACACGCAAGGACACGCTGGTCACCAAAGGTAACGCACACACACACATGCACACACACACACACATACACACACACTGCTGCTAAGGCAGAGATGCAGGTATCATGTGTCACACTCTCCTTCTCCTTCTCTCTCCCCATCCCCCTCTCTCCTCACCCCTCTCTCCTCACCCCTCTCTCCTCACCCCTCTCTCCTCACCCCTCTCTCCTCACCCCTCTCTCCTCACCCCTCTCTCCTCACCTCTCTCTCCTCACCCCTCTCTCCTCACCCCTCTCTCCTCACCCCTCTCTCCTCACCCCTCTCTCCTCACCCCTCTCTCCTCACCTCTCTCTCCTCACCCCTCTCTCCTCACCTCTCTCTCCTCACCCCTCTCTCCTCACCCCTCTCTCCTCACCCCTCTCTCCTCACCTCTCTCTCCTCACCCCTCTCTCCTCACCCCTCTCTCCTCACCCCTCTCTCCTCACCCCTCTCTCCTCACCCCTCTCTCCCTTCGTTTCTTCCCTCTCTCTTTTGCAGAGGAGTTTGTTCATGCTGCTAACAAGTTTGGCCAGATTACTCCCATGGAGATTGACATTCTGTACCAGCTGTCAGGCCTTCACTCCCCCTCAGGGTAAACACACACACACACACATGCACACACGCACTGGTGGTGATTAGCCTAGTATGATGTTATTGAATGTTATGTTATTGAGTGTGTGTGTGTGTGTGTGTGTGTGTGTCTCAGGCGTCTGAATCTGTCCGACATTGAGAGAATAGCTCCACTGGAGGAGGGAGCCCTGCCTTACCATCTGGCAGAAGCACAAAAACAGGTATGATGTGTGTGTGTTCACACACTTGTGTTTTACATTAGTCATTTATCAGACGCTCTTATCCAGAGCGACTTACAGTAAGTACAGGGACATTCCTCCCTGAGGCAAGTAGGGTGAAGTGCCTTGCCCAAGGACACAACGTCATGTTGGCACAGCCAGGGTTTGAACAGCCCCCTGTTGTTCCGCAGGCCCATGGTGATGGCTCCAGGTCCGTGCTGCTGCAGGCAGCAGAGTCTGCTTACAGGTTCACCCTGGGCTCCATCGCTGGAGGTAAGGACAGCTGCCCTCACCCGCCCTCACCTGCCCTCACCTGCCCTCACCTCAGGCTCAAGGCCTCCAGAGCTGGCCAAGATCCTGTGCATAATTCTGTGTCTTAGAATTTACCATGCATGATGATGAACTATGGAGCTCATGCTTGTGTTTGGTGATGTGTGTGTGTGTGTGTCTCTGTGTCTGTGTCTGTGTGTGTGTGTGTGTGTGTGTGTCTGTGTGTGTGTGTGTGTGTGTGTGTGTGCGCGCGCAGCTACGGGAGCCACAGCTGTGTACCCTATAGACCTGGTGAAGACCCGAATGCAGAACCAGCGTTCCACCAGCTCCTTCGTAGGAGAGCTGATGTACAAGAACAGCTTCGACTGTGCCAAGAAGGTGCTGAGATATGAAGGCTTCTTTGGCTTCTACAGAGGTAACGCTAGCCTGTCACTACCTTCTCTGATCTGTCACCCCCCTGTCACCCCTCTATCACCCCCACCCACCCCTCTATCACCCCCCTCTCACCCCTCTGTCTCTCTACTCTCTCACCCCTCTGTCTCTCTACTCTCTCACCCCTCTGTCTCTCTACTCTCTCACCCCTCTGTCTCTCTACTCTCTCACCCCTCTGTCTCTCTACTCTCTCACCCCTCTGTCTCTCTACTCTCTCACCCCTCTGTCTCTCTACTACTCTCTCACCCCTCTGTCTCTCTACTCTCTCACCCCTCTGTCTCTCTACTCTCTCACCCCTCTGTCTCTCTACTCTCTCACCCCTCTGTCTTCACCACATCACGTGACCCTGTCCCTCTCTCATCCTTTCCTTTGTGCAGTACTCATTCACCCAGTCTCCCTCCCTCTCTCCTTCCCTCCAGCCTGCTTCTTAGTAGAATTCCATAGCAACACTTTTCCACCTCTTTGTTTCTTTGCCGCTGTTGAGCACTCAACCATCTCCCTTCTGCTCTCGTTTTGTTCCCTCCATCTCTTCCCTCGCTACCCCCCCCCCCCCCCCCCCCCCCGCTGCTGTCACCTCAGTACAGAAGCTTCACTCTTCCTCCTCTCCTCCGCTCTGCCTCATTTCCCAGCCCTCATAGAAACTGTAGTCATATTCTGATTCTGTCCATCCTGTTGGACTCAATCCCCCATGATGCCCTGCAGGTCTGGTTCCCCAGCTGATAGGTGTAGCTCCAGAGAAGGCCATTAAACTCACGGTAAGCCCCTATCACAGTCTACCTGCATATATACATACATATATACTGTACATATATATATACCATATATATACCTATTATATAAGTGATAATTCGCTGATATTTCTAGCTCCTCATGTTGTAGATGGTCAGGTTTAGCACTGTGGTGTCTGTATCAAATCCACATTTATTTACAGCCCATTTTGCTCCACAGGTGAACGACTTTGTGAGAGACAAGTTCACCACTAAAGATGGGATCCCAGGCTTTGCGGAGGTGCTGGCTGGAGGCTGTGTGAGTGTCAGGGTTAAACTCTCCCTCTGTTCTGCACCTCAGGCTGGGGGTCTGTCCTCACTACTGTGTCCACAGATGGAACAGCACTGGGTCAGACTGGGTCTAATACTGTCTGTGTGTCTGTGTGTGTCTCTCTCTGTGTGTGTGTCTCTCTGTGTGTGTCTCTGTGTGTGTGTGTCTCTCTGTGTGTGTCTCTGTGTGTGTGTGTGTGTGTGTGTGTCTCTCTCTCTCTGTGTGTGTCTCTGTGTGTGTGTGTCTCTCTGTGTGTGTCTGTGTGTGTGTGTGTGTGTGTGTGTGTGTGTGTGTGTCTCTCTCTCTCTCTGTGTGTGTGTCTCTGTGTGTGTGTGTGTGTGTGTGTGTCTCTTTCTCTCTGTGTGTGTCTCTGTGTGAGTGTGTGTCTCTGTGTGTGTGTGTGTGTGTGTCTGTGTCTGTGTGTGTGTGTCTCTCTCTTTGTGTGTGTCTGTGTGTCTCTCTGTGTGTGTGTCTCTCTCTGTGCGTGTGTGTCCAGGCCGGAGGCTCCCAGGTGATCTTCACCAACCCTCTGGAGATCGTGAAGATCCGCCTGCAGGTGGCAGGAGAGATCACCACAGGACCCAGGGTCAGCGCCCTCAGTGTGGTCAGGGACCTGGTTGGTGTGTGTGTGTGTGTGTGTGTGTGTGAGGTGGTTACATCCCACACTATTACTGCCCGCTTGCTTAGTGACCTAAAGGCAGCACGCCTGTGCCTGTGTGTGTGTGTGTGTGTGTGTGTGTGTGTGTGTGTGTGTGTGTGTGTGTGTGTGGTGTGTGTATGTGTGGTGTGTGTGGTGTGTGTGTGTGTGTGTGTGTGTAGGGGGCCAAAGCGTGTTTCCTGAGAGACATCCCCTTCTCAGCCATCTACTTCCCAGTGTACGCCCACACCAAGGCAGAGTTTGCAGATGAGCAGGGCCGGCTGGGGGCCCTTCAGCTCCTCACAGCAGGAGCCATCGCAGGTGGGCACCCCTCCTCCCACACACTGTGGCTGGGGTCACACCTAGCTGCCAATGATGTTGCACAACTCTGAGGGATCTGACACATTGCTTCTGACTCCATATCCCAGGTATCCCTGCAGCCTCCCTGGTGACACCCGCTGATGTCATCAAGACGCGCCTGCAGGTGGCAGCCAGGGCTGGGCAGACGTCCTACACTGGGGTGATCGACTGCTTCAGGAAGATCATGAAGGAGGAGGGATTCAAGGCTCTGTGGAAGGGAGCTGGAGGTACGGTGTGTGTGTGGGGGGATGTGTGTGTGTGTGTGGGTGTGTGGGTGGGTGGGTGGGGGATGTGTGTGTGTGTGTGTGTGTGTGTGTGGGGGATGTGTGTGTGTGTGTGTGTGTGTGTGTGTGGGTGGGGGATGTGTGTGTGTGTGGGGGGGGGGGGGGGGGGGATGTGTGTGTATGTGTGTGGGGGGGGGGGGATGTGTGTGTGTGAGGGAGGCAATGGTATGCTTGGCCCGTCAAAGTAACTGGAGAAATCTCACCATGTTCTAACCCTCCTCCCCCCCTCCTCCTGCCCCGCCCTCTCCTCCCCAGCTCGCGTGTGCCGGTCCTCCCCTCAGTTCGGCGTGACCCTGGTGACCTACGAGCTCCTGCAGAGGTGGTTCTACGTGGACTTTGGTGGAAGGTGAGTCTCAACATCCACATGTGGAACAGTCGATACAGAAGCTACCAGAGCTTCCATCGGTCCACCTCCCACCTGGGGACATGCTCCCAGAGGATGCCAAGCTAAATCTAAGCCCCCTCCTCTCTCTCCTCTCTCCAGCCGCCCCGCAGGCTCTGAGCCCACTCCCAAGTCTCGGATCTCGGAGCTTCCTCCCATCAACCAGGAGCATGTGGGAGGTTACCGCCTGGCTGCTGCCACCTTCGCTGGGGTGGAGAACAAGTTCGGCCTTCACCTTCCCAAGTTCAAGTCCTCTGGCGTGGTGTCCATCCACTCTGACCTCCCCAAGGACAAAGCTCCTCCCCCTGCCGCCACCCAGGCCCCCTGAAGACACCCCCCCTCCCCTTCACCAACACCCCTCCTCTCTGTCTGGGGCTACGCACTTTAGACACACACACACACACACACAAACACACTGGACGCACAACACACATTCCACATAGGGGCCAGTGATGCTGAATTGGAAAGATATTCGCACACACACACACGTTTCATTCCTATTGGCCCTTTATAAACACACACACACTGCCCTGGCCCACCACTGTTTTCAGGGTCTGCTCCAGGCCCCCCCTCCCTCTGGTCCTGGAGACTGACACCAGATCAGTGTTGAAGTGCAGAAACTGCCCAGACAATCTGGAAGGTTCTGCACTTCCAGTGGCTGCATGTTCCTCTCCTTCTCCCCTCCTCCCTCCATCCTCTACATTTAGTTGTTCCTCCCATCTTCCATCTAAAGCCAGCTTCTGGGTGGTCCCTCCTGTCACTTGGAGCTATGATTGGATTTTAGAGCTCGTCCTACTGGACGGTGGGCAGAGGGGGCTGATTGGCTGCGTAGCATAAGGCTCTCCTGATTGGTCCTGACACAGGGAGGTTGTGTACATATTGTAGATGTGCTGTACAGAGACAGCATGGAGCTACTGACCAATCATGTTTCAGTAAAGCAGGAGAGCTTTGACTTCAAACTCCAAAAAGCAACACCGTGGTGGAACAGCATTAGGAGAGGCAGGAGAAGCCTTTCACTGTAACCTTTATCAAATTGTGCTGTGGTGACATTGGGTCAATGTCACACTAATATTTAAGAAAGCGGTGAAAGTGATGGAATGAACGATTGAAAATCATTTACTGATGTACAGACATTTTCAATAAAGTGTTTATTGATAAATGAGCAGAGAATTAGGTAATAATAAATTAAATGTATTTCAATTCATTCATTGTATTGTATTTTATTGAAATAAATCATCCATGTGGTTTAATTTTACCCACATGAATGTCTCGTCATTTCAAAGGGCTGGAGAAACTGGAAGTATTTTATCTCATAATAATTACACGGTATAAAAGAATCGAAAACCAATGACAAATAAAGCTTTGGGAACTAAAGAGTTAGAATATATCTAGTGCAATATGTTGTAACCAAGAATGAATATGACTGGTTCTGTTATAGAATGTTAGGAAGTGAACAAATATAACTGAATCTGCCTTCAATATGACTCAGGCTGCATTATGAGCCTTTCAAGCATGGTTAATAAACTTTGTTTTTATTACTAAACATTGTTTGCGTGTTTAACACTAAATAATACTAGCTTTGGTTCTGAAAAACAACACTTGCATCAAGTGCGTAGTGTTAAATCTTCCAGGGCAAGTGAAGTACTTAAGTCTCATTGTCAAAAGCTTGACGTAGTGCTAATGTTAAGAGTGTCAAATTTAAGTTGTCAGCTGAAACAATACTACTGCTATAATATGCAACAACAGGATAAATAATGTAGTGGTAAAAACATAAGTAGGACACACAATTTACACCATTCTGCAGTGAGAGCGTGAGCGGTTCTATTAAAGAACATCCAAATAGTTTGAATGGGGCTCGATAGCTAGCGAGGAAATTTACCACACAGGAGTATCCTAATAATCACTAGTCACACAAGGCCCCAGGAACCGCTGCACACACACCGCCCAGACACTGCTAAAACATCTAACATATTTCTACGTGTATAAATACACAGAGGTTGTAAAAATGTGCAAGTTCAAAGCTTTGCATACTGAGTAGAAAAGAACAGAGTTAGTGAAGAGCTCTAGACAGAAACCCTGAGGATATCGTCATGGAGACAGAATGTTGGAAAGAAGATCCCCCCTGCCCTGTTAGCCACCTCCACACACACACACACACACACACACACACACACACACACACACACACACACTCACACACACACACTTACACACACACACACACTCACACACTCACACACTCACACACACACACACACACACTCACACACACACACACACACACACACACTCACACACACACACACAAACACACACACACACACACACACACACACACACACACACACACACACACACACACTCACACACACACTCACACTCACACACACACACTAGCAGCCATGTTTGACAACAGAGACATCATTAAAGGGTGTCAGTGGTGAAGTTTCCTCTGTCAGGCTTGAAGCAGTCTGATCTGAACCCCTCACTGCTGCTGCTGGACTCATTCTAACTCTGGAGCTGGAGACAGGAAGGGGAGGAGCTGCAGACAGGAAGGGGAGGAGCTGCAGACAGGAAGGGGAGGAGCTGCAGACAGGAAGGGGAGGAGCTGGAAGCAGAAAGAAGGGTTTTTTTTTTCTCCCATCGGGGCCACGTTCAGCAGTGCTCTTCCTGCTTCCTGTCTCTAGGCCACCAGGCGCTGGGCGGTTAGCTCCTCCCCTTCGTCACGGTTCTCGTTGATCTCAGCGAGCGTGCGCACGAAGCGCGTCCACTCATCAGCCTTGGGAACGCAGATTTGCTGGAGAGGAAATCCACATTAGAACATTAGACAGTTTGAATGTGACGTGTTGGAACTTCAGTTAGAGGGTCATGTGACTCACCTCCCCCACATCGTAGACGAGCACCTGACCATCCGAGTCTCCGGTGGCGATCTCTCTCCAGAGTGAGCCCACGCACGCGGTTTCAGCGCCGGAGCCCCCTCTACACACACACTGGCACTGGGGACCTACACACACACACACACACACACACACACACACACAGACACTGTTACATGCAGTATACAGTAAGCATAACTACACACTCTGCTAAACACCACCAGTGTGTGTGTGTGTGTGTGTGTGAGTGTGTGTGACCTCTGTGTCGTTGTTGAGGTTCCACAGGTCCAGGTGTCCAGCTCCATCCACACAGGCGAACAGAGCAGGGTGAGTGGGAGACCACATGACGTCATACACATAGTCTGTACTGTCCTCAAACGAGTACAGGGGACGAGTGCTCTGTGGGAGAGGAGGGAGAGAGGGGGGAGGAGGGAGGGAGGAGGGAGGGAGGAGAAAGGAGGGAGAAAGGAGGGAGAAAGGAGGGAGGGAGGGAGAGAGAGAGGGGGGAGGAGAGAGAGAGGGGAGGGAGGGGAGAGAGAGAGAGAGAGAGAGAGAGAGAGAGGGAGGGAGGGAGGGAGGGAGGGAGGGGAGGGAGGAGGGGAGGGGAGGGAGAAAGGAGGGAGGGAGGGAGAAAGGAGGGAGAAAGGAGGGAGAAAGGAGGGAGAAAGGAGGGAGAGAGAGAGGGGGAGGGGGAGAGGGAGGTAGAGAGAGAGAGAGAGGAGAGAGAGAGAGAGGAGGGAGGGAGGGAGGGAGGGAGGGAGGGAGGGAGGGAGGGAGGAGAGCTGTCAAGTATAATGTGAATGTGTACTATGATAATGAGTGTCTGAGCATGTGTCTGTGAGTGTGTGAGTGTGTGTGTGTGTGTGTTGTGTGTGTGAGTGTGTGTGTTACCTTGGTAGTCCACAGCTTGACGGTCCAGTCGAAGGAAGCAGAGATGAACAGGTGAGAGAAGTCCACAGGTCCTCCAGCACTGTGACAGCTGAGGCCAGTGACAGGACCATGATGGCCCTCAAACACCTCACTGATCCCAGCCTTACTGCAACACACACACACGTTCAATACACACTCCCTCACACCGCCCAGGAGCATCATGTTTTACAGCGACACACACACACACCTCCCATGTCGACAGGCTGTGTAGACAGAACCATCTTCACTTCCACCACAAAGTTGTTGACATCGCCCAGAGGAAAGGTCATAGAGGTCACGGCCACTGCCTTGCTCTGTTTGAAACACCAGCTCCAGACTGTCCTGTAGCACACACACACACACACAGACACACACATAAGACACACACACACAGACACACACACCACAGACACACACACACGCGCACACACACACACACAGACACACACAGCTTTAACAGCAGTTTCAGATCCAGTGTGTGTGTGGTTTTCTGGAACATTCCTCCCACAGGTGCTGGTACCTGAGGCTGGGACAGCATATCCAGGCTCCAGGAGCACATCTTCCCGTCGGTGGAGATGCTGATGAGGTTGTGGGCGTTCTGCGTTCCCACCACGTTCACACAGTAGACAGGGTGCTGAAGAGGAACACAGAACACAAGCACATCAGACACTGGGCTCTAACAGTACACGAGTGGTGTGAGAGTGAGAGACTGAGAGAAAGAGAGGGTCTGTGTAAGAGAGTGTGTTTTGTGTGTGTGTGTGTAAGTGAGAGAGAGAGAGAGAGAGAGAGAGAGAAGGTCTGTGTAAGAGAGTGTGTTGTGTGTGTGTGTGTGTAAGTGAGAAAGAGAGATAGAGAGAGAGAGAGAGAGAGAGAGAGAGTAGAGAGAAGAGAGAGAGAGAGAGAGAGGTCTGTGTTAGAGTGGTGAGTGCGGGAGAGAGAGAGAGAGTGTGTGTGTGTGTGTGTGTGTGTGTTACCGTGTGTGCGGCTGCAGACAGGGGGGTCCTCTGTACAGGGGTGCGTTTTGTTGCTCCTGTTGTCCCATAGGACGATCTGTCCAGAGTAAGTCCCGCCCACCACCAGGTTAGGGTGGAACCTGGCGAAGGCTGCTGACATCACCCGCTGACTGGAGGAAGAGGTCAGGAGGAGGGGACACAGTGACCTCACACAAGAAGCACCCACTCAATCACATACACAGCCCTTTCAATGTACATACATACAGTGTGTGTGTGTGTGTGTGTGTGTGTGTGTGTGTGTGTGTGTGTGTGTGTGTGTGTGTGTGTGTTGTGTGTGTGTGTGTGTGTGTGTGTGTGTGTGTGTGTGTGTGTGTGTGTGTGTGTACCTGGCAGTGAAAGGTGTACTCCGGTGTGGTCTTCTTGTACTTCATGTTCCAGACCAGAGCCACTCCATCAGGCTCATGCGGAGCGTCCTCGTTGTTGTTGTAGGAGGCCACCAGCAGCTCAGGGTACTGCGACAGAGCAGGAGGTCAAGCTGGGGTCATGTGGGGTTCACAGGGGAGGGGCCACACAGGGGTCAGGGGGGCCTCGCTGCCTTACCTGAGGGGACCAGTCCAGACAGGTGACCACACGGTTCTTGGACCAACGCTCATCTGAGAACTGCCTGTTGAGGGACAGCTTGGCCCCCGCCTGCATCTCACTGAGGGAGGGAGGGAGGGAGGGGGAGGGGGGAGGGGGGAGGGAGGCAGGTGTATGTCCATTAAATAAACCTGCTGTTCCAGAGTGTGTGTGTCCCAGCAGTGTGTGTGTCCCAGCAGTGTGTGTGTGTCCCAGCAGAGTGTGTGTGTGTCCCAGCAGTGTGTGTGTGTCCCAGCAGTGTGTGTTGTCCCAGCAGTGTGTGTGTGTCCCCAGCAGTGTGTGTGTCTCACCCCTCCCTGTCCTCCAGGTCTTTTGCCGCTGTAGTCGAAGCAGACGTCGACACGCTCAGACAGAGCTCGCTCCACGATCCTGCTCCCTCGCTCGAAAAAAACACATGAACTCCTCTGAGTGGAGGAGCTGCAGTTTCTCCTCCTCTGTCAGCTCCTGGGGAGGGAGCTGTTAGACACACACACACACACACACACAGATACACACGTAAGGCGGAGAGACCAATCAGACAGGAAGCAGAGTGAGGGAGTGAATGTGAGTGTTTCTCACCCTCCTCCTCTTTCTCCCCTTGTTCTCCTCTCTCCTCCTGACTCTCTTCAGCTGGTGCCACAGCAACCATCTCCTCTTCCTCCTCTTCTTCTGCCACACACATACAGCAAAGGGATGGGATGGAGTAAATCACTGAACTGCAAGCGTAGCTATGCAGCCGTGTGTCAGGGTTCCAGAAAGCGTGTGTGTTTACCTGCTTTGGTCTGGGAGTGTGAGAGGGTTTGAGTGGGGGTCTGAGTCTCCTTGGAGTAAGAGACCATCTCTTTGGGGGGGAAGTCCACCTGGGTGACCTTGGCCATGCACAGCCTGACAGAACCTCGCCTGCTCAGACACACACAGGGTGTGAGAGAGGTGCACACACACACCACAGAGACGCACACACATCCTCAGGGTCACAGGGTCACTAGAGAAGATACGTGAGAAAGAACATGCGATAATCCCACAGTAAAATGGAGAATGTTTCCCTGGATGAAACCAGACAGGGTGGCGAAGGGAGGCAGGGGAGGAGGGAGGAGGAGGAGGAGGAGGAGGAGGAGGAGGAGGAGGAGGAGAAGGAGGAGGAGGAGGAGGAGGAGGAGAAGGAGAAGGAGGAGGAGGAGGAGGAGGAGGAGGAGGAGGAGGAGGAGGAGGAGGAAGAGGAGGAGGAGGAGGAGGAGGGAGGAGGGAGGAAGAGGAGGAGGAGGAGGAGGGAGGAAGAGGCGGAGGAAAGTACCCCAGGAGCTCAGAGTCGGAGTGGAGCTGGAGAGTTGAGGGGTCAGGATCCCAGTGCAACGTCCTGATACAGCCAATCACCAGACGGCGTTAGTCACGTGGAGGAAGGGAGAGGAAGAGAGAGAGAGAAGACAGCGGGAGAGAAGCACGAGGGAGAGAGAAGGAGAGAGAGAGAGAGAGAGAGAGAGAGAGAGAGAGAGAGAGAGAGAGAGAGAGAGAGAGAGAGAGAGAGAGAGAGAGAAATAGAGAAAGGTGGGAGTGTTAGTTAGAACAGCAAGGTAGAACAGCAGCAGCCAATAGAGAAACAGGAAGAATTGCTATAACATTCATACGACACACTTAGCATGCAGGCATGCAGGTGATCTTAATACATTATACATTTACACTTGTTAATTTAGCAGACGCTTTTATCCAAAGAAACTTTCGAGAGAGAGCTTTACAAAAGAGCATCACTGATCATAACAACATGATGGTCCCCAAACGTTGCAGGTAGTCAGATGATGAACCATACATTTACCATAAACCATAATGCCACAGCGCAGCACACAGACACACCTGGGTCCAGCATTTCCATCTCCAGAGTCCTGGCTTCCTGTCTCGCTGCCCACTGACTTGTTGGAAGGGGACATGGGGGCGGGGACTAGGTAGTGAAACAGACAGGTGTCCTCTGTTACTACTCTAAGAGGCTGGGCTGTGGGGGTGCGGTCCACAGTGTGTGTGCACATGAGTGTGTGAAAGAGTGTTGATGTCAACATTGAAAGGAGGAGGGGGGAATAGAAAAAGGAGGGGAAACAAGGGGACAAGAAAAAGAGAAGACAGATAGGGGGTCAATGGAAAGCATGCTTACGGTGTCATGCAAAAGAACCAGCTGTAGAAATGCAGGGTCTTCGAATAAGAGGGGTTGTAAAAATGGTTAGAGCAGTGGTCCTAAACCCTGGTCCTCGAGAGCCACAGACCTGAAGGTTCTAGATGTTTCCCTGCTCCAGCACACCTGATTATAACAATGAGGCTTCCGCAGAGCTTGATAACGACCCAGTCCTTTGAATCAGGTGTGCTGGAGCAGGGAAACATCTAAAACCTTCAGGACCGTGGCTCTTGAGGACCAGGGTTGAGGACCACTGGGTTAGAGGGTATGTGGATATGATGTTGGGTTTATGATTAGAAAAAAACAAGGCAACACGGTTTACACAGGGCAAAGGGTTAAACAGATCGCCATGCACGGGGTCACGTTTGTTGTCTTATTTTCACCGGAATGGGGAAACCTCACGTGAGAGAGGGAATGGAAGAAGCCAAGTGTGTGTGAGTGTGTGTGAGTGTGTGTGTGTGTGTTCACCATTGGCAGTATCAGGGGTGATCCCCATGCTCTGAAGCAGAACCTCTGCCTCTCTCCTCTTCTTCTCCAGGTCTGAGTCCTCTGAAGGTGCTGCTGAGCCGCTCCCCCCCCCCCTCCCCTCCACGCTTGGTATCCCCCTGTAGAGCCAACATAAAGATCCCTGAAGAACAGTAACCAAGCCTCAGAGGTGCACATCATCTCTCCCTGTTATGACTCACATCCTTCTTCTTCTTCTCCTCCTCCTTTCTCTTCTTCTCCTCTCGGATCTGAGCCAGACGCTGTTTCTTCCTCTCCAGCTCTGCTTTCAGCTCACTCTTGTCCGACATGCTGCAAAGTCACAACTCTTACATTAACTCATACAACTTACATTTCAGGACTGCAAAGGTGTTCTTAACATATAGGGAGGCTAGTTGATGAGCTATTATACAACTTTAGAAAACAGTCAGATATCTGATTCTGGCTCTGCTGATACATCTTAATACTTCAGTAGTTTAGATATCAGGAACAATATGAAAGATCTGGTCTGTAGCCAGAGGCTGGATCACATTGGTACCATGTGAACCCAACACTAATGGACCACAGTATTGTCCTTGTCTGCTGATGACTGCAAGATTTTGCTCATGCAATGTTACATCACTTGTGCTAACAGTTTAACAGTTTAATATTTTAACGAAATAAACACAGTGTGAATGATCTATTAAGGATATGGTAAATATATATGTGCTTCAGATGATGATCCTAAGTAGCTATCATGTCATAACGTTAGCTAGCTAGCTTCACTATCGAGTGAATTATCAGGTGTAGCCAGTAAATACACGATTAAATAACGTTCAAGCCAAATATGTTTATAATAATATCAGTTACTGAACAGGAAAATGATGAATAAACCCCAAAACACTGATATTACTGTTCTATACTAGCTTTATTCTACTGTCCGCTGTCTGCAATCAACTAACTAGCCACATATAGTCGGTGTAGTAAATAAAAATACATTTACCTGACTGTAGGATTTTTTTAAATCCACAACAAGATAAGTTTGCAAACTATATTTATCGATTATTAGCAAGATTTTCGAGTTAAATGAGCTGTTCTAGCTGGTCTCTTCAGTCTCCTCCCTAACAGTTGGCTGAGCTGTGAGCTGATGACGTCACTGTTGGAACCTTCAGTCAAGCAGACGGTGTGGCACGCGGCTGATCTGGGGTCAGTTTGAAGAAGCTCTTCTATCATAGGAAGATACATAAATTAGGTGTGCGAAACTGACTCCAGGTCTGTGGTTAACACAAAACCGACACCTCAGATGGAAGGGAGGGGGGGGGGGAGACAGGCGGACAATAGTGAGCTCGCCCTTAAATATGTCAGATTTGATCACTAGGTGGAGATAACAGCTCAGAAATGCAATATTATGGGATAGGAATGTGTGTGCAGGAAGAAGTGGTGTTCGCTGTCAGAGGCTTGTCAGGCAAATTGCATCGTTATAGGTAAACAAAGAAACCGAATACATAAATAGTACACACGCTTATCACACTGCTTAACTGAATGCAACCGAGGGTTAATTGGTGACAAACACGACCACAAGTTGTTTTCCACGTGTTGTCAATGTGTTCTGGTGAGTATATTCAGTAAATACCAACACTGGGACTTGGTGGAACTGTGTAATAAAAATCACAATTCACGTGAAAAAAAACCTCGAATCTGACTCAAGGCAACATCCTCATTCATTCAAGTCATTATTGTATCTAAAATGTAAAAAATAATCTTAGACCATTTTCAAAATGGCTGCCGCCTGCTCCTGTAATGGCCTGGGACACTCAGTACTTCTGGAATGCACTGGCTGTTACTTTCATCTTCTGGCTGCAGCCATCACAATCACTCTGTCTATATAATGGAGGTCAGCAATGTTATATATACTCCCCATCTTTCTCCATTCACCTATATGTGCATCACCTACTACTGTAGTTGTGTTCCCCTGTGCCTGAAAAAGGTGATGCCTGTTACCATGGTAACTGCCCGTCTTAAAATTCTAGTTGGGTACCCTGAGCAGGTGCACAGGGAGCTGATTTCCTCTGTGTTACTTGCTTGCTTGTTTCCTGATGCAATTCTTCTGCTACTGTACTGAGAGGAAGAAGAACTCTGCCCCCACCCCAGTCTGGGGTATTTTTCTCTCTGTCATGAATGTAATTTTTATGCTTTGCACCAAATTTGGAATACATTTCTGTATCTAGCTGGTGTGGCTAGTTGTGCCTACCTCTGTCCTGTTTATTCTTTGAAACACAATTACAGAATCTAGTAAGAATAAAACAAAGAGACTCAATACAAATACACATGTAATTCAATAAAAAAATATATATTAATTGGATATCCTATGTAACAAGTTTCAGTCTGTGCCAATAAAAACAGTTGTCAGGTTGCACATTGCATTCAGTAAAATGAAGTACAGTGTTTACATTTTATTTTAAACAATGGAACACCCCACTCCTCCAAAAAAAAAAAAAACATTTCAAACCACGTCGGTCTATTGTTGCATTCCAGCATAACGCTAGAGACGAACTTTCGGCCATTTTTGGGGTGTCTCTTCATTGTTTGGTCTGCTAAGATGTCTTAACTGCTGGTCTACGGTCTGTGTTTAACTACCTTCCTCTAATGAGGGCGATTGCGATTTTGGGTGAGTAAAGTGATCCTGGATCAGTGTCCACGGCTGTTTTCGCATCCCTGTAACGAGCTAGGTGCGCGCCAACCTCGCGATAGCCGCTTCCAGAATCAAAGCCCCGCTCGCGAACTGATGCTGACAGGCGCGCGGTCATCATGCAAAGGTTACATCCTGCTAGATTCAGCGAAGTACAACGAAGAAGGCGCAGTGCAGAATTAGCTATCTAAAAAATAACGGAATTTGTGGACACAACAACAAAGAAATGCACAAAAACGACCGCGTCGTGGCTTTGTAAGCAGGTGTCACGCGATGGATGCATGTTTGGCACATGGGATTTTCACTGCCGTTGGTGTGTGTGCTCGCGCTCCTTCATGAGTGTCCAAAGTAACAGTGGAAGTGGAGGAAGTTTGGAGCCGCCATCTTGGTCGCAGCTCTCCTCGTCCCCAACGATTCCTCAACAACATCCAACCGTCAAGACCAAGGAAGGTATAGCTAGCTAAGCTAAGACAATCCTGTTAAAATGGGACATTTTACTCCTTCCAAGTGTGTTTAAATGGACGAGTGGAAACATTGTAGTTCGCTTTGAACCATGTCTGACTAGTTTCAAGGGAGCCGTTGATGTCAAGTTCAGCTGATCTGATGGTGAATTAGAGGCTAAAAGCTGTCAGCTGTCAGCAGCCCCGACCACAAGCTAGCTGGCTAAAGAAGCTAGCATGGAGAGCACATACCACAGAGAAACATGGCTTAAATTCTCCCTTCTCTAGCTAGACTAGATGGGTAAAGGACGAAAGATGGGCTCTGTTTTTCGTCCAGTTGCCTGTTTAGATGGCAGATCATGTCATGTCACACTGTAAACACGAACAAACACACACGACTAGATGATTGATTTAAACAATCATATAACAACTGTCTGCTTTTGGAATAACCCTTATAAATATGCGCCATTATGGACGTGATCTTGTAGTGAGATCCGGTGTTTTATTTGGACATTATTAAGGTCCTTCATGGGGCTAAATGGCAGATCACACCGTCGACAGTCCAACGATTTATCATTTGTGTCATAGTTAACTAGAGATATGTGTTATCAAGTTACTTTAAACACCGTTTCCAAGCTGGCAGAGGCTATAGCAGACCCAACTGTGGCTTTGTTAACTCACATACTATATATAGTCTAGAGATATAGCTGTTATATCAGTTAAATGTGCTGATGGTCAGGTAGCGTGTTTACTCTGGTTAATGTTGAATCTCTTGTCCAATATCGTCTTATATCGTCATTTCCTAACCGTGTCAGGTAGAACTATGTCTTTCCCTGTCCTGAAGTTACCCCATGATCAGACTAACGGCCATTTGCATGTTAGGAGGGAGAGAATGAAGACAGAGATGTTATCAGGAAATGCCTGCTAGAAAATGTGCACGTACACAGACCCACAGGGTCACCTGGGAGGGTTTAGAAGCTGAACAGTTCAATTCTAGTCCAAAATAGACTGTCATTTCACACAGTTCTGTCAAATGTTGTGTGTTTGTGTGTGTGAGTATGTCTCCATTTTAGTTTGTGCTTGTGTTGAGTATTCTAACCTGACCATGTTTGAGTAGTCTCTTAGTAAAAACCTACCCAACGATGTGGTATAATCAGATGAACTGACGGCCCGGCATGATTGGCAGGTCCCATGGATGAACTGCACAGCCTGGACCCCCGCAGGCAGGAGCTCCTGGAGGCCCGGTTCATGGGAGCGGTCAGTGGGAACACAGGAGGCAGCACGGGCAGCGCCAGTGGAGGAGGAGTTAAGGTCAGGCTGGGACATACATCAAGTCAAAACGCACGGCCATTTTGTGTCACTGGTTTCCTGTAGGCTGCAGGTTATTCCATAGGTTCTGTGGTAGTATTTTCTAGTCATGTTGACTGGGTTGTGTCCCGTAGCTTTTAATGCTCATGTATGTTCGTGTTGTGTTGTTTGTGTGTTCAGGGGCTGGCTAATGAGTGCTCCAACCACAGCTATGGCAGTCTGGGCTCCTCCAGTGACAAAGAGTCAGAGGTAACACACACCGTGTGACATGGATACCCAAATGGCCTTGAGCCTGGATAAAGGGACGAAGTTTCACATTTGGGGTTGTGTTAACAAATGAAGTAAAGATATGCGTATGCACCATTTCCATGTGTGCGTTTTGAGAGAAATGGATGACCTTACCGCGTTGGGATTTGAGCCGTATGAGGTCGCTACCAGCTGCTACCTGGGCAGAGGAGAGATTGAGGACAGAGAAAAGCAGAGATGACATCTGTTTATTATAAGAGGCCATGTTGCCATGGTGTAGCCTGGAACAATATTATTAGGAGGCAGAATGATATGACATGATATTATGTCGCACCTCTCTCTGTTGCTCTTAACTCTCTGTCTTTGTCTCTCTTCCTATAATCCTCTCTCTCCAGAACTCTGACTTGAAGAGAGGGAGTTCTCCTGCCTACTCAGTACGTATGCTTCCTTCCCACTGCGTAGTTCTTCTGCTCGCTCACTGTCACCATGTGAGATGTGTCAGATCCATCGGGCACGAGACAGAACGACAGTCTAACAGCAGCACTCCCCCTGTCTGTCTCTCCTCCAGACCCCAGAGAAGAAGCACTCTGATTCGTCCAGAGGAAGGAAGAGGAAAGCTGACACCCAATCAGAGAGCAGCCAAGGTAGGACCTCTAGGATTGTGAGCGGGGTTTAGAAACCATAGAACCATACTAGGGTTTAGGTGAACCTTGTTTGCTGAGCGCTCTCTCCTGTCTTCTAGGGAAGACTTCCACACGGGGACTAAAGATCAGTGACTACTTTGATGTGAGTGCTGCAGAACTTTGCTGTGTGCCCTGGTCCGTTAGCATGTGATGATGTCACATCCTGTTTCCAACACTGTTACCTTCCTGTGTGTAGCTCCAGGCAGGGAATGGTTCCAGTCCTGTGAGGGGTCTGCTCCCTGCCCTTCGCTCCCCTCAGAACTCCCACTCTCACTCTGCTCCGGGATCCATCGTAAGTACGCACGCACGCTAAAACAACCACCCAACAACCACCCGACAACCACCCAACAACCTTGGCTGACATTGGTTCCTGTCTGGCTGCAGGTCAGACAGAACAGCTCTTCTCCAACAAGTCTGAGTTTTGGAGAACATCTGATGAACCCCAAAGCCTCCTCTAGCAAATGTGTACAGGTGGGTAACAAACACACACACACACATACACACACACACACACACACACACACACATACACACACCCTGAAGCTTGGACCTCCTGTGTAGATCTGTCTTTTCATGAAGTGTGTCCTCCTCTGCCTAGACTGAGCTGACAGGGGTGAAGCTGGCAGCTCTGGAGAGTAACAAGAGTCTGGACCTGGAGAAGAAGGAGGGGCGCATCGACGACCTGCTCAGGGTGAGCTACCTGTGTTACGTTGTTTACTGTCCCCTCCTCCCCTGATGGTTCCTGTTGGATCTCTGAGCACCTTTGTTTGACGTGCATCTCTCTCTCTCCTCAAGGCCAACTGTGATCTCAGAAGGCAGATCGATGAACAGCAGAAACTGTTGGAGAAATACAAGGAGAGACTGAACAAGTGCATCACTATGAGCAAGAAACTCCTCATAGAGAAGGTAGAGAGACTGACAGAGTGGTCCTGTGCGTATGCAGTTGACATGCAGGTGTGTGTAACTTGTGTGTGTGTGTGTGTGTGTTCAGAGCACCCAGGAGAAGCAGTCTTGTCGTGAGAAGAGCATGCAGGATCGTCTGAGGCTGGGTCACTTCACCACGGTTCGACACGGAGCCTCGTACACGGAGCAGTGGACCGACGGCTACGCCTTCCAGAACCTGGTCAAGTAAGAACACAGCCTCAGCCATGTCCTTTGATCTCATTCCTCTTATTGATCACTGTCTGGTCTGATGTGTGACATGCTTGTTGCGGGTCTGTCTCCAGGCAACAAGAGGGTATTAACCAACAGAGAGAGGACATTGAGCGACAGAGGAAGCTGCTAGCCAAGAGAAAGCCCCCCAACCCCTCCTCCTCCCCTTCACTCTCCCTAGCAACCACATCTGAACCCAAGCAACGCAAAGCCAAGGTTGTCAACGGCAACGACCCTGACCCCTTCCTCAAACCCTCCCTGCCCCAACTGTAAGTAGGCTACCAAAGCATGGACACACACACACACACACCTCACACAAATGGGGCGATAAGCTTGTGTAAGCTGGTGGTATTGTGGGTGTGGCACACACCTTTACATTTATTCATTTAGCCGGCACTTTTATCCAAAGCAACTTAGAGCAAGTACAGGGACATTCACCCTGAGGCAAGTAGGGTGTAGTACCTTGCCCAAGGACACACAGTCATGTAGCCACAGCCAGGAATCAAACTCACAACCTTCCGATCATGAGGCCAAAGCCATAACCGCTGAGCCAGCTGACTCCTGCTGTTGTGTGTCTGTTCCAGGCTGACTCTGTCTGAGTACCATGAGCAGGAGGAGATCTTCAAGCTGAGGCTGGGACACCTGAAAAAGGTCAGAGGTCATCCTCCATCTCACCCCAGCCTGGGTCCTGAGGAACCCAGCTCAATTCTGGAGGGGGTGGGGGCATCGTTCTGGGGCTGTGTGTTTATCTCCTCTCTGTGTGTGTGTGTGTCTCTGTCTGTGTGTGCAGGAGGAGGCTGAGATCCAGGCAGAGCTGGAGCGGCTGGAGCGAGTGAGGAACCTGCACATTAGAGAGCTGAAGAGGATCAACAATGAGGACAGCTCATCGTGAGTCCCTCCTCAGGCCTGTGCTGCTCTGTGTTTCTCTGTGCTGCTCTGTTTGGCCTGTGCTGCTCTGTGCAGCCTGTGCTGCTCTGTGGCCTGTTTCTGTGTGCAGCCTGTGCTGCTCTGTGCTGCTCTGTGTTTCTCTGTGCTGCTCTGTGTTTCTCTGTGCTGCTCTGTGTTTCTCTGTGCAGCCTGTGTTTCTCTGTGCTGCTCTGTGTTTCTCTGTGCTGCTCTGTGTTTCTCTGTTTGGCCTGTGTTTCTCTGTGCTGCTCTGTGTTTCTCTGTGCTGCTCTGTGTTTCTCTGTGCTGCCTGTGTTTCTCTGTTTGGCCTGTGTTTCTCTGTGCTGCTCTGTGTTTCTCTGTGGAGCCTGTGTTTCTCTGTTTGGCCTGTGTTTCCCTGTGCTGCCTGTGTTTCCCTGTGCTGCCTGTGTTTCTCTGTACTGCTCTGTTTCTCTGTGCTGCCTGCTCCATGTGACAGGGTGGGGGTCAGCAGGGTCTGACCTGTCCCTGCCTCCCCCTCAGGTTTAAGGAGCACCCCACTCTGAACGAGAGATACCTGCTGCTCCACCTGCTGGGAAGGGGGGGCTTCAGTGAGGTCTACAAGGTAACACAATGTGTGTGTGTGTGTGTGTGTTTATCATGATCATCCTAAGTGCAGGCCAAGATGGGATGAGTAATGTGTGTGTGTGTGTTTCCACAGGCTTTTGATCTGTTTGAGCAGCGCTACGCAGCTGTTAAAATCCACCAGCTCAACAAGAACTGGAGAGAGGAGAAGAAGGAGAACTATCACAAGTAAATATCATCTGGTTCACACACACACACACAGAGCATGGTTTCCTGTCGGCGTTGTCGTGGTGACATGCGTTTCCTGTCTCAGGCATGCATGTAGGGAGTACCGGATACACAAGCAGTTGGACCATCCCAGAATAGTCAAGCTGTATGACTACTTCTCACTGGACACTGACACGTGAGTCACTGAGTCCTGGTCAGCATGATGCCAGTCACACTGCCTGTCTGGACAAGCTCCTCCCCCCAGTGGAACACACACAGCTTCCACATGGAACCTCTCTGTCTGTCTGGTTCTCTGTCTGTGTCTCTTTATCCTCTCTCTCTCTCTCTCTCTCTCTCTCTCTCTCTCTCTCTCTCTCTCTCTCTCTGTCTCTCTCTGTCTCTCTTTATCCTCTCTCTCTCTCTCTCTCTCTCTCTGTGTGTCTATCCTCTGTCTCTGTCTCTTTATCCTCTCTCTCTGTGTCTCTATCATCTCTATCTCTTGTTCTTTGTTTCCCTCCCTCAGGTTCTGTACGGTTCTTGAGTTCTGTGAAGGGAACGACCTGGACTTCTACCTGAAGCAGAACAAGCTGATGTCAGAGAAAGAAGCGCGTTCTATCGTCATGCAGATCGTTAACGCCCTCCGATACCTGAACGAGATCAAACCGCCCATCATTCACTATGACCTGAAGCCAGGTAGGCAGTTCAACACACACACACACACACACACACCTGTCTGGAACACACACCTTCCTAACTCGTGTGTGTGTTCAGGGAACATCTTGCTGGTGGATGGTACTGCGTGTGGTGAGATCAAAATCACAGACTTCGGCCTGTCTAAGATCATGGACGATGATAACTATGGAGTGGACGGAATGGACCTCACATCTCAGGGGGCTGGAACCTACTGGTGAGACTCACACACACACTCACACACACACACACTCACTCGCACTGACACACACACACCCACACCCACATTCCCTGATGAAGGTGGAGTATTGTTTTGATTCCGTCCATTTTGGTCAGGTACCTGCAAAGATGCATCAGAGGTTCACTGACGTGTGTGTGTGGTATCTTCCTCCAGGTATCTTCCTCCAGAGTGTTTCGTGGTGGGGAAGGAGCCTCCTAAGATCTCCAACAAGGTGGATGTTTGGTCTGTAGGAGTCATCTTCTTCCAGTGTCTGTATGGACGCAAGGTAAACCCCCCTCTAACAGCTAGCATGGACCTAGCATGGAGCTCCCTGGACCTCCTCTAGTTAGTCCACTAACTGGACCTGTGGGTGTGTTCTCTGCAGCCCTTCGGTCATAACCAGTCCCAGCAGGACATCCTCCAGGAGAACACCATCCTTAAAGCCACTGAGGTCCAGTTCCCTGCTAAACCCCAGGCTAGCACTGAAGCCAAGGTACCTCTCTCTGTCTCTCTGCCTCTCTCTCTCTCTGCCTCTCTCTCTGCCTCTCTCTCTCTGTCTCTCTCTCTGCCTCTCTCTCTCTGTCTCTCTCTCTGCCTCTCAATCTCTCTGCCTCTCTCTGCCTCTCTCTCTCTGTCTCTCTGCCTCTCTCTCTGCCTCTCACTCTCTCTCTGCCTCTCTCTCTCTGTCTCTCTGCCTCTCTCTCTCTGTCTCTCTGCCTCTCTCTCTCTCTGCCTCTCACTCTCTCTCTGCCTCTCACTCTCTCTGCCTCTCTCTCTGTCTCTCTCTCTGCCTCTCTCTCTCTCTCTGCCTCTCACTCTCTCTGCCTCTCTCTCTCTGTCTCTCTGCCTCTCTCTGTCTCTCTGCCTCTCTCTCTGCCTCTCTCTCTGCCTCTCTCTCTGCCTCTCACTCTCTCTGCCTCTCTCTCTCTGTCTCTCTGCCTCTCTCTGTCTCTCTGTCTCTCTCTCTGCCTCTCTCTCTCTGTCTCTCTCTCTGCCTCTCTCTCTCTCTCTGCCTCTCTCTCTCTGTCTCTCTGCCTCTCTCTGTCTCTCTGTCTCTCTCTCTGCCTCTCTCTCTCTCTGCCTCTCTCTGTCTCTCTCTCTGCCTCTCTCTCTCTCTGCCTCTCTCTCTCTGTCTCTCTCTCTGCCTCTCACTCTCTCTCTGCCTCTCTCTCTCTCTCTCCCCCTCCCCCCCCCCCCCCCCCCTTGCTTGGAATGCTATCTGAGTGTCCTCTCTGTGTTCAGGCATTTATCCGCCGGTGTCTGGCCTATCGGAAGGAGGACAGGTTTGATGTCCACCAGCTGGGTGCCGACGCCTACCTGCTCCCTCACATGAGACGCTCCAACTCCTCTGGCTCGCTACAGACCGCCTCCTCCTCCTCATCTCTCTCCACCTTCTGATTGGCTGACCCACATGACTGACAGGCCCCCTGGCAAATCCCACGGCAGGACTGATCCTACTACAGGAAAGGTGCTCCCTGTATCAAAGAGCTTTTCCAGACGGATCAGAACTGGTGGCTGGATGGAACTGGGAAGTGATGGCGTGAGGAAGAGGAGGAGAGGATGAAGGCTGCTGGTGAGGGTGGAGAACAGCCCTGTTGGAAGAGAGAGAAAGTGGATACAGAATGACAGAGAGAGAAGGAAAGAAAAGAGAGAGAGAGAAAGAGTGAGGAAGAGTAGACGTGATGGAAGTAAAGGAGTGTTGACTGGAGAGCAGGAGACTCAGTGGAGATGCACCACACTGCTGGCTTGCGCTGGACTGGCCTCTCATTGGTGGAGAGGATCTGTAAACAGGAAGCCCGTGTTTATTTGTCCCTCCTCCTGAGAGTGGGCAGTAGCAGCCTGTCTCTGCTGATGAGCTGGGGGGGGGAGGGTCCTCGCCCGCCTCCCACCCCCCTCCCACCCCCCACAGAGTTATGGACATGACTCCACCTAGTCTACGAGGCTAGGTGGAAGCCTGGCCATGGTGTCGCCATGGGAGCAGAACTGACACACGGCCTCAGTAATGTGAACCCTATTATGGGATGTTCCCACTGACCCACACAAAGCTGGTGGACTGAAGAGCACTTCCTGATCCATGATCCAGATCCGTTTGGCTTTCGTGGATGTGAACGAGTCCAGGATGATCCTTCATGTCATGTTCTCCTGTTTAAAGTTCTTCAAGACGTAGCTGGTTGAGGATGGCGTTGTGCCCCAGGGGGCGTGGCTTCGGGATCATCATGGGGGTGCTGGGTGCTTCGCTACGGTCTGAAGGAAGAGCAGCAGTGTTATCATCACAATGTTGTCACCAAATACAGTTTGTTGTCTGGCTGGATTAGTAAAGGTCAAATAAACCTGAGGATCAGCTATACCAACAGGACTGGACTGCTGGGACGTAATAAGTCCCTGAGGTGTGTTCAGAGCTTAACACCTTCACCTGGGCAGCCTTCACACAGCTGCACCTGGGCAGCCTTCACACAGCTGCACCTGGGCAGCCTTCACACAGCTGCACCTGGGCAGCCTTCACACAGCTGCACCTGGGCAGCCTTCACACCTGGGAAAACTGTCATGGCAGACAGGACATAACTAGCCTTTTGTTTTTCCAAACTTTGGATGTTCATCTTGTATCTCAGCTTAACTAGACCAGGCAGGTTTTCATTTCTGAAGTCCTTCCTCAGCTGAACAGCATCACTCGCATCCTACCTTCCTCTTCAAGGTCGGACATTGTTCTGCGTTAGAATCTCAAGGTAGTAAACAGAAGCTAACATCGTCCATTTGCGCATGTTCAGTAAATCGGAGCCTTTTGGTTTCCTCCCATTTCTTTGTTCATTTGTGTTCTGAAATGTACTTTATTTTTTGCTGCTATAAACAATGCTTTTAGTTTGTAAAGCTGGTATTTTAAGACAAGGGTGTGTGTACTTAAGACCTGTGATTCACTTCCTGGGGTCATCTCTTAAGTGTACACATCCTTTTCTTTGAGAAATAATGATGCTTCTGTCAGAACGATCCCTTCCATTCATAATGTATTTGAGCGCATCGATGTTTTCGCAGTTGTCTTGAAGATATTTTACGAAAAGCAACTGTCAATGTATGGAGCAAAGCCCCCCCCCCCCCCCCCCCCCCCCATGTACTGTATGAAGAAAAATGATTTGAATGACATGAATGGTACAGGGAATTCATTAAATATGTCATGTGAAGAGAGGAAGTGTCTTGGTGATGGTAGACAGGAGGCGATGAGGTGAATCCAGAGGTCGGTGTGCTCCGTCTCCACCCTACTGAAGATCTGTGATCCGTTTGAGGCCACATGCATAAAGTCTTAATCCCAGCCATGTAGGCGCTCACCAGGTCCACATCCCATCTGTGTATGACACAAGCAGAGCAGCAGTAACCTTGATATGAACACCACAGCACACACATGGAAGCAACAGAGGCTCACTCTCTGCTTGGTCTTCTCTGCTTCCTCCTCCTGAGGTGAAGTGAGGCTGGTTCCAGTGACGTGGTCACAGTCTTTCCAGTCCAGTCCTGGCCTGTTATTCAGCTAAGCTTTGTGCGCTAACACATTTTGGGAAGGGGGGGGGGCTCAGTGGGCCCCCCGTCCCCCCCTGTCCCCCCTCTGGGCTTTGTAACAAGTGCATAGAGCAGGTAAGTAGCACCTGCTGGGGACGTCATCGGTGATGTCATCAGTGATGTCAGCGGTGATGTTATGGTGAGGACAGGTTCAGGTGCTGTCTCTGAGTTCAGACACAGCATGGCTCTGAGGCCACAGCAGGTCCTGTCATTCATATGCAATAAAAGATTGCCTTACAAGTCCAACCCTGCAGTGTGGCCTGTTTCCTTTACTGACCATGTTACATTTATATTCATTTACACAGATGCTTTTATCCAAAGTGACTTTCAAGAGAGTTTTACAAAAAGCATCGCTGATCATAACAACATGATATACGGGTTGTCAGATTATGAAACACCCTGTGAAACCAAACAAGTGCCAATGGGAAACGCCATAAGAGCAGTGGTATCAAACTCCTGCCATCAGGGAGCCAACAGGGGGCCAACAGGGACCATCAGGGGGCCAACAGGGACCATCAGGGGGCCAACAGGGACCATCAGGGGGCAGGTTTTCCTGTCAACCAAGCCACTACACCAGCTGATTTCACTAATGAGTTTCTCCACTTAGTGAAATCAAACTCGTTATTGAAATCAGCTGGTGTTTTGGCTTGTTTGACGCCACTGCACAAGAGCATTTAGTTAAACAAGTTACAATGACATGGCATGCATCTCAAATGGGCAACATGAATGGGCTCATCCATTAAATAACCTAAGGAAGTCCATTAAGTTCAGTTAATGATGAGTGTTAAGTAGCTGTTTCAGGTTCCAGGGTCTGAATGGACAACTATAAAGGTAAGCTTAGCCCACACAAATCTCCCCAGATTCTTATTTTTTATGTTTACATCTGAACAAACCTCGGGGGTATTACAGAAAGCTTGGTTAATTTACCATTTGGTAAATCATAACCTTTGGGTTGATTTACCCCAAACAGGCATACCGTGAGTATGTCGGTTCCAAAACACCTGAGTAGAGTTAGTTTAATCAATCACCAATTGGTTACCCAGAGGTTATGAGCGTGCACCGTGCATATATACAGACATTTTCAATGGATCGCCGATTACACGAGTCAACATGGAAACTATAAATGGGGAAAAAAAAGAGAGCGGCGTATTTTACAGAGGCGGAGTTGGAGGTTGTAATGCACGCGTATGAGGAGTTTAAGCCAATAATATTAAAAAGAAGCAATACAGCTGCATCGGCTAAAGCAAGAAAGTTGGCTTGGCAAAAAATAACGGACAGAGTAAATGCGTGAGTATTAAATACAAATTTGGTATTGGGTCCCGTTTTATTATAATGCAAAATAATGAAGTATGACTTGTATATCTTTTTGAATATGTAATATCACTATGAAATAAATTACCTTTCCTGCCATTTATTTCTTTAGTTTAAAATAATAATGCATATTTTTTATTTAATTGTAATCTTTCTGGAGCCAGAATAACTTTAGGCCTAGTCAAAATGAACCGCAAAAACATTCTGCAAAATGGTAATATTTGATTACACAATTACTGACCTATTATTATAACAGGATTTAGTATATTCATTCTGTCATGTAGCTAATAGAAAGAAGACCGAAGCCCGTCTTACTGGCAGGGGTCCACCACCACCTCCCCTCACCCCATCTGAGGAGCTGGCTCTGTCCCTTAATAAAGGGCGACCAGTGGTTGCTGGCATTCCAGGGGGCAGTTCCTCGCACACACCATGCACCACAAGTGATGGTGAAAAAATGGTGAAGTGTAAGTTTACCTCTATGATTTGTTTTCCTTTTTTGTCCTAATACATTACTATCTCTTACTGTCACTTAAAAGCTTTTTGAACAAGATTAATTTGTATGTAGGCTTATTTTATTTAACTGCATATGATGTATAGGCTACTGTGATCTTAGTCCGACATGTTGCTCTTTTCAAGTATTATTTTCTTTGATAATATTGAATTTAATGGGTTGTGTTTTCTTATAGATACTGATGGAAGGATTGTATTATTGGACCCTCCAGAAAGAACACAGTCTGTCACAGTTGTAAGTAATTTGTTGTCGGGTACCTTTAGTTGCTTTTATTTATTTTTTTGCCAGATAATGTATACTTGAATATTTCTCCTGTAGGATGACGATGATGATGATGACGACGATGAAGAGACCACATCTGCTGTGACAGAAGCGGACAATGCTGGTAGATCCACTGAGGTATGATGCGTTATAATGTATGGCCCCTTTTGGCATTAGAGTAACAAACTGTCATTGTCCTTTCACAGCACATACCTAGGGATCTGCCCACAGCTGAGGGTCCTTTAACCTCAGCACACAATCTAAGCAGGGTAAGAATTTGTGTCCACATTTGAATTTTATTGTCTGACCAAACAATCTCATTCATTACATTTTTTCCACCTTCCTAGTTGCCAGCAAAGGAGCTCTATAAGGTCCATCTTCAAAAACAAATGAGAAAAAGTGACATGGAGATAGACCTTATACAGCTTCAAATGGAAGAGAAAAGGCTCCTCATTAAAAAAGCAGCACTAGAAATTGAATTACTGGAGCATCGCCTTAAGGTGAGAACTTGTCTGAATATTAATCTGTTGCATGTTAAATGTGGTGTGTGTGTGTGTAAAGCAATCTAAAAAAACATTTAATTGAATTTTACTTTTATTGTTTTTCAGGAAATAAAGGAATAAACGGCCTGGCATACCTGTGCAAAAAAATATATAAAAGTAATTTCGACAGATCCTCTCTCAAAAGTCTCTGTTTGCCTGTAGCTGTAGGTGTTCCTCTGGGCCATCTTCCTCAATACAAGGAGGGTGGCTCTCTCCTCTCATAGTGGCAGTGTTGTGTAGCACATTACAAGCTACTAAAATGTCACATCACATGCCGTCTCTGGACTAACCCGGAGTCTACGCAGACACTGAAACCGAGATTTGAGGATCCCTATAGTAAATAGGGATATCATCAAAAGGGCACGCCATGCTCACTAACCTTCTGGGACGAAGTTACCCTGAAACGTAACCTGCACCCGAGCAGGTTATCTTCAGAGAGTCAGTTGCTATGGTTACATACATACCCAAAAAGTTACCTCCGTTTTTGGAACCGAAAGTTGAGGTTATCCACAAACTTACCGTTAAACATACCCAGGTATGTCACGTAACCTGCTTTCTGGAATACCCCCTCATTTCAAACGATTAGGTAATAGAGAAGTAAATACACGCTAAATAAGGTAAAATTCCATTGATTTTATTGCTGGTCCATGTTAAAAGGTTCTTACACAGCGCCACCTTGTGGTTATACAGTATCAGCGTTCTGTTTCAGTCATGCATGACTAAACAGTATTTTCTGTCTAGCCCTCAAGAACCCAGCCACAACTCTCAACTTGCCACCTTATTTCCATCACCCAAGACTATGACCTAATCACTGTAGCACAGCCATCTGTTGGCCTTTAATCCCACACAGCAGACAGATGTTAGAAGTTGGCTCACAATTATGGTGCAGAAAACAGACATTGGGACAAACGTGCCGAATCATTTAATTTTAACACAAATGTGGTGCAAAATGATGCAGATTCATTCAGAAGAGGAAACAATCATAAAGCCATTGAGCAAAAATTAACATTGGATGGTCTAAGATTATCTACTGGTTATGATCTACACATAGGTAGGTGTTATAAAATAAAGGTAAAGCACAAGAGAAGGAAAAAAGTGAAATGAAACAAAAGCCCATATTTCATCTTGTCCTCCCCCCTCTCTCTGTTGGCAGGTGTGTAAGAACCAGACAGTAGTCAGTCACATGATGCAGAGGCTCATCTCCAGCTACAGGTCTAAAGTGACATCTTTCTAAACTGTGCTGCGTGTTAGATCACCTCCACTGCCTCCAGTCCACCTGCCTTCTGTCCATCCTGGCTAAATAAATATAAGAGAGAAGGAGGAGGAGACACACAGAAAAAACCCCAGAGACAGACGGTTAAAACTGTATGTGTAACGTAACTTCCTTCCTGTGTTACGAGGACTCCGCTGCCGTTTCCGTGGTGACCGGTGTCTCCGTGGGAACTGTTTCTGAGGCCACCGTTGGCTCTGTGGGGGTGTGGTGGCTGACCTCTGCACTCAGGTCACTAGAGGGCGCTGTTACTGTAACTGAGGGATCAGGGATGGGGAGGGACGCAGCTGCTGCGGAGGAGGGAAGTGGGACTGCTGCCGGGGTGATGGTGACCCCCCGGGGCAGGAGAGGCAGTACGGTGGGCAGGGTGGGCAGGGGGGGCAGAGGGGCCAGGCCTGGCAGGTTCAAGGGTGGGAGGGCGCCCAGCGGAGGGAAAGCTGAAGGAGAAAAGAAACAACTCTCAGGTCCCACATCAAGCTAAAGTGTGTTCCCTGAGCCTGTGTGCTGTCAGGACGGCTGCTGTGTTCTGACCTGTACTCCCAGGCGGGGGTAACCCACTGATCCCAGCTAGAGACATGGTGCTGAGGTCTGGTAGCGTGAAGTTGAGGTTGGGGAGGTTAGGCAGGGGGGGCAGGCCGCCCGGGAGAGGCATCAGACCTAACAACACGAAACAAAGCAGAGGTACATTTAACAATCCTCCCCCCCCCCCATGACTGTAACGAGGATGAACTGGCACCAGTACGAGGAGAACGTTTAGAGACTGTCACATGACAGGAAGTGTGAGTGTACGACGCCTCCACCTGGTAGCGTGGTCGCAGGGTTGAAGGTGGTCGAGGCAGGGTTCAGTGGGGTGAGGGGGGTCAGGGAGGGGCTGGTGGATGTGGGCAGCAGGGGAATGGTGGGGAGACCTGAGAGAGAGACAGAGAGAGAGAGACAGAGAGAGAGACAGAGAGAGAGACAGAGAGACAGCCAGACAGACAGACAGACAGACAGACAGACAGACAGAGAGAGACAGAGACAGAGAGACAGAGAGAGACAGAGAGACAGAGACAGAAAGAGAAAGAGACAAGTCAGCATACTAAGAAGACTAATCTATGGTTTAATGGTGATTTAACAGACTAATAGTGGGACAAATGCAGTACCTGTCTGAAGTTCACTTGGAATGCTGGACGGAGCTGAACTGATGGACAGTCCAGAGAGAGACTCCTCCAGGCCTGTGGGAGCTGCAGGAGGAGGTGTGACAGCAGACAGCTGGACCTGAGGCAGACAGACAGGTTGGTAAAAACATCCATGAACCACATTAACATAATCCTTCTTTATTTGTCCTGCAGTGGGGAAATTGCAGTTTGCAACAGTAGACGGGGACAGTATAGCACTCAGAGGAACAGGTCAAAATATAAAAATACAAGATACAAGGAATCCTGTCAAATATGGAGATACTGGAGGTTAATTGCGGAGTCCATTAAGAGCACAAGAGGGTAGACGAACCTCAGTGAAGCCATCCTTGAGTGGGCTAAGCGGCTCACTGGGAATGTGACCAGGGAAGCTGATCTTCTTCCCCTCCTCAAACGGCCTGGTGGGAATCCTGTGCAGGTATCCATACCCAATCCCACATCCCAGACTGCAGCAAGAGAGAGATGGGGGGTCAGGTTGTGGGTGCGAATTGGTGTGTGTGTGAGTGTGTGTGTGCCTGTGTGTGTGTGTGTGTGTGTGTGCAGGTGAGTATACCTGCCCTCCCCTGCCCAGGCACTGTTGGGTGTGATGACCACCTCTCTGCAGTTGTCTGTGTCAGTGTTGTACACATACAGCTTCAGGCCTTTCCCCTCATGGGTCTCGATCAGAGAGAAGAGGTCCTCTGACTGAAACACAGACAGGATGCTGGTGCATGAGTCAGAATAAGATGAGTTCCAAACCAAAAACACCAACAACAACGAGTGTTTCACCTCATTCATGACTGTGTCGGCTCCTATGATGTAATCAGTGTGCGCCCGCAGACCGGCCAGCGCTGCGGGAGAGTTAGGCTCCACCTCCTGATGAAGACAAGAGAAACACAGGTGACCCCAATGACACATGTATGTTCTGTGTTTGCTCCATCCTGCCACGGTAAATTCCGTGTTTGTGTAACTTGCATGGCAAATTAAAAAAAAACTCTGATGGAGGCCATTCTTAGAGAACTTGCAGATGGAAAAAAATATATACATACACACATTATCCACTGACAACTATATATTCACATGATCAGTGATTGAAGTAGACTCACCAGCACATGCCAGACGTTCTCATTGGCTCCCTCGAAGCTGCAGAAGCGAATGGAGACGCCCAGCAGACCTTGACCTCCCCACATGTTGCTAGGGGTAACAGTGGACTCCCTCAACTCCAGGGTCTTGGAGGAATAGACCAACATCCTGACTGGCTTCTCCACGCTGGCCTTCAGCAGGTCCTTCAGAGTGTCATTGTCTTTGTTCTGGAGAACAATGGCAAACTTAGACCTGACACATAGAACTGGGCATGGCAAAAGCTTTGGTCATCAAATCTTTAGTCATCACTAACTGATGTGAGGCTGTCGCACCCAACAGTCTGGTAGAAATGTTATTTTATTTAGAAAACCACACCTACATCAGTGACTTACATCAGATTACCCTGTAAACTTTCCATTATAGCCCTAATGCACTAGTGTCAAAGTAGTGCCATCAAGGGTTAAGAGGGTGCAGGTTTTCACTTCAATCAATCACTACTCCAGCTGATTTCACTAAGTGGAGAAACTCGTTAGTGAAATCAGCAGGTGGTAGTGTTTGGTTGACAGGAAGACCTGCCCCCTCTTGGCCCTCTGGATGGCACCAGTTTGACACCCCTGATCTCATGCTCACCAGTCTAGTGTCGTTGATGGAGACGATGAAATCAAAGAAAGGCTCCAGTCCAGCTCTGTGTCCAGGCGAGTTCTCCTGGACCTGCATGAAGACAGAGAGATGCTTCTAAGTACCATCACAACAGACTGTAAGTAGGCTTTGAACAAGCTCAATGAGACTGTTGTCTGACCCCTAGTCTAACTACCTACAACGATCTGGAATCAAATTATTCCTCGCTGGGAAGACTGAGAGTATAGATCAGGGGTGTCAAACTCGTGCCATCGCGGGTCAAGAGGGTGCAGGTTTTCGCCTCAACCAAGCCCCTACACCAGCTGATATCAATAACGAGTTTGATTTCACTAAGTGGAGAAACGCGTTAGTGAAATCAGCTGGTGTAGGGGCTTGGTTGACGCGAAAACCTGCACCCTCCTGGCCCGCGATGACATGACTTTGACACCCCTGGTATAGATGATGACAGTCTGGCCCAGCAGCAGTGCTGGTTAGTGGTAACTCAGGCTGGACTAGCTAGCCTAGATCCCCCGCCTGTCTGCAGTGATATGAAAGCCTTAACCGTGGCAGGGCTCCTGCAATGGGACATTCTGCAAAATGCAGAAGCCGGTTCGATACCCAGGTTAGAATCTTCTGAGTGACTAAAGCTGCATCAGCAACACACACGTAGACAGTGCTCGCGCAGAAACAGCTAGCCAAGCTGCTAGTTAGCTAGCTAGCTCAACAGTAGTTAGGCCACAGATGGATCCACTCACGGCCTCTTTCCATAACTAGATATTATATTAGTAGCTTGTTATGTTCCTGACAACATGGATGAGTGTCCAGTGGAGTTAGCCTAGCATAGTTAGCCTAGCATAGTCCTTCATCATGGCAGTTAGCTCCAGTAGCAGCTAGCAGCTATGTTAGAGACAGCTAACAACATTATGATCATAACAAGAACTCATATTCACCCTGAGAACATGATATCCTTCAGATCCTCCTCCCGGTATCTCCACGCTCTGTGATCCGCCCATGACAGCAGCCCCGGTGAAAAGATGGTTTGTTTCGGTCTGATTTGGTCCTGGTCTCGAGCTGGGTCGCTGGTCCTGGTCTCGAGCTGGTCTCGAGCTGCTTCATCTGTTGGTTAAGCAGCTCCACGTCACGAGCGCAGCGCTGCGTTTTGACGTGGCAGTAACAACCGGAAACAGCAGGCGCGCGGGCCTGGCTCTTTAATATTAAATCTGTGGTTTGAATTAAATACATTTAAATTGCTTCTGATTTAGAGGACATATGGTCTTAGATTAGAAGTAACTCTCCCTTCTATCTCTGGCCTGGTCTTTTGATTGAAGAGCAAGTTGTTTACAAAAAATGGCACAAGGACTTCTTAAGTATAAACATGGGGAAATATTTAATTATTTTTTGTACAGCATTTATTCATCTCTTGTACCCAAGTGTTGGGATTAGGGATAGTTTAAGGTTTAGGTTTCTAGGTAAATTATTGTGTAACGTTTAGTTATGGCAAAGATTAGGAATAGTCTTTGGCCTGGTTTTTACGGAAAAATTCATTTGAATGGAAATTAATTATTTGGAGTCCCAGCTATTTAGACGAAGTTTGGCGTTGAGGCCAATTTTACTGCTTCTAGTAGAAGGGCCTAACACACGTGTGTGTAGTAGAAGGGCCTAACACACCTTTGTGTAGTAGAAGGGCCTAACACACCTGTGTGTAGTAGAAGGGCCTAACACACCTGTGTGCAGTAGAAGGGCCTAACACACGTGTGTGTAGTAGGAGGGCCTAACACACGTGTGTGTAGTAGGAGGGCCTAACACACGTGTGTGTAGTAGGAGGGCCTAACACACCTGTGTGCAGTAGAAGGGCCTAACACACCTGTGTGCAGTAGAAGGGCCTAACACACCTGTGTGCAGTAGAAGGCCCTAACACACCTGTGTGCAGTAGAAGGGCCTAACACACTTGTGTAGTAGAAGGACCTAACACACCTGTGTGTAGTAGAAGGGCCTAACACACGTGTGTGTAGTAGAAGGGCCTAACACACCTTTGTGTAGTAGAAGGGCCTAACACACGTGTGTGTAGTAGAAGGGCCTAACACACCTGTGTGTAGTAGAAGGACCTAACACACCTGTGTGCAGTAGAAGGGCCTAACACACCTGTGTGCAGTAGAAGGACCTAACACACCTGTGTGTAGAAGAAGGAGGAAATAAATAAACTAAATAAACTCTAAATAAATAAACTCCAGGCAAACTCAATTTCTTAATAGACTTCTTTCATAGACTTTATTAGAGTTTAGAGACATTGTATGCGAATTAAAGTGCCTGCTGAAACCTCCATAAGGATAAATCTTTATGCTTATGGCTACACAAGTAGGTCACAAATCAGTTATTGGTCACATTTAGTAAGTATATTATCATACATATTATTTATGTAATTGTGAAGTTTACATATGTGGTCCCTAGATACCATAAATACATGTAATACATCTGTTGCTGGACTGCAATACTCACACATTTACAATGGAGAAAATATTCATATTGTGCAAACATAATTTAAGAATACATTAACCTTTTTTACCATATATATTTTTTTGTGATTTCCTGAATAGTGACAGTGCATGATACAATACATATATTACAGTGAAAATATCAAGAATAAAATGTATCTAAAACAATCCTTTCCTCCAGCCACTAGGGGGAAGTACATTCCAACACAGAGCCTAAACAGCCCTGTGCTTCTCACCAAACAAAGGACTGTCTGATTGTTTAAATGAGATTATAATCTCATTGAACTCTCAATTGGATCCCCTCAAAACATTCAGTCTGACTTTCACAAGAGACACCACACAGATTGCACTAGGATTAAGGATGAATAATTATTTAGATTAATCTCAAATATGATTTTATACTTATAGTCGTTTTAAATTAAGGGCTGTGAATTGCTTCATGTTTAAATTCTCTTTCTTTGGCTGACAAATTCACAAAATACTTTTGTGTCAAACACACTCATTACATTGATAACATTTATAAATGTCTACAATGAAAAAAAGATTCATTACAATTAAATATCTGACTCTGTAAATGCAGTAAATAAATATTTCTTATCTTAAATAGTTTATATATCATATATTTACGTCATAAACATTATCTGTGTGTTTGGGATGCATCTTCAGATCGAGTTATCTTCTTAAAATTAAGTGATGTGTTTGAAAGCATAACTGACCATCAGGTTTCTAGAAACCATTTCACTCTTACACACACACACACACACACACACACACACACACACGTTCGATTGTTGTTAGCTCTGAAAACACACTGCTGGGATACATCACACAAACCAACACTGTGTCACACACATTATAGGAGTTAGTGCTGGGAGATGAGTCGGTGCGTTTTATATATACATAAATTGAGCACCAATGCATAATGCTGTTTTTGTCCTAGTTCACATAGTACATACGCAAATCATCACAAATGATACTGTATAATCTGTGTTTTCGTCATCGAAAATGATCTTTCACACAGAAACGCACAGGCACACAGACACACACACACACACACACACACACACACACTTCTTTCTTTATCTTAACTGGTACTTAGAGGGATACTACTGTTAACATGATGTTTCTGGGGAGACGAGAAACACACGCACACACACAACACAGGACGCTACTGCACACATGTTTATAACACGTAAGTAACAAGCTAGTCAGAGTATGTATTTCAGGTTATGGTTTAGACATCCTGCCCAGTGAAGGAATTGTTTTAGAGCAGCAGAGAGGCCAGATTACAGAGATCTCTCTGAGCTGAGGTCATGGTTAGCAGGTGAAATCTTCAAGATGTGCAGATAGAAATGTGGCTAAGAAATTTGCTTTATCTGTTATTAGTTTAGATCAGAAATGCCTGATTCAGTCTGCAACACAGTGAACATTTAACACCTCTGGATGAAGCCTAGGATACAGCCAGAGAATGAGCTCCAGCCACCAGGGCTACAGTGATTTGACCTCTACCTACAGGTCGTTACCTAGCCTCTCAATCTCGTCGATAAGGAAGTCGATGTCTGATTGGGTGGCGGCAGGGTTGGAGACGACCATACGGAAGAAGTTGACCTTCTGTCCCTGGGGCTGGTAGCCCACCATGGTCGTCCCCGACTCCATCATCATCGCCTTGATCTTGGGCGCCACCTAAAAGAGAGTGGTAGTTTTATTAGCACCATTTTTGGAGGGGTTAGATAGTTTATAACTAACGCTCGTAAGATACAGTCAGAGAGGCAGAAGGACGAGTGTCTTACCCTGTGGAGTTTCTCTCGTCGCTCCTCAGAGGGGGGCATGTCTCGCAGGCTGGGTGGAATGTACCAGAAACACACATTTGTGTGCTGGGGCTGTGGGGAGAGAGTAAACACACACACACACACACAGTTCAATATCTCCTGGACATAGTGTACAGTGAGGGTGTCAGGTGGCTCAGCGGTTAAGGCGTTGGCCTCATGATCGCAAGGTTGTGAGTTTGATTCTTGGCTGTAGCTATGTGATGAGGTGTCCTTGGGCAAGGCACTTCACTCCACTTGCCTCTTTGGGGGATTGTCCCTGTACTTGCTAAAGGTTGCTTTGGATAAATGAATATTTATTTTTTTGACAATGCAAAATGTAAGGAGGAAGGGGAGAGGAGAAAGGCACTCACCACTCCTTCGAACACCATCTCGTACCCCTCCCTGTTCTTGATCTTGTTGTACAGATACTCAGACAGATCCAGGCACCTGTCAATGTGCTGCTCGAACCCTATTGTTCCCTATGGGAGCAGCAGAATGTGAGTCGTTTTAATCTGAACTAATCAGTTTCAATTGCCATGCAAGATACACAAACATGAAATTGACTGTGGCACCTGTGGATTTCAGATGTGTGTGTGTGTGTGTGTGTGTGTGTGGGAGGGGGGGGGGGTAAGAGGCTCACCTTGGCCTTCCACATGAGCCAGAACTTGAAGATGTCGACGTGGCGGCCACATTGAATGGCCTTGTCTCCTGTGTCATAGGTGACATCGTACTGCTTGTCTGGCTGGAAGAGGTAGCCTGCACACATGGAGTTACAACCCTCCAGAATGCCCTGCAGAACACAAGCATTCAGTGTTAAAGAAGCAGTGTGTGTGTGTTTGTGTGTGTGTGTGTGTGTGTGTGTGTGCGTTTACTCACCTTCTCTCTGACTAAGATGGCTGAACACTGTAGGGGAACACCCATCATCTTGTGAGGATTCCAGGTGACTGAGTTTGCCCTGCGACAGCAAAGTGATTTGATTGCACAAATGCACGTAACTAGAGTAGCTGTGTGGTGTGTGTGTGTGTGTGTGTGTGTTTGTACGTACCTCTCTACACCGCTAAGCTTATGCCGATGTTTCCTTGACATCAGCAGACCACCTCCCCATGCCCCCTGTAGAGACAGGAACACATCATGAACACACACTTAGTGTGTTTAGCACCACAGTGTGCTTACAACAACAACACATACACACCAACTACACACACTACTCACATCAACATGGAGCCACAGGTTGTATTTCTGACAGATGTCAGCAATCTCGTTGATGGGGTCAAACGCTCCATAGACAGTAGAACCGGCTGTGGCGTTCACGAACAGCGGAACATAACCCTGCAGGAAATAGGGAACACATGAGAGAAACAGAGAGGGAGAGAGAAGAACAGAGAGAGAGACTATGGAGGAGAGAGAGGAACAGAGAGGGAGAGAGAAGAGGGGGATGAAGAGAGAGTAAGAAACAGAGACCGAAGAGGATGAATACAGACCTTCTGCTTGGCATCGAGGATCTTAGCCTCTAGATCAGCTGGAATGACCCTTCCCCTGTTAGAAAGAGCGAGAGGGAGATCATGTGATTGTTTGTACTTCTAATTACAGTTATCCTTAGTATTGAATGAGCTCCATGATTGTACCTTTCATCTGTGCTCAGTAAAATGACATTCTCAGAACCAAAGCCAAGGGCTGCTCCTGCCTTCTTGATAGAGTAATGGCTCTGTAGGGAATAAAACACACCATATAGTTTACTGTCTGTCCGTCAGCACATTTTACATGTAGTCATTTATCAGACTCTCTTATCCAGAGCGACTTACAGCAGGTACAGGGACATTTCCCCCTGAGACAAGTAGGGTGAAGTGCCTTGCCCAGAGACACAACATCACGTTGACACAGCTGGGGTTCGAACCAGGGACATTTGGATTGCTAACTCGACACCCTAACCGACTGTGCCACATTACCACCCCCCCTTTACCCCCGCTTTTCACCCCACCCCGCTCTCAACACCTCCCCTCCCAGTAGACCACCTGTCTGTACACGTCTTCTACACCCGGGGTCTAATAAGGCCATTATGGGAGGGTGAGTGTGTGTAACATCACCTACATGTTCTGACGTGAAGAGCACCAGACGAGGAGCCACAGACATTCCCTTAGTCTTCACCTCCGGATAGTACTTATAGCGAGCGATCATCACACTGTACATGTTGGAAATGGCGCCCCCTGTGGAGAAAAGGGGGACAGTCAGCACCCTGGATACTGTAATTAAGACCCCCCCCCCCCCCCCCCCCCACACACACACACACACACTGACCTGGTGAGAACAGGCCATCCCCCTCCCCTGAAGGCCAGCCAACCATCTCTATCATCTTCTTCAGAGTCAGCTGCTCCATCAGGACAAACACTGGAGCTATCTCATAGGTGAACCTGCCAATCACATGAGCAGGTGAGTGACTGACCATCCATTCACAACACCAACCCATGTAATGATCACTGTTAAATACACACAATGAACAAAGAGCCGCTCCACAATCAAAAACAACGACAATGGGTAGGATTGTGTTTAGTTCTCATTTCCAACATCCTTCTCTCAAGTCTGGCTTTCACTGTGCAAACCACAGCTCTGGTTGACAGTGAGTTAACCTAATTAAAAAACGGTCTCTTATGGCATATAAGGCAGACATTCATATTTAAATCTTTTAAAACTTCAGTCACCAGTTTAATTAAAAGCACACAAAGCTCTGATGGCTATCTGTCATTTCAGTCCGTCTGAATGGAGCGTTCTGATTGGATGGCTGACAGAGTGTGTGTGTGTGTGTGGATGTGTGTGTGTGTGTGTGCAGAGGAGGGCATGCTAAACAGAGATAAGACTTTCTATGCTTCCCTGCATCGGAAAATGGAGAGTAAGAAAATGAGCCAGAGGAGGTTAGATGGGCCTTAGGGATTCACATTTTTTGTTTAATTGAATTATTTTGTAATTTCACTAAAAGGCTAAAGCAATTTCCAGCAGCATTTTATTGCCTCCTACCTAAATACACAACACTTTAATACAACTGCTGTTGTTTGCAGAAATTCCTGTTTAATGCCAAGTCTCAAGTAAAGGTAGTAAATTGCACCAGCTCTAATTCTAGCTGGAATCTGGAATGCTTACTAGTTTAACCACTTTTACCCCCCCCCCCCCACCACCACCACCACCAACGCTACTCACCCCACCCCGCTCTCAACACCTCTCTCCCAGTAGACCCCCTGCCTGTACACCTCTTCCACACCCGGGGTCTAATAAGGCCAGTTATGCAAACATCCATCACGCCCCCCCTCCCCCACACACACACACACACACACACACACACACCCTCCACAGCTAGCAAAGCCCTCTCTCATGGGCCCTCCCTTCATGTTCTACTTTAAAGGATGCTCTGTTTTCCAGCTTGGGAACCGAAAGGAGTTTAGTTTGAGATGGAGAGCAACATAGAATACCAAACTTTAAAACTACCAATCCAATTCAAAATGTATAGATTACAGAAGAATCCAGTATATCTCATATTCCCCACAAATCTCCCAGAGCAGAATACATCAAGTCCTTGTTCTACCCTCTGATTGGCCTCTAATCCTGGGTTCTAGCTTCAATAGAACCAGAACATCTTTTCATGTTCCTGACCTCTCACACAGTCATTTCATGCTATAATGACAATAATGGAGATCATTATCACAATAAGAGCCAATCATTGGTCTTTTCAGGGTGAAAATTACCCTTCAGTCACCTGCCTCTCCCACAGGACAGGCCCCTAAATGCCCTTATTATGATCATCAAGGGCACTGTGTATTTGTGTGTGTGTGTGTGTGTGTGTGTGTGTGTGTGTGCGTGCGATCGAGCAAGCGTGCGCGCATGTGTGTTTTAATGTGTCTGTGTGAGACTCCCCACACAGACTCCCCCCTCCCCCTTGTGAATCTGAGGACCATTGACTCGGTCTGGGTCCACAGGGACAATAGATGGCGAATGAGAGATCTGCAGGGAGCAGTAGCAGGCAGTGCCACAGTATGACAGGCTCCTCAGTGTAGCCGGCGGCCATTGTGTGTCAGTGTGGGGCCCAGCTGGCCTATCTGCTAAGACCAGCTCACAATGAGCCTGCAGTCAATGGGGCGGAACTCTATCTGCTGGATCTGGGACAGGCACGGCTGGTGTGTGTGTGTGTGTGGTTCCCT
Source organism: Neosalanx taihuensis (assembly GCA_030340665.1). Taxonomy (NCBI): domain Eukaryota; kingdom Metazoa; phylum Chordata; class Actinopteri; order Osmeriformes; family Salangidae; genus Neosalanx; species Neosalanx taihuensis. Next base: position 14,122,747 of record CM059300.1, on the reverse strand, counting down.
CAGGATTTTTCATCCTAACATTACGTTTTTATAGGGGATTTAAAGTAAAAGACTAATCGAGTGTCTTAACATTCAATGTTTTTCTTTCTTCTAGTTTGTTCTGAATCCGTGAAGGTCTGACTGTTGATATGTTTGAAATCCAATCTACTCTTCTAGTGAAATGATTTGTCCCAGCCTGCTCTCTGATCTCTTGATCTTGTGTAACTGATCTGCTGTGTGTGTACTGACTGACGTAGCCAAGCAATATCTAGCACTTGTTACAACTGTGAAACTGGGATGTGTGTGTGTGTGTGTGTGTCCAAAGAGGTTATGCCCTCTATCATGTAACTGTGAGCTCTGATCAATATGCAATCTAAGCAGCCCTCCGGGCTTCACTTTCTGCTGCTGTGCACGGACAGTATCCAGACCTGCTGTTCAATACAGCCTCTGTCTTTGTACACTACAAGTTGTGGCCGGTCCATACAAATGTACATAACTGCCCTTGGCATCCATGTTGACCCTCGCGTAGGGAACACCTTCAAGGAGCCAAACCACAGTAGAACTAATGATTTATTCTATTATTGCCTTGAAAATAGGAAATGCCCACATCAATCAAGACCCATTTCACAAACATGGGTAACATTCCATACGACACAATAGACCCCAATCACTTACATGTTGGTGTTGGCAGTAGAGGTCAGCCATTCTCCAGCCAGACCAATGATGTCAAGCCCTGTGGACAACTGGTTAAAGAACCTGGGGTGGCCTGGTGGAGAGAGAGAGAGAGAGAGGTTATGAGATTACAGTATTTTATGTACAGAAGAAGCCTAGCTTCAATTATGACATGCCCTAGCTCCTTTAAAAAAAATATGTTAATATTTTCTGTCAACCACAGAAACAATATCCACTGATATTGTTAATAGGAATGTACTATGTGACTGTTTTTTTATTATTTTATTGTCGTCATCGATTATATACTAGGCTATAGAACATTTCTCTATAATACATAACATATAGAATTTTACGAAAATACGAGTGCTTCTGTTGCTTCGGTGAATATTTCAGCACCACGGACAGTTCCTCAGTCTAGCCAAGCAAAGCTGCCTCGCTCAATAAAATAAAATACTGCTTGTTCGCTCGCTGAATGTTTCTAAATGACCAGTGAATTAGGCTACAGGCATATAAGTCCTACTGTAGGACATGAACCCAGGGGACAGTTTGAATGTTGTCCTTCCTAAGAGCTTGTAACAGCAAGCTTGAGACCCCTCAGGCGACACTTGCTTTAATAAGAGGGATGGAGAGGAAAGCTGTCAAGTGAATCACCAGTGACACAGTCTGTTATTATGGGATGTAGAGCTAAAAACAACGAACTATATATATATATATATATATAAAATGGCTCAGGAGTATATAAGTAAGCTTTAGCGGGTGTGTGGTTCCTTAGAGTAAAACATCCACATCAGCTGGCCCCCAAAAATATATATAAATAAATAAATAGGATATCACAAGATGGCCTATACATTTTATATACAAATTACTGGCCAATTATTCAAAACGAATTCCTTATAAATAAACATCAAATACTTCATGAACATCTTGCAAACTGGACAAAGGCCTGTATGCCTTAAAGTTAATCAGTAATATTTATTAAAGGCTTCACCTTTTTTTTACACATTTTTATTTTAAAAATTATTTCATTTTTTTAGGCCTACCTGTTCTCACTCCATACTTCAGGGTGTCTCTGCAGTCCACCAGGATCTGCTCCAGGGACTCTGGCTGGTCAGACAGCTCCAGGTTGAAGCCCTCCATGCCCTCCAGCAGCTGGTGAGGGTGGTGGAAGTCCAGCACCTTGGTGGAGCGGTCAAAGGTCTTCCTCACATAGGTAGTGAGAATGTCGACCACCTCCAACAGGAACTGCATGGTGGGCTCTTCTCCATTTTTGGTTGGGAGTAAATCTGTTGGGAGTCGATATATGCGTTTAATGGAAGATGATTTGTAAAAAATAAAAAAAGAAAAAGAATTATGATTTTTTTGTTTTTAGGAAAACCAAACTAAAGTCGGTTAGGCCTACCAATCATTTATTTATAAAAAAAAAATCAATCAATCAATCATTTATAATACAAAAAATCAGTGGCAAACCCTTTTTTACGGGCATTTGATTGTATTGATAAAAGCGCAGAGAAAGATAATTTTACCATTAACTTGAATAAATTTTGGGTTCGTCTGCCTCCTTGAAAACAAAGGATATTTAAAAAATATATCAAATAAATTCTTACCTCTCGCGAACAGATTGGAAAAGTCTGTTTCTGTGCGTCTAAAGCGCTCGTCCCTGTCAGGGTTCTCACAGGAGAACAGGTTCTTCTGCAGGTTCTCCTGCAGGTTCTTCTGGCCTGCAAGCCTCCCCTTCTCCTCCAGGCTGTTGTTCTTCTGAAGGAACCCTAGGGTGTCACATTGAGGGGCGTTAGAAGAGAGGCAAGAACGGTTATTACTGCCCATCATCACTATTAGGGAACCCAGTGATTTGCAGATGAAATGACCCTTCCAGTTTGATCATCCAAAGCAATTTAAACCACATCCACTCACAGACGATCCTTATGAGTCGGTAACTTTTTTTGGATCAATTTAATAACGAGTACTGGTGTGTGTGTGTGTGTGTGTCCACTGCCCCTCCCCACCCCAAACAGTATCCAAACTATTTCAAGCGACGGAAAATAAACAGCCCCCCCCCCCACAAAAAAAAAATCCAGCCCTGATGATCTTCTGTCTTCACTGCTTTTCACGGCTGACTTTCCCTGCAGAAAGGCCCACAGCGGCCTGCAGATCCTCTGACTACATCAGATTTAATCATGTCTTCTGGTTTATGTTTGTCTCGACCAGTAGACAGTATATTCTGGTTGTTTGCTTTCTAGGCCTTGGAGGATTTTTTTTCTTCTTTCAAACCCACATCAGACACACCAACGAAACGAAATAACCACAGTCTCGATGTGTAGGTGACCTAGACTACACTGTCAAAAATCCACTAAATGCTTCTTTGTTAATCAGTTCATTAAATTTTCCTGTTGAAATCTTCAATGATTTTGTTGTGCTTAGCCATGGGGGGATTTATTTATATTTTTTTACCAAACCAAGATGTTTTGTTCAACCTGCTATCATTCATAAGAGGCGCCTGGTCCAACATATAAAGATATAAAAGCCATATCCAGATACAAGCATTGCGTAAATAAAATAAATTCAGTACATGATAGAAGCTTTAAATCTGTAAATAATCCATGTTTTGGAAGTGATTTGGGTTATCACTGAAATGCAGACAGATTTATGTCTGCTCATCTTGTTTGTTCTAACCATTGTTTTGTTCTGATATGAAGTGGTGAGATTGTAAGGACAGTGCATGTCTCCCGGGGGGGTCTGTGTCTCGAGCCCTGGGTCTCCAGGGGGGGTTTGTGTCGCCCCCCTCGCGCCCTGGGGCTCATCGCTACTGACCTTCGGAAGATGAGAACAGCGCGTGACAGTCACGAGCGTCTCTTGAGCTGATATAGGCCACTATCACAGAGCATGCAGCCAAAGAAGATAGGAGGCTGATTTTATTGTGTCTAAAAAAGTATGTTATGTATCTCTTCAGTTATAAGGGGTGAGACTGATGACAGAATAGTTTCTGTTATGAAATGGTCTTGATGGGCCTAAACACACTTACCACAGATCTTCATCCCCAGTTTCCTTGTACATCCGTGCATCCACGCGTCATAGGCTATAACAGAGTTTTTGGGGGTAGATATGCTGAGTTTATTATATAACTCTGATCAGATTGATGCCAATGAAAATAGCTTGATTTGGGGGTGAAAGTACTGAAGCTCTGGATGGTGGCGAGTGAAGGCATGTGAGGTTAACTGGCAACTCAGTGAGATGGCAGAAGCGGTTTCTTTGCCGGGTGTGTGACTTCTTTTTTTATTGAGGCAAACAAGTTTCATCACTATACGAGTCCCGTCCAATCCATATGAGCCATCAGAGGGTCGCAGGGCTAATACACCCTGGCACACACCCGACCAAGGGGAGGCTGGGGATTAACACGCGTGAAATGAGCTCGTGGAAGAGGGCGGAAATTAATTGGGTGAAACACAGTTTGTGACTGGCAATGATGTCCTGCTGGACAGGTGGAACACAAAGACAGAAGTGCTGCTTTTTATCCTCCCACCTCGTTCTCTCTCTTTCTCTCTTTCTCTCTCTCTTTCTCTTTTTCTCTCTCTCTTTCTCTCTTTCTCTCTCTCTCTCTCTCTCTCTCTCTCTCTCTCTCTCTTCTGCAGTGAACCTAGTCAAGCACGAGCAATAATGCATCAGAGAAAACAGAATCTGAAAGCAATGATCAAAAACGGACAGAAGCAAGAAAGACTACATTGAATAAATGGAGCAACAAAATAAAATCTTATGGAAATTATTTAATGTAGGAATAAAGGCATTATGAATGTATTTCGTCCAGAGAAAAATAACTAACTATCTAACAAGCATGCAACTCAAGCCTCATCTCCACCCTGCTGGAGGGAGATGGCGCGTGGTGGCACAGAGATAATGAGAACGTCCAAAAGCACGAGCACACTCTAAAACACCCTAAATGATGTCACACGCTCTCAATCTGCACAAATAATGATACTGCACATTTATGTAGGCCGACTTCAGAACAGCCTATAACGTTGAGGCGTATTATTATACGTATTATACACATTTTCAACACCATTATTATATTCAGAACCTGCGGATATACGATTGGGGGATTGTAAAAAAATATATGATATATATAAATAACTTCAATCAAGACAATGCTAATGCATTAGAAAGCCGTAAAGTTCACCACGGACCAAAACGTGGCCTATAGCAGCATCATGCTCCCGTCCATCCACCTGGTCTCTGTGCTTCCAGTCTAACCTGACCGTGTTTTACAGACACTCACGGAACACTGAAGGCAACCCTGTCTGCAGAATCACCAGATCAGTGTTCTGCATGCTGGTTCTCATTGAAACCCGAGCCACTTAATGAGTTAATTGGATATGCCTTTTTTGGTTGTTTTGCATTTATACATTAAATACAAACATTAAATTAGGGGCCAAAATTAAGGTTTATTCGACAGCAATAAAAAGACCACTGATATTGTCAACAACAAAAAATATATGTTTTTTGTTAAAATAGAAACATTTTTTTTTGTCTCAGACAGCTTAGATAGATTAGGCTATCAAATCAGGTCAAACCATTGTAAAGTCGACATATACAATTAACAAGGAGCCATACTTGACTGCAGGCTCTTTTTTTCTTTCTTAAACGTTGTGTGGCCAAATTGGTCTCTTTAAACATTTCCTACATTAATTATAGGCTAATAGTCTGCTGGAGAACACCGTCTGTCCTCTCGCTACAGTGCAGCTGCATGTGGCACGAGGTGCGTCTCTCAGCGCGCGCTACTGATGCATTAGACAGCTCGAGGCTGCTGTGATATCTCTGTTTTTAACCTGCATGATTAACGACGGCACACAGCAGTAAATGGTCTGGGTGATGGAGAGGGAGGGAGGGGAGACTTGGTAAAGGGAGGGAAGGGAGACTTGGTAAAGGGAGGGTAGCCTACTTGTAGATGGAGGTCGTAAATTGTCTGAGTTGGGGTCTTGGTCCCCTCCGGTGGCTGTGGGTTCAGACGAGGCCATTAGTCTTCTTTTATCCCCGCGCGTACTTCTGGACTGCTATCTGATCCTTAACGGGAAATTTGTACCCGGTTACTGAAAACAAATGGTCCAGAGTTAGTGTTGAAAAGAACATCAATAATGTACATCAGATTAATAATACTGTCACCTCTCTAACGAGACCATTTCCTGAGCAATAGTAAGGCAATAATTTGCCTTTATCATGGGTATGTCTAGAATATCTGTCTAGAATATCTGTCTAGAATATCTGTCTAGAATGGCCTACATTTTAAGGTTATGCCTTCTTAAGACTATAAAGGTTGAAAGACATCGTTTAATGCTGTAATCTGCCTCACCGATTGGAACAATTTATTCTCTTTTTGCTGGAGAGATGAAGAGGTGTACGCGCAGTTTGGGGGACAATTTGTCTCGTGCAATACCACACACACTCACCACACACACTCAGGCTCGCGGCCAGATCCCTGTCACGAGCCAATCAGCTTTTAGCGATCTCGTGAATTTAATTGTACTTGAAATAAATATTCACTTCTGACAGAATTGATGGGCTATAATGGTTATAGCCAAGTCTGATATTTTGAGCCTTTTTATGTAAATTTGATGTAAACAGGATTAAACAATTGATATATTTTTAAATCTTATCTCTATGTCAGATTATAAACACTCAGCAGCCCACCAGACTGTAAACCTTACTAAATGGGATGGAAGTTTCAGGAAATGTCTTTGGAAACATTCATCAAAGCTTAAGCATTTCTCAGAAGAGAATTCTCTGAAGACATTGGTGTTAATATACGACGCATATCCCTGTAGGCATATAAAATATATCAGAATATATCAATTAAGATATTCAAACAACTGTCACTGTCTTTATATAAGAAACATTCCTCAAACTACAGTGAATGTATCCTTACATGTTTAACCTTTACCCACATTAACGAGTTACATCAATCTTTAACGTCAACTCGGAGAAAAATTCACAGCAATTAGTCTGAGCCACAGGTCATTTAATTATCTCTTCCTTCATATTCCTTCAGGATGTAAAAAACCCACGGTCAACATGTGGATACGATTAATGCAACGTATTTTATTTTTTGCGCAATAATCGAAAAAAATTACAAGCGATATTGAAACATATGAGTGACTTTGGACCAGAACGGTCTTGACTGCAGTGTAAAAAGCTGTTTCCTTACCGTGACAGGGTGCACAGGTGTCCAGAGTAACTGAAGGACCAAATATTACACTTCTATGTAATAATGTAATATATTACACAGTTCTGCTTCCACCAACGCTTCTACAGTCCAGAGCAACAGACAGAGGAACACCAACAGAGCGTCAAATCCCGTCCACCGACGCGCGAACGACCTTTTTTTTCCTTCAAGAGGGTTTTTTCTTTTTTTGATCTGAGCTCGAGCGCTCCTGTTCTCCGCTCTGCGCGTGCAGACACGCGTGCCGGGCAGCACCCCACCTCCCTGTGACGCGTGCTGCTCCTGGAGTCCAAAATATTTAGCACCAAAAACGGTTAAAACTCAACCATATAGGGTCCCATTGACTGTTTCTACAATTATTCTCTGATTCTACAGGTGTACTTGTCGAATTAGATTCTGGACTATATTAGGAAAGGCAGGATCACTATTCAGATGATCTTCTAGCACGTTTCTTAAAGTCTTAAACCAACTTCAATGTGTGCTCTTATGCGAAAGCTTTAAATATGCCAGTTTATCCAGCATCTGAAGCTTCAGCAAACCGTTCAAAGGGAACCGAGATGTCTAATTAAAGACCAAAACATAGAAAATGCCGACAATTCACTGGGGTATCGTTATTCTGACCATTAGAAGAGTCGACATAAACTAGACAAGATTAGAGACCTATTATCAAATAGTAAGCTAAGTGTTTAGACACCAAGTAGCCTCAGGCCTACTACGTCAATAAATGTTTAATACCTTTTCATCCCAATGTCAATTTAGAGAGTGGCTCCTGGATGCTCAAGTGACGACAGAACCCACGCATGTGTGACGTGGAAGGAATTTCGTGGGGCGAGTATTACGTAGGTGCCATTCACTGATGAATAGAAAACTGTGAATCACAGTTATGTAGCATGATGACAACATCACTTTAGTTTCTCTTCATGCATGGTTACATCCTAGAACAGAAACTTTCCATGATATAACAGCACTTAAGAGGCCAGATGTATCAGGATAGGATAGGATTTTATTTACAGACTGAAGAACCAATGGTTTAGTGACAGAATAATGAGGATAATATAGACTAGAGAGATGTACGCAGCTAAAGCCCTATACCACATTGTTATTGTGCTGAGATAAAACTGCTCAGGTTAAGAAAGGTGAAGTTAAGAGAGTCCAGTTCAGAGACTAGACCACCTGGGTAGGATGGTAGCTGGTCAGGACTAAGGGGGTAGGTGAGAAGGAGGGCAGGGTTTGTGTCTCCTCCCCTGCTCCTCATCGTCTTGTTCTTCTTCCTCCTCATCAGAGGAGGAGGAAGATGAGGAGGAGGAGGATGAAGAGCTGCCTGTGCTTCCAGCTGATTTCTCTTCACTCCCTGAGTCGTCAGAGTCCTCTTCATCACTGGAGTTAGAGTCATCATCCTCTTCCTCACTCTGGTCTGCTGCTTGCTCTAAAGGAACCAGGATTTCATCATTTAAATAACTGACATTTTCATGTCTGTGTGGAATCCTCCTCTCTCTCTCTCGCTCTCTCTCTCTCTGTCTCTCTCTCTCTCTCTCTCTCTCTCTCTCTCTCTCACCTGTCAGTAACTGCTCCTGGATCAGCAGGAGGAACTGAGTGGCCTCTGGGTTCTCTGGTTCATAGATAAGAACTGGAGACACAAGCAAGGAGGGTTTCATTAATGGGATACATACAGACTGTGGTATCAGACAGACACAGGGGTGGACATGCCAAAGTGAGAAACACATACTCATCTGACACAGTTTGTTGGCCAGCTGGTAGTCTTTATCCATCACAGACTTGAGAAACTACCAACAAACACAGAGACCAAATTGCTCACTTAACTCTCTGTCTGCCTGTCTGTCTATGTACTGAGAAACAGCACCGATACGTTAGGCCCATTAGCATGCAAATTCAAGTTATTTATAGCCGACAAACTGCAGCACTGACAGGTTTACCTCAGCCATCAGTTCAAGTGGGGCTTGGTGCCCTTCATCCTGATCCTCCTCCTCTGTGCAGTCTTCCTCTTCCTCCGTGCAGCCTTCCTCTTCCTCCGTGCAGCCTTCCTCTTCCTCCGTGCAGCCTTCCTCTTCCTCTGTTCGGCCTTCCTCTTCCTCAGTGTGCTTTCCCTCTTCCTCTGACTCCAGGGAAGGGATGCACACCGCAGGTAATGGAGGGACGCAAATCTTTCTTTCTGCGATCACAACCCAAGACAATCATAATTTTCCACAACATGTGTACCATTCTGTGTGCTACTACATAGAACAGTAATGGTATTCTGTAATGTGTGACCTGTTACCTATTATCATCATACCTGTTGTCAGTGACTGAGACTGCTTTGGGCTGCTGTTATGATTCCTGTTAGAGAACTGATTGGCAACCACAGTGGCTCCTGCATGTCTCACTATTCTGGAATAATCCGTGAGATTAAAGACACAGAATGCAGTTGATGTTTAGAGTTTTTACAGGCGGTAGACTACACAGTGAAAACTTATCGATGCTACAGTTGGCTGACAGCAGTTTGGTACTGACCCTGATCTGCTTCCCCTGGGTTTGTCTGGAGCTGGAGCTGTGAAAGATACAGCAAAGGATGTATGAATATACACATCAGGCACATCACCGTGGTTACAGAGTGAAAGATAACCCTCACCTCCTGCAGACGAGACCTTCCGTCCTATTGGTGGACCAGCCTGAAATGGCCAATGGCAGGATTGTAGGAAATACAAATCAAAAAAAGATACTTGGTACAAAGAGCTGTGATCATTACCATATTGGCAAAATAATCAGTGTGTGTTGATACTCACTTTTGTAGAACGTGTTACAGCATTGACAGACTCCTGGCTCCTTCTGTTAAGACATATTGGTTTCTCAGAAGTGTATTCATTATTCCCTAGCCACTGACAAACCGTGTGAACGTTGACCGGTTATCGGATTAATATCAAAACTAAAAGCTGGATGGAGAAATAAAATGATAATCACCTAGGATAATCAGAGGAGGGCTTTCCTCTAACAGTCTCAGGAATTACAGCCCCATGACCTGTTCAGAATTCAAAACAGCTCCATCATTGGGCAGCACTGTGAATAGAATACAATAGAAACGGAATAGAATAGAAAATCAAGGCTGGCTTTGCCAAAAGCACCAGGAGATTTTACCTAGTGGCTGAGGGGTCTTGATGCATGCAGGGGACACCTGTAAACATTCCTATTGGTAGATGTTTAAGAGTTACAGTTTATACACAGTAATAAACAAATATTATGACAACAACATTCACCTCCAAGCAATTTGAGTTAAAGAAATGTTGTTTGTTTTTCTTATTCCAGTTTACCTGCTCGCGTGGTGTTTGCTGTGAGGACCTCCCCACACATTCTAACCTGAAGATAGAAAAGCAGTGAAGTAAGTGAGTGGGGATGTGGGGGTCATATAACAGAGGGGGGGGGGGGGGGGGGGGGGGGGGGGGGGGGGGTCAAATAACTTGGATTATAGACTAACATAGTTGCATCTTTAAATAAAAACGTCAATGCAGCGCTAGCATGAATGGTAATTGCTAAACTATAGTTATTGATGGTTATTCTCCATAAAAATTGGTGCTACTTTTTAACAAGTTAGTAGTTAGCTAGCTAGAAAGACGCTTTTAATGCTAGCTAGCTCTAATATGCTCACCTGTTCATTTGTGCAGCTACAGATGATTTTCCCACAGGGTTTGTTAGCAACAAACTAAAAAAAAGTTAATAATATTTTCACGTAAACTCTTACAATTGACTATGTTGCTGTGTCGTGATCTAGCTAGTATAGACACAAACTGGCGTCTCCATGGCAACGAACCCCTCTTCCGCTGTTCAGGAAAGCTCGCGCTCAGCCTCTACTGTCATCACGTGCTATAATCAAACCCTGTCTTAATGTACTCATTACACCGAGAGCGTTCTCATCTATGAATTCTAAATAAGAGTATTTGTGCACACGCAGTTACTTGCAACTATTTATACGACATAAGGAAAATACAGATAGAGATGGAGAAAGAGAGAGAGAGAGGGAGAGATGATCTGGGTCAAATGAGTCTCACCTCAATGCTTGGCAAGGTCCAGCCATGCCTCAACCTTCTAAACTGGTCAAGTAGCTGTTGTCAGTCTGGGGTTTTGCTAATAATTGACTGCAGAGGAAGGACTTAAGTCCTAAACATGCCTAGCTTGCTCAAATAGACCAAGGTAAACACATTTGATGGACAGTCTGGCAAATTATTTTGGGGGGAAACAGACTTCAAATTCTTAATGCATAGAAGAATGTTGAATAAACAGTGACAGTTTGGTCTGCACCTCTTGCCTTATTGACAGAGGAGAACCTAACCAGGCAAACAAGGGTCCTACTGAACACTGAACTGGGCTGGCAACATGTCCAAATAAAATGTAGACAAATGAGGGAAGGAGGTTTCACTTCTTTCTCTTTTCTTTTCTTTTCTGTCTCTCTGTCTCTCTGTCTCTGTCTCTGTCTCTCTCTCTCTCTCTCTCTGTCTCTCTCTTTCTCTCTCTTTCTCTCTCTTTCTCTCTCTCTCTCTCTCTCTCTCTCTCTCTCTCTCTCTCTCTCTCTCTCTCTCTCTCTCTCGCTCACACACACGGCAATTACCCAAGGCACTGGCCCTTAATGCTGAGACAAAATGTTCCTTTGGGATATCTCTCATGCATGTTGCCATACTAAACCGTGTGTGTGTGTGTGTGTGTGTCTAGACCATCATTCTAGTATGATGTAGTACGAGAGCACTTAAGAACCAGTTCACTTGAATAAGGGAGGTATAGCATGTTTAAGAACCCTAAAAGATTGAGACACAGTGAGTGAGACACAGGCTGAGTGGAAGGGAGTTTAGTGTCTTTGCCTTGATGGAATGACAGAAAGTAAAAACATAACAAACAAAAATTCAAAACACAAGACTTCCATTTGTACCAGTGTTGAAAAGCCCCCATCCCAAAAAATATATTGCTACCTTGATGCTCAGTACGTGAGGCAGATGGAAATAGCTCAGCGGTCTCACACACACACACACTCACACACACCTGCCAAAGACAGTCGGTGGGAAAATATATTTGAGACAGATGACATGAAAACAGAATCATTTCACAGTCCACTGAACCAGTCTGTGCCCTGTGTATGGTAGTGGGCTTGTGTGTGTGTGTGTGTGTGTGTGTGTGTGTGTGTGTGTGTGCTTGATGGGAGCTATGGGAAGGTGCCAGAGACCCTCTCTCTCCAAATCACATGCCAGAATCCATTTTGACCCTGTGAATAGAAACACATCGAGAGAGGGGGAAAAAGAAGGATGTTTGTTGTTGTGACATCAGAAAGTCAAGCTCACTGGACTCTATACCTGAACCTGTCTATACCGGAATCTATATCTATACCAGACAGAGCTATATAATGTAGTTACAGCCAACAGAACTTACATACAGAATTGAGTCTGACGTAATAATAAATAGAATCCTGGAGAAAATGTGCCTCTTTGAAGAAAAAAAAACATTTCTGAGATTTTTTGTCGTGACAAATTGATTTTGTCACAAACAAAAAAAACTATGTCAGTGTCCATGTCTGTGCATGTGTGTGTGTGTGTGTGTGTGTGTGTGTGTGTCTCACTCTCCTCACGCTCCAGAGCACTGGCAGAGGGAAGGCTAATTGCAAATGCAAATTGCAATCAGAGGAACTGATTTGAGAGAGAGAGGATAATTACCCCATTATGGCTAGTGTCATTGTGTGTGTGTGTGTGTGTGTGTGTGTGTGCTCTTACCCAGAGTCATGTGATTTTGTATTTTCTTTTTTCACCAAAAGACTACATGACTTAAATAATGATATATGAGCTTTAGAAGCAGAGCAGATATGCTACTTTTATGTATGTATTCTGCTACCTCTTATCCAGAGGTCAGAGGCCTCTAGTGGG
>CM059300.1:14080000-14105000 GCA_030340665.1 Neosalanx taihuensis | reverse complement strand
ATCGAGCATCCAACTCTATAAATCCTCACACTGTTGGCACAGGTTTGTGTCAGAGCCAGAGAAAGGATGCCCTGTGCCTGTCTGGGTGTGTGTGAACGCATGTGTGACGACCAACACAGTGACGTCAGCATTCTTCCCCTTCACTTCCTATCAAGTTATGCAAACACTCTGGCCAATCAGAACGATTCTCTGCTCTTAACCTTTTTCTATAGATCTGCATATTAGTAAAAGGACATGCAGTTCTAGGCCAGCTTGTGGCTGTGTGGGGCCTTGAGCTATCTTTAGGGTGGTCCTAGGATGAAGGCCAGGAGGTGCTGACTCCTTTTCTTCCTTTTCTTTTCAGTAGAAACTACCTGGTCGTAGAAAGCAGATCAAAAAATGGTGACCCTGAGAAGACTGAGGACTCAGCTGGAATCCAGGACAATCTGCTGAGTGGAGCATAAACAAGGTCTTCTGTGGAACACCACAAGACCTCAACAACGTTCCACACAAAGCAAAACACAATCCCAGGATGCTCAACAAGCCACCTGACTGTGAGTGACCGGCCAAAGAGCAACAGAGGTAAACTACATAACTGTGAAAGGACAGTGACCGTTGCTAATAATAGACAGCGTCCAGTGTGTGTTTACGTCATGAACTTGTAGATGTGTCTGAAAAGGCTCCCTCACTTCGACTGGATGCTGATTGGAGGCAGGCAGACAGCGGAAACACCCTTTAACCAATCGGGTGGTGATGTGTCACCCCCTTCTTTACGGTGATCCCATCCTCATAGCCAGTGGGTGTGGACATGCAGCCAGGAGACACACAAACACACACAAACATGCTAACATCACTGGACAACCTTTCACTTCCCATTAAGTTCAGTGTTGCCCTGAGGAGGAGATTAAAAATACCTCCCCACAGAAAGAATGAACCACAACAGCACTATGAATGTGTGTGCGCTGATTCATGTGGATCCTTGGGTTGTGTTTGGATTTGCTGACCGCTGCTCTATATTTTTGGTGGATGGAATTGCAAAAAATCACCAACACTGTCACCAACACATTTGACTGACTATTCAGATTGAATGCACTTTTGCCAAAGCCAAAAGTTAGCCAGCAACATTAAAGTAACCTTGAATATTATGACTATGTTTTAATTAAATACAGTCATTTGCACACCTCACAGAATTGGGGGAGTGTAGATTAGGGTACGAATGCTATCATTGTTGAATCGTGAATCATATCTATAAATATGGTGTGTGTGTGTATTTAAAGCCAGTCAAAGACATCTCTATCTAGGCCACTGTGTGGGTGTTTTAAGACCATCAACAGATCACATCAAATGCTTAGAGTTTTATTGTCATCTTTCTTTATTGTCTATAGTTGTAATCTATTTATCTATGATTTCCATTCTTCTCTCAAGTAGTTTTATGGCATGATTTCAGAGGTATGTGTGTGTGTGTGTGTGTGTATGTGTGTGTGTGAGCAGAGGGTTACATAAATGTTTACAACTGGTTGTGTGTCTGTCTACCAGGTCAACTATCGTGCCACCTATCACGGCTAGTCATCATCACGCTCAATCACGATCACACGCAAACTTAGAAACCTTTTCACTTGACTAAGCAGAGGGTGGAGGGACAGCAGTGACACCATCCTCAGTGACATCAACACACTCTGATTCACCCACCCAGCAAGAGGGAGGCCCAGACTTTTTAACAGATTACACAAGCGCACACAGGAAAATAACACATTCAAGCACAAACTGTGACACACTTACACAATGGTGACCTCAAAGAAACAAAGTTTCATGTCTTTGGTCTGTTTTTCTAGGAGTAGCAACATTTACATTCAGCAGATGCTCTTATTCAGAGCAGCATGGACACGACGTCATGTTGGCATGGCCAGGATTTGAACCCGCAACCTTTTGATTACCAGCCCACATCTCCCTCACCGTTCAGCCACTTGGCTCCACACACACACACATACACACACGTCCACCAACACAGATGTACTTCTTTGCCATCTTAAAAATTCCAGCCTTGCTTCATGACAAATCACCTTATTAAATGTTGTCCTTTCAAATGCAACACACTTTCCTCTGATTATTGGTTTCAGATAAAAGCAATATTTCCTCTCGTCTATTTCCGCCTGGTTGCTGTGTTTTACGTGCGCACGCATAGACACACACACACACACACACACCCACACATAGACACACGCACAGACACTCATTTCTTCTCAGTCATTAATAATGTTCTGATGGCAATACTAGGGTTAGTGACCCATAGCCAACCCATTAATCAAACAACACAAGCAGCATATGATCATAATACATATGCTTTAATGAATGTTTTCCTGGATCAGAGAGGATTGTTCTACTCTGCAGTGGGAATTACAGAACAGAGCCTCATCTATAAGGACTGGATGCATCCAAATTAAGGAGAGTACACTAACACACCATCCCAATTCAGGAGATCTACATTTACTAAACCCAGGTGAATAGAAGACTGGATTGGCCATTGGCCTACAATGCATCTAACTAGGACTTTAATAGTAATTAATAGACATCAAACTCATTGAGTAATTTATTTTTTCTTTTCTTTTTCGTATAATTTAATGTATAGAAACTATAGACTAGTAGGCCCATGTAGACCTCAAAAACATGGTTATCATATTAAGGAGGTGTCAGTATGCACTCTAGTGGATGAAAACCAAAAATCAGCCGGATAAAGAGTTTCTGAAGAGATGTGGCGCCACCTAGAGGTTTCATGATGTACATGCGTGTGTGTGGTGCTAATTCTCAACTCAGATGGATTCGTGGTGCTTTGATATAGTTATATTTCACCTCAAACCACAGCAATCAATGCTAATCAATGCATTTTCGTTATAGTTTTCATTTATTTAGAAAAGAATTGCAGTATTTCTGAACAGGCCGGCTTTACACCACTGCAGGTCTGCCAACAGCTGCTGAGCAACCCTGAACTGGGAGGGGGGGAACCAGGATCCCTAAACTGGGAGGGGGGGGGGACCAGGATCCCTAAACTGAGGAACCAGGGCATGAACCAGGGTCACTAAACTGGGAGGGGGGCCAGGATCCCTGCTGAAGGGGGAGGAACCAGGATCCCTGCTGAAGGGGGGGCATGCTCTTGGAAGGTGTGGCTTAAGCAAATGCCGGCTTGCTCAACGAAATAAAGCTGAATCCATTGGTATCGTGCTCTAATTCAAACAGTAGCCGGGTTTTCAAGCGTCTTTCTTTTCTCCCGGTTGGATTTCTTTGCAAACAAAATTAAGACGCTTCATAAAAATGTCTACCGGCAATTGGAAACCATTTATTTTCGGTGGTCTGGCTTCTGTGACTGCAGAATGTGGTGAGTAGAGACCATGTAGCCTGCGGATGCTACTTGCTTAGTAAAGTCTGTACCTTTTAATGGCCTAATCACTTTTTTCCTGGCCTCTTTTCTACTAAGGCACATTTCCAATCGATCTGACCAAGACTCGTCTACAAGTCCAGGGCCAAGTAGGTGATAGCAAATATAGGGAGATTCGTTACCGGGGCATGCTGCACGCCATGAGCAAGATTTGCAGAGAGGAGGGTCTGAGAGCACTTTACTCCGGGTGAGTGGAGAGCTGGGTCTGCTCAATGCTCTATCATGCATGCGTCAAAGAATACTGACGATACTCATAAGATCTCCATCCTTTCCCCCTGTCTGTGTTTGTTTGTGTGTGTGTGCGTGCGTGTGTCTGTCTGTTTTCGTGTGTGTGTGCGTGTGCGTGTGCGTGTGTGTGTGTGTGTGGGGGGGGGGGGGCAGTATTGCTCCTGCAATGTTGCGTCAGGCATCGTATGGGACCATTAAAATTGGGAGCTATCAGAGTTTCAAACGCCTGCTGGTGGACAGACCAGAGGGTGAGTACATACTGAGACCCTGGACCAGGGGGTGGGCAACCCTGGTCCTCAAGAGGCCACTGTCCTGAAGGTTCTAGATGGTTCGCTGCTCCAGCACACACGATTCTAATGAACAGGTCATTATAAGGCTTCCTCAGAGCTTGATAACAACCTGTTCATTTGAATCTGGTGAGCTGGGCCAGGGAACCATCTAGTTCAGTGGTTCTCAACCCTGGACCTCAGGGCCCACTGTCCTGCATGTTTTAGATGTTTCCCTGCTCCAACACACCTGATTCGAATGATTAGGTCCTTATAAAGCTCAGCAGAAGCCTGATAATGACCCTTTATTTGAATCAGGTGTGTGGGAAGGGGGACACATCTAAAACATATAGGACAGTGGAGCCCTGAGGACCAGGATTGAGAACCACTGATCTAGAACCACTGATCTAGAACCTTCAGGACAGTGGCCCTCGCCTGGCTGCTGCCGAACTCCTGCCATACAAAGCTGTCTGTTGGTGTTAACAGGGCTGTTGTTATGAGGCTAGCAGACAAGCCCCCAAGGGTAGGAGTGTACTTACTGCTGCTCACACAGATTCCTCCCTCGAGAGAAAGAACTGGTTTTTGTTTTTCTTGCGTTCATATAGTTGTAAAGCACAAGAATGTTACCTAGAATACACATTACAGAGAAGCGTGTTTTCTGTTTGACATGACATGACATGTTTGGAAGAAGGGTAAGTATGTTTCAAACATGTATTCCCCCCCCCCCCCCCCCTTTTTTTCTCTCCTTGTTCTAGATGAGACGTTGATTACTAACGTGGTTTGTGGTGTTCTCTCTGGGGTCATATCTTCTTCCATCGCAAACCCCACTGATGTCCTGAAGGTACAGCACACACACACACTTGCACACACAGACACACACAAACACACACACACAGGGAATAGGACATGAGGGTTTCCTAACCTTTAGAAGTGTGGCTTCTGTCAGTGGGTTTGGCTGTGTAGCAGCAGGTTTGAACATGTGTGTATCACTATCACTGCTGGCAGTGCTAAGCTATCATGTGCTTGTGTGGTTTTGGAAGCCAAGCTCAAGTTGTTCTGTTTCACTACACCATGTGACCAACTAGCCTCTAAAGTTTGTTTTAATTATAGGTGGTTTTCAGACCTAACATTAAAGGACCACATACTTTAACTGGATATGTTAGTGGCTAGTTTGAATGTTGACCTACCCAAGATGGACAAGGACACAAATAAATCCCAGGCGGGGAATTCTGTCACTCTACCACTCACTCATTGGGAGTTGGACTACTATTCAGAAGATACCTGGCGCGATGCCCTGGCTGTGTCAACATGACGTTGTGTCTTTGGGCAAGGCACTTCACCCTACTTGCCTCAGGGGTGGAATGTCTCTGTACTTGCTCTGGATAAGAGCATCTGCTAAAGAACTAACACTGTAAATGATTGTGTGCGCACAGATCCGTATGCAGGCCCAGGGCAGTGTGATCCAGGGCAGCATGATGGGGAACTTCATCAACATCTACCAGCAGGAGGGAACACGAGGACTGTGGAAGGTAGGAGAGAGAAAGAGAGGGGGAGAGAGAGAGTGTGTGTGTGTTCACATCTCTCTCTCTCTCCTAAATGTTTCACTTGCCTTCCGTTGTCACCTTTTCTCTCAGGGTGTGTCTCTAACGGCTCAGAGAGCAGCCATCGTGGTGGGGGTGGAGCTACCCGCCTATGACATCACCAAGAAGCATCTAATCATGTCGGGTCACATGGGCGACACGATCTACACGCACTTCCTGTGAGCAAATACTGAAGCCAGAGTGCTTCTGGGAACACTTGTAGTTTTCCTCGCACGCAGACACGCCTCGAGTCCACAGACGTGTGAGTAGCTGTCGTGCTCTCCTTCAGGTCCAGCGTGATGTGTGGTCTGGCGGGAGCTCTGGCCTCCAACCCTGTAGACGTGGTGCGCACACGCATGATGAACCAGAGAGGAGGAGCTCTGTACCAGGGAACACTAGACTGTATAGTGCAGGTGAGACAGCTGGGAGGTGTCTGTGTCTGTCTGTCTGTCTTTCTTTCTGTCTCTGTGTCTTGTCTTTGTAACCAGGAGTAGAGGACTAACAGTGCTGCTTCTGTCTTAGACATGGCGGTCTGAGGGTTTTATGGCACTCTATAAGGGATTCTTCCCTAACTGGCTGCGTCTGGGACCATGGAACATCATCGTATCCTTTCCGTTAGATCCCTCATGAGCTCCTGTTTTGGTTCATGTACACACAGAGACGAGCTCTGTACTTGAGTGGTGCATGTCTCTCCTGTGTGTGTGTGTGTGAGTTGTGTTTTGCTTTTCGTGATGTCAGGTTTGGCACATTCTGACCCCGGCCAAACTTGGATCATGGAACCTGAGGCTAATGCTAGTTAATTCGTTATGTAATGTCCTATTGCAGCCTGACATCCATGGGCCAGGGGGGCCTGGATAGGGGGGTAGGAGGGAGGGAGGGAAACGCCAAAGCTATAACTCTTGGAATAATGGATTGCTTAAAGCAGTTGTAGAATAGTTGTACCCACGGGTTAGAGGGGAAGTACTGAGTGGAAATGATTGGGTTAGAATAAAAAAAGAACTGTAAATTCCTCTGGTGACATAATCAGATTATTACAGTGTGGTAATCAGGGGAAAGGGAGGTTATTTGGAGGAGTTGTGGTCAGGGGGGAAAAGCTGAGAACTTCTTTGGGGAACTTGGACCTCCATGTTTTTCTTCCTCATGGTCCTTGACTCCTTCATCAGTTCTTCATCACCTACGAGCAGCTGAAGAAAATTGAGGTCTGATGTTGACAGAACGAGTCTGTAGACCAGAGGACATGAAAGGGTGATGAGACTGGGAGCAGGGACCAGATGAGTACAGGCAAGACGTGAGTGAAGGTTTTGGACTGAAGATCTTTGGCTCTTCTAAGGCCTGTGTTGAGAGAACATTCAGTGAGTCCTCCAGTCTGACTGCTCTTCAGGCTTCAGATAACATGGAGAAGCACACCTAGGTGGCAACATTTCCACACTCCATCCTCTGTGGACTACATCCTCTGGGCTGGACTTGTTCTTCTCATTTGCCGTTGTCCCAAAGAAGTACTGTAGAGAGGAAGATAAACGAAGTTCAACGTTTTAACTTGACCAAGGGGACATCATGCTAATAATTGCAGATACAACTTATGTTAATTAACTGAGATGAGCGTAACAGTAAAATGCCACCTTCTCCTGTAACCCCCCCCCCCCCCCCCCCCCCCCAAAGAGCAAAGGTGTCAGAACACAAGCCCAAGAGCCCAAGAGCGACATTTATCTCACATTAATGACCTGTGGTGACATTTCAACTGCTCTGTGTTCAGCTGGTGAAAATTAGCAGCACACTAAGTGCCTTAGTATATGATACTGCTGGGTACCCCCCCGAGTTGTGGGAAATGTCTATATTTAAAGACTGTTCCTTTGAATACTCTATCAAACTTGCTGTTCACGATGAAAGCTCAACATGATCTTGAGAGTTCTATCAGATTCCCATAGGTGTTTTCTATTTAGAAGGCCCATAGCCCAAACCATTCTTTTAATGGTGCTATATCATGTATCACTACTAGGCTTTGAGTGCGTCATGTGATCGGACAGACCTACTCTTACAAACTATTTAATATATTGGCAGCTGTGAAGGTTTGAAGATCAGGTGGGCGCCCACACTCCTGATGGGAGTCTCCCATTTGTTAGTTTGTTCTCTGTGGTTGATAGGGTGGAGATGCCCTTATTGGATCGTACGTAATGTACGAACTGAGAGTGGAGGTCTGATATATTTAACCTCGCACTTCATGGGTGATACACAGCCCTGGTAGCTGTCATGATCTATTAATAGAACAGGTGTGTGCACCCAAAAACACACACACACACATAGACCGTAGATGTTATGTTGAATCAGTTAGGAATTGTATTTCTATCAGGGTTGATCAGGATTTACCTGTTCTGAATATCCCCCAATGGGAAGCATCGCTACAGAAAAGGTGGTACCTTTGTATGGATGCTTAAAATCTCTTTTAGTTTTGGCCTTTTATGTTGCTCTGCCTGTGCAATGTTATGATTTGTAAATAAAATGTCTATAAAACATGTCTTTTAAAACAAAGTATTTTCATAATTTTTTTATTAGGTTTAAATGTTGCATAATGCTACATTGCACTTTTAGTTATGTTGAGTAGTTGTAAAGGTGGATCTATTTCATGAAATAAAACCCTTTGTTGCTTAAAGTGGTTATCCCCGGTGCTTTCTATGAAGATCAATGCACCGTGACACTGTTTAGGTAAATCATTGATGTAAGCAAGATTAAGTCTATTTAAACTTGTGACATGAGGCTTTACTGCAGTGTGTTCTTCCTCCAGTAGGTGGCGCTGTGAGCTAAGCGTTCTACCTTCTGGTTCTCATCGCCTCCTTCAGAACTAGACATCTAGCACAGCCTTGTTATTTTCAGAGCGACACCATCTAAAACGCACACACACACACACACACACGCAGTATCTCAAATAATGACTCATGAATAATTCACAGTTGCCTCAGATCTAATTGTTCTTTTATTTCTGTAGATAAATTCCCAGTTTTCCCTCATCTGAGCTTTATTTTGAGCAGACGTCGGTGGCTCAGGGGACACAGTGGGAGAGATTGCCATGAACTGGGCTGGATGTTTGTGCCCGTTCCTTGTTCTTTTTATTTAGGAACGGGCACCAAGGGACTCATTATCTATACGAGAACACTTGTTATTGTTGTGCTGGTATCTGAGCCACTAAAGCGGGTGGGTTCTGTCATGACGACCCTTTATTGATGACATGGATCTCTGCTGCTTCTAAACTTGTCTTCTAAACTTGTGTTTGGGAAGGGGAGTCTGATTGGTCAGAGCTGTCCCTGGTGGGCGGGGCTGTGAGCCAGAGACACTATGTTCTGTCAGTGTCAGTAAGCCACTGTTGAAATCAGGCGTCCTGTGTCTTCAGTCAGATCAGTGTTGTTTTGTTTAGACACGCACTTTAGCATGAGTGAATGCGGGGGGGGGGGGGGGGGGGGGGGGGGGGGGGGGGGGGGCTGTCTGTCTGCTTGGTTCACCCAGAACTGGCATCAATAGCCTGGCATGGCTGGTCTGGTGTCTCAGCCCTGGCAAACACTCCCCAGCAGCTGTGACACACGATGACCCTGGAGGGTCCTCTAGCAGTCACGGACACGCTGTGATTTGGTGTGTTAGTAGACTGCTGCCCCCCTGAGGGCAGAGCTGGTTGTGTTGGATGGATCAGAGGGGTCTGTGCTGAAGGGATAAGACTCAGGCCTGCCTGTCCAAACTGGTGTTCCCTTCATGATCGCCTGAACCAACCGCATGGAAGGACATCATGATGGACATACAGTTGGTTTGACAGTTGGACGGACTTACTGGCAGGTTGACAGAAGGCTGAACAGACAGAGTGGATGTGTGGTCTTTAAAATGTTTGTTTATATATTTCACAATTATATATTTACATTTATTCATTTAGCAGATGCTTTTATCCAAAGCGACTTACGAGAGAGAGCGGTCACTGAGCATAGCAACATGATAGACCGCGAACACAGTGGGCTTTTAGATTGTGAAACATACATCGTGAGAACCAATAAGTGCCAAGGGAAGAGCTATGAGAGCATGCGAACATAACACAACAATCGCACCAGATAGTGTGCAAATAGTGCATAGGGAGATTTAACTCACTGGGGGCAACTTAAAGAGAAAGTGCTTGGTTTAGAATTGGACTCAGGCTTCTGCAAAAACAGTACAAGTGCAAGATCCTATAACTAGAAGGAGAAGAAGACCTCTGGAGTGAGTGGCAGGAGTTAGGCAGTGTCTGTTCCAAAGCACTGGGAAGGACATGAACCCACCCCCACTTTCTGCATCTCACTGGGAGGATGTTACAGCGATAACAGTTCACGCCTATTTAACACCTTCGAACCGTAAACACTCTTAATTTGCTTTCTCAATAATTGATCAAACTGTCACAGTTGAGATCTAAGGGAACTTGATCCCCCACTCACTGGCGGAGGATCGTGACCTACATTTAATCATCCGAACAAGAGAGCGACCCAGAGGGGGGGGGGGAGGCAGATCACATGACTGAGCTGCTGGTGAAACTGGGGGAGTGTTCCATTTAGAGGAGGAGGAGGAAGTGAAGAAAATGGTTCTGGCTGTGTTCCATTTCAATCTCTGTGAGTGTTGATTTGCTGGCTGCTAGAGCAGGTCAAAGCCATGGTCATTCTCAGGGGTTTGAAGAATTAGGAATCCCCCAATACATTTGGAAGAGTGTGACCTTGAAATATCTTTGTCAGAGCTTTTGAACTGGCGTCTGTGTATTCCCCCCCGAATACGAACGGTGTGAGGGAAATGTAAAACTGGCCCTCGATGTTCAGTCCATTGTTGACACCCTTATGAACATCCATAATCTGGCCCATGTTACTTGAGGATGGAGTCATGTCATTGCAGATATCCAAGCTGACATTGGGAAGAGCTGTTCCCCTCTGCTGTGGTGAAGGGAGAGAGAGAGACTGATGTTATTCTCTGCTTGTCTCCCCAGCCCACCCCCCTCTGTCACACTGCTCGCCTCATATCCCTGCTTCAGATAAGGAATAAATATGTTTGAAATATCAGTTTCCCTTGGATGGCCAATTTTAAAATGGTCGACCCTGAGGCATAGCAGTCAGTTGTGTACACCTCACACAAAGACACACACTCACAGACACACACACACACACACACACGCTGCCATGTTCCAATAACACTCACAAGCAGCATCAGCTACTCACACACAGTGACCTCCCGTTTCTGTGTGTAAATGTAAGATCTTTCTATTTAGTGGGGCAGCAAACTTTTATATGGCTGAACTGGTGTAACCAAAATGAACATGTGGCAGCTACTAACAGTTAATGCTCGATAGTCATCCAAGTTCTTCTCAAGAAGGAACACAGTCATACAGACCCTTTACTGGAATGATCTTAATAGAATTCAATAGACTAGTCATAACGATCCATAAAAAATCACACAAGAGACACTTTACCATACTACACAGTCCTTCATTTTGTAGATGGCCCAGCTGTGGAAGTATGACAAACACACACACAAACACACACACACATCCACACACACACGCACTCACACATACACACACACATACACACACATGCACACACACACACACACACACACTCACACATACACACACACATACACACACACACACACACACACACACACACACACACACGCACACACACACATACACACACACACACAGTCCTTTCACTGATTAGTTGAGTCTATTTTATTGTTCCTGTCTTTCATTGTGGCGACCGTCGGATTTGTACACAACATGAAAGATGAAAAAGTTGACCTAATGGTTGATGTGAAGAGTCAGTTGGGGTGTGTTCATGTGTGTGTTGGGGTGTGTTGGGGTGTGTTCATGTGTGTGTTGGGCTGTGTTCATGTGTGTGTTGGGGTGTGTTCATGTGTGTGTTGGGCTGTGTTCATGTGTGTGTTGGGGTGTGTTCATGTGTGTGTTGGGGTGTGTTCATGTGTGTGTTGGGGTGTCTTCATGTGTGTGTGCATGTGGGTCATCTTAAGTGGTGAAACACTGTCCTCCCTCCCCAAAAAAAGACTTTCAGAACAAAATACTCTTCCTGTCTGTGATGCACATGATGAAATCTTGTAAAATGATTCAAGGCCCAGTTCTATCGTTGATTTAAAGTAGCATGACGACCTCATACCCTTTTGTGTGTGAATGCAAGTGTTTATCCTAGAATAGTTCCGAACAGAATAGCGTCCAATCAAAAGACTCGCTGAGCTTGACCTATTGACATCAATATGTCAGTTTCATCGATCAGCTTGACAGATAATAAAGAGCTTAGCATTAAGAACAGTGAGGCAGAGAACGAGAGGTCTTTCCCAGTTAGCTGACGGTAAAACGGGCCGCTAGCCTCGGGGGCCTGGGAGTCGTTAATGGAATTCCTTTCGCTTCACTCTCCATGTCCTGTCACCCTCCTCGTGTTTCCGCTCTCTCCTTCCATATTTCAAATGATACAAAGAGGCACCAACATGGAGGCATAACGGAGACGGCACACATCCATCCATCCATCCAACCAACCACACAGTATGTGCAGTGTACTGCCCATACAGTGTACGAGCTAACAACATTAAGAAGCAGTGGTCTCTCGTTAGGCCTTATAACTGACCACACACACACACACACCCCCGCCCCTTCAAAACACACCACCACCACCATCACAACCACCTCTCCTCTCCAAGCCTCTGTACTCTGAAGCCCCCCCCCCCAATTACTCTAATACACAAGACACACACTCACACACACAGAAGCCTCTTGTCTGTGTGGAGTGAGAGAGGCCTTGATGAGAGGCATGCATCCCCAATCGCAGCCTTAACTCTTCATTCCTGCCTTAACCCACTTAACTAATGTCTCTCTCTCTTTCCTCAGTTCTACCTCGCTCTCCCTTCTACGCCCTCACGCTGTCTCTCTGTAGCGTTAACTTGCTCATCTTCAAGGCTACGCTGCCTCTTTCCTCTCTTTTATGTATTTCAGTGGCCCCCAACTCTGGTCCTTAGGGCCCCACTGACCTGCATGTTTTAGACGTTTCCCTGCTCCAACACACCTGATTCAAACAAATAGATCATTATGAAGCTAAGCAGAAGCCTGATAATGACTCTTTATTTAAAGCAAGTGTGTGGACAGAGGGCCCTGAGGACCAGGGTTGGGGACCACTGCTGTATAGAGTTGAGGGTTGGGGTCAGAGGTCATCTCTACGGGGGATTGAAACACAGCACAGTGCTGTTTTCATTTTCCCCAGTGAACATATAACAGTTCAATAATCAATTGACACGCAAAGCAGATCAGTTCCTGCACAATTTCATGGGAGAATTTGTGAACAGTCAGCATTTTCACATCTTTGCATGTGTGTGATCTTTGCGTGTATGTGTTTGAATGACATTGTGTGTGTATGTGCTTATATTTCTTATCTACCAACACCAGAACTTTGAACGTAAGAACAGACATGAGAGTAAAATTGAATCTGGTCAAATAGAGTAACTGTGTTACTCTACTACTTTCTGCACATCTTTGGGACATACAATTAGTCACTTATCCAGAGCGACTTACAGCAAGTACAGGGACATTCCTTCCTGAGGCAAATAGGGTGAAGTGTCTTTACCAAGGACACAACGTCATGTTGACACAGCCAGGATTCAAACTAGGAACCTTCTGATTACTAGCCCAATTTCCCCAAGTCTTTCTGGGTACATTTTGTGTGTGTGGTTGTAGATTGTTCTGTACTTGTCATGGGTTTGATATCAGAAGTCAGATCAGTGCCTTAGTTGTACCATGTGAAAAAGGTCATGTGTTACGTTTTGCACTGTAAGGATAACATGTGTAATAATGGTTTTGCAGTGGTCAGATTGGATACACTGTGTGTGTGTGTGTGTGTGTGTGTGTGTGGGTGTGTGTGTGTGTGCGTGTTTATGCATGTGCATATGTGTGTGTGCCAAAAGGAAACAATCAACACATTTCACACAATCCTGCATAAATCATCCTGCAGTGTTATTCCAGAACATTCCTACTCCAACAGAAACGATAACACTGAAACATAAATCACATCCGTGTTTTTTTTAATTCACATTTATGGCTATGTTGCTCCGTCACCCTGGAAGCCCATTGGACAGATCAATAAAGTTTGGTCTCAGTTCACTGAGGTTGGTTCCCGCTCACACAGTGTTGAACCTGAATGACCCTCACACTGTTAGTGACCTGCCAAAAACCTGTTCACAATTACATTCAGTCATTAAGCAGACGCTCTTATCCAGAGTGACTTACAGCAAGTACAGGGACATTCCCCCCCTGAGACAAGTAGGATTAAGTGCCTTGCTCAAGGGCACAACATTATGTTGGCATGGTCGGGATTCGAACCTGCAACCTCTTGATTACTAGCCCGATTCCCTTACAGTGAAATGAGTCATAACAACCCAGTGAGAGAAGCCAGTGAGCTGGGCAGTGGATCGTGAGGAAGAGAGGAGGAGAGATGGATGAAGTGTGTGGGAAAGGGTAAAGGGTTTGCTTTGAAGTTAAATAGAATAATAAACTGAAGAAGTGCAAGTAATCACGAGTCTGTATGTACCATGCACACACGTTTATGAATGTTTTCTGCTAGGGAATGCGTGTGTTTTTTTAAACACTTAGTCTTCTCATCCAAGCCTTTTTGTGACTCACTCTAACTGTCTGTGTGTGTGTGTGTGTGTGTGTGTGTGTGTGTGTGTGTGTGTGTGTGTGTGTGCGCGTGCGCGTGCGTGTGCATGTGTGTGTATGGGTGTGTGCGAGTGTGTGCGAGTGTGGCTGAATGTTCAAATTGGTCAATACAGAGCTTTACAAAGTTAACCGCCTCTCTCACCCACACACAAGCCTTTATTGTGTTGCTGTCAGCTGAAGCTCAGAGCAAATAAGCTATCACCACACAGAGAAACGGGGCCCCTGGGGGCCTCCCCACATGGCCCTCCACCCTGGGATACCACTCAGCCTGAGGCAGGGGCTCAGCCAGTGCAGCAAGGGCTTCAAGAGGGTCTGAAGATCCTGTCAGAGGTGAACAATCTCCCCATTGTCTCCCCTGTGAGAGTCAGGCTACTTAAAAGACAAACAGGGGGAATAGTGTGAAATAAAGAGAGGGAGGGAGGGAGGGAAAGAGGGAGGGAGGGGCGGAGGAGTAGGAGAAGATAGAGAAGGACGAATTGAGGAGGTGGAGGGAGAAAGTTAATGAACAGACAAGATGATGGGAGATAATGAAGATAAATGGAAGGAAACGTTAGATGAGTAAGAATGAGGAGGTGGTGGCAGGGGCCTGAAGGGGGGAGACAGGAGGGGGGAGACAGGAGGGGGGAGACAGGAGGGGCCGTTTGGCCCCTGGGGCTTCTTCTGAGGGGTTCTAAGTTTCAAAGCCCTGGTGGTCTGTGTCTAATGACGTCCTAATAATCTGGTCACACTGGTAGTGGTGCAGGGGTCAGAGGTCACAGGGCTGGGGACAGGAACAGCCAAACACACTAACCCTGTGTGGCTGAGCGGTTAGAGAGTTGGACTAATGATAAGAAGGTACCAGGTTCGAATCCCGGCTATGCTAATGTAATGTTGTGTCCTTGGGCAAGGCACTTCACCCTACTTGCCTCAAGGGGAATGTCCCTGTGCTGTATGTCGCTCTGGATAAGAACCTCTGTTTAATGACAAATATTTAAACGTGAATCTTCCCTCGCATTCACTCACACTTTTCCATGCATACACACTTGGATTCTAAACTAAAGTGTGTGGAACACTGTAGTCCCGTATTAGTATTATATTATGTAACACATACCTGAGCACCTTCTTATTTTCTCATCATGAGGTATTGGCTTTCTTGGAACAATCATATACTGTTTGTTCATAACACAATGCAGTGTTTTAAAACACTCAAACATACCAAATGTAAGTTCGTTTACAGAAGAACAAATGTTAATACAAACAAACAAAAATATCCAGCAGTCCTGATGAAGATTCTCTTGGTCTCTCTCTGGCAGACACATTCCCACACCACGCCTTCTGGCGGGAAACCAAACAGAGAGGTGACTGGGAGAGCACACATTCTCAGTGGACCATAAACCTAGCAATGATACAGACCAGTCTACTCTGACAGACAATGCTGCACACACACAGCCACGCACACACATACACACACACACACACACACACAGCCATGCACACACACACACACACAGCCACACACACACAGCCACACACACAGCAACACACACACACACAGCGCCACACACACACAGCAACACACACACAGCAACACACACACAGCCACACAGCCACACACACAGCCACACACACATAGCCACACACACACTCACAGCCCTCCACTTGTAACCTGACTGCTTGAGCACTGATAGGGGGGTGATCCATCACATGCACATCTGGCTGTGACTGTCTCCTGGCTCAGATGATTCTCAATTCCCAGAATCCTTGGAGCTCAGAGTTGAGAGTTGGATAGAAAGCTGGGACAACTGCAGGTGGGGTGATAGACACCCAATATGAGGGTGATCCAACCAATGACAGGAACAGAGAGACACAGACAGACAGACAGACAGACAGACAGGCTGACAAACATCTCAGGGAGAATACAGACAGACAGGCAGGTAATGTGACATAGAAACATTTACAGACATGCAGTCTGAGTCTGTCTGTTCCTGTGAGAGTGGATTAAGGTGAACCTTCGTATGATCTGTACACATCCCTGAGGGTAGAAACTCAGGTCAATCCTACAGTAAAACACAAGTGAGCATGAACACAACATACACACATATCTCTCCTCCTCTTACTTCATCTCACAGAACAAGGTACCTTAAAAAGAAATGTTGCTAGAGAAAGATTTGCAGCTGGTTCAGGACTCACATCCCTCTCTGGTTTTCTGTGGAAGTAGGAGGGGTCGATCTCTGACAGGGATCATTGTTGCTGATGGAGGGGCTGGTTTAAAGTTGTTAGACTGAAGTTAGGAGCTATCACAGTTCAGTAACAGAGGGGAGAAGGAGGTCATGACAAACCGCGGTTCCAGATCGGAATAACGGTATATTTCTTTTCAGGTTGATAAAGTTTGAGGATATGTGTCAAAATGACAAGAACAAGTTTCATTTCCATTAATCAACAACAGCATCCAAAAAAGAAGTGACGACTAAAAGGAAGATAAGAAGAGTTTAGGCAATGAGTGGGATTTAGTATTTTTAAACTTACTTTTTAATGATCTTGTTTGCTTTATCCTCACACAGGTAAGACAACCATTTGTCTTTAGTAGTTCTTCTGCTGATATCAGCTGTACATCAGTCAGTTTAAAATGTTTAATGGAAATCTATGTCTATGTTTTTTAAGGACACAGAAGTATTCTTTCAAGTACTTCAGGTATATTAAGTCATAATGATGAAGACCTTCCACATCTATTTGCCTCTGGTCCTCTTGGCTGGATATCTTCTCTTGGTTTCTGGACAAGCAGCTCCTCAGCAGCCTGACCTCCCTTCTGCTGCTCCAGGGCCAGGAGACGCTCCCCTCCAGCACAATGTCTCCATCCCCAGGCACACCAGACCCTTACCCCCCATGTGCTCTGGGCCCACAGAGATCAGAGACACCTTTAAATACATCAACACTGTGGTGTCCTGTCTGGTGTTCGTAGTTGGAATCATCGGTAACTCCACGCTGCTTCGTATTATATATAAAAACAAATGCATGCGTAACGGTCCTAACATCCTGATAGCCAGCCTGGCTCTTGGAGACCTCCTGCACATCATCATTGATATTCCTATCAACGTTTACAAGGTGAGACACCAGCATGAACACACAACTCTTTAAATGAATGACCTTTGACATGGGCTTTGTCATGTTTGCTTGAACATATACTGAGTTGTTCTTTTCCACATCCACAACCCCAACTACTAAACCAGTAACATGCTGTGTTGAAGAGAAGCATCTTCTTGAAAGCTTTTTGCTATGCAGGCTTCTGAGACAATCTACCTCATATCCTCCACATCCCCTGGAATGTTAGGGGGGTATTGTGTATACTTAGAAAGTGAGTTTGTTTGTAGAGGCGTGTATATTTGTAAGAGAGAAAGAGAGAGAGAGATAAATAGGCATAGTGTGCCAGAGAGAAAGATAGTGTGACATTTAGACAAAGACAAAGATAAGAAAACGGGAGTATCTTGTATATTTGGCCAAGTGGGAGGTCGAACATGTTCAAATAATTGAGTGCATTCCAAAGACACGTGGCTAACGTAGTGATACCGCCACATATGATTTCAATAGTCCACACACACACACACACACACACACACACACACACACACACACACACACACACACACACACACACACACACACACACACACACATTCCTGTGGAACCATCATAAGCAGGCATGAAAACACCAACGTAGGTTAGCCAATGTTCTGCTCGTCCACTGGCCGTCCCACTAAGGCCCCAAGCTTAGGCTGGCATCAGCCTCTGGACTACCTCCATCTGATAGCACAGCCGAATATGAAGGGTAGAGTTCAAACTGGACAGCAGCAGCAGTGGGTTCTTTGTACGGAGGGTCTCTCAGCAGGTGAAGCAGGAACAACCTAACTAGTCACAAGACAATTTATCAGCAGATGGAACCAGTTGAATAACGTGATGACAATCAATGTGGTGGCAGTTTTGAGGAAAGAGCTTGAACTTGTGTCAATAAAGCTTTTCTCTCGCCCTTCCTTCCCTCCCTCCCTCCCTTCCTTCCTCCCTTCCTCCCTCCTCTCTCACTCTTCTCTCTCTCCAGTTGTTGGCTGAGGACTGGCCTTTCGGTGTGGGTCTGTGCAAACTGGTGCCGTTTGTTCAGAAAGCCTCTGTTGGAATCACAGTTCTGAGTCTGTGTGCCCTCAGTATTGACAGGTAGACAGAGGGACACACACACACACTAACAGTCAGACACACACTGTCACAGTCACACACAAACACACACACACACACAGACACACACACACACACAGTCAGACACACACACCCGCACACAGTCACTCACACACACACGCAGTCAGACACACACTGTCACAGTCACAGTCACACACACACACACACAGTCACACACACACTGTCACAGTCACACACACACAGTCAGACACACACCATCACAGTCACACACACAGACATACACACACACGCACACAGTCGGACACATACATGTTGGTTGATTCCTTGTTTGAACGTCCTCCTCCCCCTCTCTCCCCAGGTACCGTGCTGTGGCCTCCTGGAACCGGATCAAGGGCATTGGTGTTCCCAGGTGGACCGCTATAGAGATCACTCTGATCTGGCTGCTGTCCATCCTGCTGGCTGTCCCAGAGGCCGTGGCCTTCGACATGATCACCATGGACTACAAAGGAGAGCACCTCAGGATCTGTCTGCTGCACCCCATGCAGACATCCAGCTTCATGAGGGTACACAGCCACACACAAACACACACACACACAAATGATGTGATTTATGTGTATTCTAGGTGTGTGCCAGAATAGTGCAAAATTTATTGTACGAGCTTGCATCTTGTGGTCTCATAGATGCAATTCAGCAAAAAAAATTGTATATGTTGTGCCAGAATTCAACTCATTATGGAGGCGCACATCTTCTTGGTGTCCTAGAGGTCACTAAGGGGATATACACTTACACACAGAAGAACTTTATTAAGGCTAGATTAGGTCATGTGATCCCATCCATTATTCTGTTTCATATGTCATATCAGTCTGACCTTGAGGGGATTTGCTGAAGGGTCGCTGATGGCTTCTCCTCTCTGTGTTCTGTGTGTAGTTCTACAAGTTGGCTAAGGACTGGTGGCTGTTCAGCGTGTATTTCTGTCTGCCGCTGGCCTGCACCGCTGTCTTCTACACCCTGATGACCTGCGAGATGCTGAGGAAGAAGAACGGAGTGCAGATCGCTCTGAGTGACCACCTCAAACAGGTGCCAGAGAAGGAAGAGAATAAACACACACAATCAGACGTGTATGACTGTCATACATCATGTGTGTTTCTGTGTGTGGTGTGTTGTTGTTCATGTATGTATGTGCGTGTGTGGGTGTGTCTATATGTGTGTGTGTCTATGTGTGTGTGTGTGTGTGTGTGTGTGTGTGTTTGTGTGTGTGTGTGTGTCTATATGTATGTGTGTCTATATGTGTGTGTGTCTATGTGTGTGTGTGTGTGTGTGTGTGTGTGTTTGTGTGTGTTTGTGTGTGTGTGTCTATATGTGTGTGTGTCTATATGTGTGTGTGTGTCTTTATGTGTGTGTGTGTGTGTGTGTGTGTGTGTTTCAGCGGAGGGAGGTGGCTAAGACAGTGTTCTGCCTGGTTCTGGTATTTGCCCTGTGCTGGCTGCCTCTTCACCTGAGTCGTATCTTGAAGCTCACCATCTACGACGAGAAAGACCCCAACCGCTGTGAGCTGCTCAGGTAGGGATCCCACCTGGGAAGAACAAACAACAACAACAAACATCAACCACAAAACAAACACAAACATCAACAACACGCTGTGGAAGCTCGGGACACGTTCCATAAACAGCAGTTCATCTCCTGTTCTGTTCTTCAGTCATGTGTGTGTGTGTGTGTGTGTGTGTGTGTGTGTGTGTGTGTGTGTGTGTGTTCATTACTATGTTCTGCTACTTCCTGTAGTTTCTTCCTGGTTCTGGATTACATAGGCATCAACATGGCATCAGTGAACTCCTGTATCAACCCTATCGCGCTCTACATGGTCAGCAAGCGTTTCAAAAGCTGCTTTAGGGTAAGACGAGCGACTGTTTCTGTGTTCATCCGTATTATATGATGTGTTTCTTGCACTTCCTCTCCTCTCTCTCCTTTTCTGGCTCCTTATACCATCAACACAACACACAGTCCTGATTGTGGGAGTCATGTGGACCAGTCGGTCAAGGTGTCTGGCTAGTAATCAGAAGGTACCTGGTTCGAACCCCGGCTGTGTCAACATGACATTGTGTCCTTGGGCAAGGCACTTCACCCTACTTGCCTCAGTGGGGAATGTCCCTGTACTTGCTGTAAGTCGCTCTGGATAAGAGAATGACTCAATGTCAAATGTAAAGATGTAAATGATTGTGAAAGTGTTCCTCTCTGTTCTTCCTCCACCAGTCATGTCTGTGCTGCTGGTGTTTACCAGCCGAGATGCTGATGGACGACAAGCAGTCCTGCATGAAGCTCAAAGTCACCGAACGAGCCTCCGACCAGAGCAACTCCCGAGTCACTAACAAGTACACCACAGCATGATCATGCCCTCCGTCTGAGCACCGTAGAAAGGCTCTTTAACTGGGGATCAGTGAAGCCTGACCCTGGCCTGTTTAGAGAACAGTATCCTTGTTATAGGGAGAGAAGTTCTCTGAGAAGGGAGAGTCATGTTAGGAGAAGCTCTGAAGGACTGATTCAGATGTGAAGCCATACTTGCCCCCGGCAGATGAAAAGTGCCCTTATAGACAAGCACACTCGTGTACATAGACTGTGTCTGGGATGTTATTAGTTGGATGGCGTTTAGAGTTGTAGAATTATCAAAGAGGGATAAATGCTTGCATTATTTGTTTACTGCTAGGTGTGGGTAGCTAGGTCTGGGAGAATTGTTGAGAAATGACTTAAACTCAGATTGTTTGTTGTCAGCCAACAACAGAGTCTGGGAAAGACTGAAAAATGGTGGGTGGATTGAGAATGTTAGTGTTGAAAGAATGTCTGCTGTATATATATATATATATTTTTGCATTATATTTTTAATGTTTAAAATGTATCTAGTATATTATAGCAATTTCATGAATATTTATCCAGTTTGTTTAGTTTATTGTTTATTCCAGTGAGTAACAGTAGTATTGTGGCATATTATTCTATTATAAGAGGATGTTTTCATACTATAATTGTTTGCTTTTGAGTGTTGAACGGTCACAAAGTCCTCTGTTGTTTTGTGAAATCCTGATAATCACAAATGAAACTGTCGAGGTTGTCCATGCAGTGGATGTGACCGACCTTCAGTATCGACAACAGACACCCACAGGAAAACCCCCACTCTTACTGACCTCTGACCCTTACTGATGTTCCGACTCCTTAGTTTGACAGTCGATAAGGAAGACCCTAGCATCGCAGAGTTCACCGACCTCTGACCTCTCTGAGGAGTTGAAGTAGACGTGTGTTTTGACATAAAACAGGAAGGTGTGTTGTTGCTCTGTAATGAAGGTTGGCGTGCTGTTCAGCTCCTGTACATACTGTGTATTATGTTGTGCTCATAAGTCATAATATGAGTATATTCATATACGTATGCTCATATACATGTGTGTATATATGAGTGCTTTCGTCATAGCTGGTACAGTAGATGAGGTTGAAAGTAAATGACGTAGAATGACATTGGTTTTTGTTGTTACTTTTGAATCCCATACAGAGCTCTGCTTTGTCATCGTCAGTGAACATGTTCTGCTTGAAATGTTTCTTTGTTCAGAACGACTGCTGTGTTTTTGTGTGCGCGTGTGTATCAGTGTGAGTGTGTATAGAAGTGTGAGTGTGTGTGTGAGTGCTCCAGAGTTGAACCAAACGCTCCTATCATGTGAGACTGAATGTAAGCACAGAGCACCCCTGTGAACACACACACACACACACACACACATCTCCACGTGGAACACCGCTTTGACTGAGGAATGTTCCCTTAGGCAAAACGAGTGTCACGCATGTCACATTACCCATCAAAGACACCCTCTGTTCTATCTCCCCTCCCCTCTCTTCTTCACGCTGTCCTCCTTCAATCTTCCATCTATCTCTCCTTCATTCAGAGACACTCAGGGTCGTTGTGTTTCCCTCTCATCTCACACACCTCACCCCTTTTCTTTCATGTTCTCTACTGTCACCCCCTCTCTCCCCCCCACCCCCATTCCTGTCCCCCTCTCCAGCCCTCCTCTCCAGCTCTCCTCTCCAGCCCTCCTCTCCAGCCCTCCTCTCCAGCCCTCCTCTCCATCCCTCCTCTCCAGCCCTCCTCTCCAGCCCTCATCTCCAGCCCTCCTCTCCATCCCTCCTCTCCATCCCTCCTCTCCAGCCCTCCTCTCCAGCCCTCCTCTCCAGCCCTCCTCTCCAGCCCTCCTCTCCAGCCCTCATCTCCAGCCCTCCTCTCCAGCCCTCCTCTCCATCCCTCCTCTCCAGCCCTCCTCTCCAGCCCTCCTCTCCAGCCCTCCTCTCCAGCCCTCCTCTCCATCCCTCCTCTCCAGCCCTCCTCTCCAGCCCTCCTCTCCAGCCCTCCTCTCCAGCCCTCCTCTCCAGCCCTCCTCTCCAGCCCTCATCTCCAGCCCTCCTCTCCATCCCACCTCCTTGTCCTATACCAAAGACAGCTTCAGATTAGTAGGGTTGTTTGGATGAAACAGGAGCGTCTAGGCTGTTTATTCAATCAATGTGTGTGTGTGTGTGTGTGTGTGTGTGTGTGTGTGTGTGTGTGACCCAGAACATCTGAGCTCTCTGCTTCTCAGTCTTCACAGCCCCCCCCTCCCACACACACACACACACACATTCTCCCAGCTTTGTCAGCACTCTTTCTCTGTGCTTGGCAGTTTCATCTCCTGATCAAGATGAACTCTGGAAAAAAGAAGAAAAAGCTGTCTTGAATGAATGAATGTTTAAGAACTCTGCGGTTGTCTTTATTGGTTCACAGAATCATATTTAGTTTCACTAACTTTCATTGCCATTCTGTTTTAAGCGCTCTGTACGCACACACACTCACACACAGTCATGGAGGCCTGGGTATTGAGGGCATTTTGTCTGGACTAACTGTGCAAGTAGGAGAATTGTCTGGCTAAGGTTAAACTAACATTTGGACAAAGCAAAGAAAATATCTGGGTGTGGGTGTGTGCGATGGTGTGCGATTTTGTGTGTGTGCGATTTTGTGTGTGTGTGTGTGTGTGTGTCTGTGCAGAAAAAAACAACACTTCAAGGCAAAAATGTTTAGCTGCCGCCCGTAAGTCAAGAGACTAACACAGCTGAGGGAACTCTAAGCTAAGGTACGAGAGGAGGGAATTTGCAGCAAGCTACTTCTGTGTCAGGGGAAAGACACACAAATGAACAGGACTATGTAGTCATACTATTGATGCATACACAGGTTTGGTTATTATACCTTTACTTTTAGTCATTTATCAGACGCTCTTATCCAGAGTGACTTACAGCAAGCACAGGGACATTCCCCCCTGAGTTAAGTAGGGTGAAATGCCTTGCCCAAGGACACAACATCATGTTGGCACAGCCGGGGCTTGAACCAGGGACCTTTTGATTACTAGTCCAACACCCTGACCACCCTAACCCCAACCACCCTAACCGACCATGGATTCACACATGGACCATAGGCATTCACACAGACACCACATTGTTGTAATAAACTTTCTGTCTCTATGTCTTCTGCTACTTCATTATAACAATATGGGTTAGTTTCTGTCTTTCTGAGCCAAACCAACACATTCTTGAACCAGATTATGTATGATCAATACATTTAAAGAGAGCAAAAGTTGACAGGAAAAGAAAGAAATCCAAGAATTTGAACTGTAAACAAGCCAACATCTTACCATAGTGGAGACAGAGTTTTAAGTCTCCTCTGTTTTCTTCTATCCCATCTGATCTATCTCTGCAACATGATTGGATGCTGGGCATGTCACTCAGACCAAAGATGACCAATCTCTGTGGTTGAGGGCCAGAGTCCGTCAGATGAATGGGAGGTTGTTTCACTCCCACTCCAGTCAGGAAACAGAGAGGGCCTCCTACAGGCGTTACATATCAGTCCCTTCTTCAAGTTCTCTTGGGAGGGGACATGTTTACGGCACACACTTTGACCACCAGGGAGCACTAGTGGCTGAGTAACTGTACAGCACAACTACAGGTTGCTTTTATTTCCTGAAGTGTGAGGAGATACAGAATATCCCAGGCAACAGTTGCATGTGTGTGTGCATGTGTGTGTGTGCATGGCTGTGTTGTGTGTGTCTGTGTGTGTGCTCTGATCTGATCCCTGCTGCTTTACATTGCAAATATACCATTGTTTACCTTTGCTCTTTGCTGACAATGGTTGCTATGAGTAACCTCAACTCAACAGACAGGTAACCAATCCAAAACCACAGTGGGAGGGGTCTCAGGAGTAAACGGAAGCAGAGCAGTTATTTGGTAGAGCGGGAGAATCTTTCCTCCCTAAAAGCTGATCTTGGGTCTGTTAGAAGAGTTTTTATTAACCCTCGTCCAGGTCAGGGTTAGTGGAGGATTCGCTGATCTGAGCTCAGAGCCAAAAGGCAGCTTGTTTTTTGTATCTGTACGAAGGAAACCATTTCCTGTTCAGACCTGGAAGTTGCCAGCCAGCTGCTACACAGACACAGCATATCCACAACAGAAGGTAAGACTCTATTCAATTACAGAAGCCTTTCCATAGATTCATTTATGTTGATGATCTGCTTTAGGTAGCTCAGACTCCAGACGACATCATGACTAGATCACAGGGCTCGCAGGCACCATGTGGGAGGACTAAAGTGAAAGTGAAGTTGGTTTGGTGTTT
>CM059300.1:14070000-14075000 GCA_030340665.1 Neosalanx taihuensis | reverse complement strand
AGAGAGGTCCGTTTACTGTTGTGTGTGTGGGGGGGGGGGTTACAGACCTATAATCACTCACCTCAGTCTTTCTGGAGGGTTTTATCCTTCATCACTTGCTTTTAAACCAGTCTGTGTTACAGGGAGGAAACCTAGACACAGAAGGCCTGAATCACCCACCCCTGACATCATAGTGAAGAGGAGCAAGTATAAATACAAAAAAGGTATTTCTCTCCCCCATCCTCCATGTCTCTTTCTCTCCCCCATCCTTCTTTCCCTCCCTCCATATCTCTTTCTTCCCTCCCTCCATGTCTTCCCCCCCCCCCCCCCCCCCCCCCTCCATGTCTCTTATCGCGAATCCTCTTTGACATACAATATATTTCCTCTATGTATAGATGGTCTCTAAAGTATTCTGAATCTGAAGTCTCATCTGGTTTGTGTCTCTCTCCCTGTTCTCCTGGGGAGCTACTGCACCACCCATCTGTGTGTGTTTGTGTCACTGTGTGTGTGTGTGTGTGTGTGTGTGTGTGTGTGTGTGTGTGTGTGTGTGTGTGTGTGTGTGTGTGTGTGTGTGTGTGTGTGTGTGTGTGTGTGTGTGTGTGTGTGTGTGTGTGTGTGTGTGTGTGTGTGTGTGTGTGTGTGTGTGTCAGGAAACACGTTATACTTGTGGCAATTCCTGATGGAGTTACTTCAGGATAGGCAAGCCTGCCCCCGCTACATCAAATGGACCAATCCCCATGCAGGAATCTTCAAGCTGGTCAACTCGAAGGCTGTGGCCAGACTGTGGGGAAAACACAAGAATAAACCAGACATGAACTATGAGACCATGGGCAGAGCCTTAAGGTTGGAGGCCTTGGTCTGTGATGATCTGTGCAACAGATACAAAATTGCTTATGTGTGCAGTTTGGTAATAATAAAACTGTTCTTCTGTCTTCCTTCAGGTACTATTACCAGCGAGGTATCCTAAACAAGGTGGAGGGCCAGAGGCTGGTGTACCAGTTCACCTCGCTGCCTGAAGACATGGTCTACATCACTGATGGCGAAGAAGAAGCTGATAACGATGAGAAAGAAGACGAGGAGGAGGAGGATAACAGCGATGATGACCCGATCTGTGATAACCCAGAGGATAGCTCCTCTAGTGATGACGAGGGTTCCTATGAGCATTCACCCCCCTCCTCCAGACCGCTCCACCATCCTGGCCGGAAGCCCTCCTCCACCAGAACAAGGGAAACCAAACCTCCGGGCCAACCCAAGGCCAGGCCTCGGGCCCCTGCCTCAGCACCACCCCAGCGTGGTACGGTCCTCAGGTCCACAGGGGACAGCCTGATCCAGCAGGAGCATCTCCCCATCGTGTCTGCTGAGATGCTGCGGACCTTACAGAACCTGGAGAGGGTCCAGTCCCAGCAGCCAGGCGGACAAGCCTCCGTCTTCAAAACCGCTCAGCTGCTCGGGAATCTTTGCGAGAAACAAGCTTCTCGTAGCAATAAAACAGAAGTTCGCCAAGGGGTAATACAAGCGCTGAACCACTCTGTTGTGAATACTGCCACAGACAAGACGCTTGTCTCTAAACAGCCTGCCTGCCAGCCGCAGATAGTGACCTTGCAGCTAGCATCCCTCACTAGTTCTGACCAATCACAATGCAGGCAGCAGTCCCAGGACTAACTCGGTATGTCCTGTCCGACTGTCAGAGTCTTGTCGTCAGGGCAGCATCAGCAGACACCCAACAACCAAATTGCCTGTAACCAAAAGCTTTCTGATTGGGGAGTTCCTCTAGAGAGTTCAGATATTAGAAGTCTTTGTGCTCTTGTAGACGCCTTTTAGAGGTTTTTCGAATCTTCAACAAGAGACCAAAAACATGCACTGGAATTTAGAGCCACTCTGCAGAAAGGTATAGCCGTTTCTGCTTGCACTTCATCTCCATTGTATGGGAGCTTATACTCTGATCAATACACTGTTATTTTCTCTGTCTGTCTCTGACCCCCTCCCACTCCTCCCCCCCTCCACACACACACACACACACACACTTCACATTTGCCTTGAACATTGCCTTGCAATAACTGTACACCTGTTCCTGTAACTTGTTCCACATTTCCTTGTGCTTCAGACTGAACTGATGCCAACTCTTAACCAAAGACATTCCAGAACCGTGTCATGTGGACCACTGTGTCGTCTGTGTTTTCAGTAGCGTGCTTGGTACCTGCGTATCTACAGTACAGGATCAAAACAGACCTGAAAAAAACACACCATCTGCATTCTAAACCGGTTCTTCTTCTTATGCATTCCACAGACTAACATTATAAATGTTGCTCATAGATACAAGTTGTGTCGTGTAGAAATCATCAACTATAAATCTACCAATCACCAATGCCTTGGGAACATTTCTCATGAATGACAATCAACAAGGAAACGACAAAGGGATTTAGACCAAACCTGTTCTATACACTTATTTTAATGTGTCTTAATATTAGCATTTCTGCACTCAATACGGTTATAATATGACTGTAAATATACGTACTCCACCA
Organism: Neosalanx taihuensis; assembly: GCA_030340665.1. Taxonomy (NCBI): domain Eukaryota; kingdom Metazoa; phylum Chordata; class Actinopteri; order Osmeriformes; family Salangidae; genus Neosalanx; species Neosalanx taihuensis. Next base: position 14,072,499 of record CM059300.1, on the reverse strand, counting down.
TATATTCCTTTATGTATTTATGTATTTTGTCTTCTATATACTTTTTGTGAACTTGTGCAACTTTATATTGTTGACACTTGCCAGCTGTCTCAGGATTGTAAAATGTTTCTTTTTTTTCGCACAGACTCCCATCTGAACTTAATTCTCTATGCAAGGAGTAAGATTTACAGAAATGTATATTGTTTATATTTGTACCTCCTTGGTCTTAAATTTGTTGCTAGGATTCAGACAAGTGAATTCTACTAAGATCTATAGACCATATTACAAATACAATTAAATGCCTAACTAGGGCACTGCCCTGGAAATTGTCTGTGCTTACAATTAAATGTATTTGTGGTGGAGTAATAAGGCTAAACGCTTACTATTATTTTGTTGTTGTATACAATGTGTTAATTTGTGAAATTTGATAATAAAAAGTTTAATTTGAGACATTCTTATTTACATTATTACACAACAATTTATCACCCAAGCTCCAGATAGTGTGTTGTATTTACCACCCCATGCCGGTAGGTGGCATTATAATACGACTTTCTACTGCAGGAACCAGGAAGCCACTGTTGTCAGGCGAGCTCGTTGCTAAGCATCTAGAACTTTCTACTGAACCTTCACAACACACTAGCTAGATCCATGGCTTCTGAACGGCAAGTTTTTAATCCAAATAATTTAAGTAAAATATGAATCATGTTCATTTCATTCAGTAAGATAATTGTTCTTTTTTGTATCGTTTCTAGCAGTTTCTCAGACAGCAGCATAGACGAGGATCCTCAGAAAGCTGTGGAGGTAAACACATCAGCTAGCTGCTAGCATAGCTACCGTACTGACAGTTGGTCTAGCTCATTAACTCAGTTTATTTACTATTCGTTAATTTAATTAACATTTACAGCTAACCTGCTAACTAGAGCACACTAATGTTATACGTAGAACCAATGATTAAACTCTCAACATGTTACTGCTAGCTAGCTAGCATAGCAGGTGCTATTTTGGTTGACAGACTAAGATTTCCACCTGCTTGCAGACTGACTTGTATATGTTTATATATACACACACACTGACTGTAATGTTTCCAATCCAAACTGGGTTAAAGGATGCATATCCATATGCAGCCGATATCCTCATCAGGTAATAGGTAGTTAGTCAAGACATCTACTTTATAAGAAGACCTACAGTGATGATTTGAAATCGATCAGGTTGAGCTAGTTAGCTGAACCTCAAGGAGACATTTCAATGAACACTACTAGCCTGGCACTGTAGATATATGTGACCCCTAGACAGGCTCTCACAGCTGAACTGTGCTTGTGATCCTAACCAGCCTAATCTCAATGTCAAATATGTTTGAATTCAGGAGCTGAATGAAGCCTTGTTGGGAAGTCCTGATAACGCTGAGTGGTTTTGCCAACGAGCTTACGCACACCTCCTTCTCAAAAACTACAGTTGTAAGTCTTCATTCTACTGGAGTTAACAAGCTGTGATGGATGCTGCATTGGAACCTGCTCTGCTGCACTCTGCTCTGTTAGGCAAACATTACAAACTGAAGTAGAATGTATCTGCATGATGTCAATCTCTGTTGAAGGTGCTGCCAATGATTCCAAGAAAGCCCAACAGCTCCAGCCAAGCCTTGCCCTTGCCTTCATGAGAACAGGGTGAGTGAGCGATCACATCGACCCTCGCTGATACATTTAGCCAGACGCTTTTATCCAGAGAGACTCACAGCAAGTACAGGGGCATTCTCCCTGAGGCAAGTAGGGGTGAAGTGCCTTGCCTAAGGACACAACGTCTTGTAGCCACAGCCGAGAATCAAACTCACAACCTTCCGATCATGAGCCCAACGCTTTAGCCGCTGAGCCATCTGACCTCTCTAACGCTTTTATTTTGAAATCTGTTCCCTATGTTTCTTTGTGCTTTTCACCCTGCAGAATCGCAGAGTACCACCTGAACCACTATGAGTCCTCACACACAGCCTTCAGCCAGGGACGTCAGCTGAATGGTGAGGTGACCTGACAGGAGGTCTGAGCACAGCACAGATTCATCAGTCTAAGGACGGAAGAAAGTGGTGAAAATAGCCCCTTCAGCTTGGTGTTCTCTGTCTTGCACCTCACAGATTCAGTCCAAGATTTTGACGTTTGGATCCAGCGCTGTGAAGAAATGATGGGGAGTAAGTGGGACAGACGTACATACACAAGTGTGTGTGTGTGTGTGTGTGTGTGTGTGTGTGTGTGTGTGTGTGTGTGTGTGTGTGTGTGTGTGTGTGTGTGTGTGTGTGTGTGTGGAGCTGTCATGTTGCTTTGGTCTGGATAGTTTACATAACTCCCTGAAAGTATAACTCATATGACTGATTACAAGACTCTCACAGTATGACCATGTTGGATTCATGTGTTCTCACTGTCATGGCCACAGTGAAAGCTCCCTGTACTTGATCCTGCCTCCTCAGTCCTCCTCAGTATTAGCCCAGTGTTCCTTTCATGGGCTTAATGATGGTGTTTACTGGTAACCCACTAACTG
>CM059300.1:14022500-14067500 GCA_030340665.1 Neosalanx taihuensis | reverse complement strand
TGTGCTCCTCTCTGCTGGAGCTGTGCTCCTCTCTGCTGGAGCTGTGCTCCTCTGCTGGAGCTGTGCTCCTCTGCTGGAGCTGTGCTCCTCTGCTGGAGCTGTGCTCCTCTGCTGGAGCTGTGCTCCTCTGCTGGAGCTGTGCTCCTCTCTGCTGGAGCTGTGCTCCTCTGCTGGAGCTGTGCTCCTCTCTGCTGGAGCTGTGCTCCTCTGCTGGAGCTGTGCTCCACTGCTGGAGCTGTGCTCCTCTGCTGGAGCTGTGCTCCTCTGCTGGAGCTGTGCTCCTCCAGTTTAACACCAGCACTGTGCTGCTGATAACACCAGGCATGCCGGTGTTACATGTTTCACTGTGTCACTTAGACTCCTGTGAATGGGAGAGAGAGAGAGAGAGAGAGAGAGAGAGATGCTAGGCCTGCCAGCCTGTCCCTCCAGAAGAGTGATGGACATGCTGTTAGCGGCTGTCTCTCCCCCCCCCCCCCCCCCCCCCTCCCCTCTGCCCCGTGGGGACAGTGTGTCCCTGCTGTCACATGGTCCTGACACAGACAGGGTCAGAGGACGTCCCTCTGCCGGGCTGGACAAGCAAATGTCAAAGTGCATTTTCTCCCCGCCATGATTGTTTGTGGCTTTCGCCTTCTATATTAAAGTACAAGTGTCGGATGTGCGTGTGTTTAAAAAAAAAAAAAAAACGCTGTGTGTATTTCTGACAGTTTGTGTTTTTTTTTCCACCTCTAGTTGTCCGCCAACATAAGACTACCGTCAGGGGAGGACTTCAGCATGAACTTTCACCTCCTGCATGCCATCGTGCCTGAGCAGAGCACCTTTAAGATCCTCTCCACCAAGGTACCCACCTCACACAGCTCTCTCCCTGGCCGTCCTCATCAGATCTGGGGCTTTGAAATCACAACCACTCCCCTGAGTCTGGGGGAACTTGACTGGTTGTCCTTTGTCCAGTGCAGTGAGACCAGATCAGCAAGCAAAAACCCTCCAGGTTTCACTGGAGGAAGGCAATCCCACCCCTCCACACACACACGCACACACACATACACACACATAAACACATATACACACCTATACAGTGGCCATTCTCACACACTCTCTCTCTCTCCCCTCGCCATGGCAACAGTAGACACTGCATACCAGAGGTGCACGTGTGTGGAAGCTTAAACAAGAGCGCAGTCTTAGAGACAGGGGAGGAGTCTGCACTACACACACACACACACACACCTTAAACACACACTCACACAAGAGCGCAGTCTTAAAGGGAAAAGGGGATGGAGAGTTTGAGACGGAGAGGAGAGAATTCAAGCCCCCCCCCCCCTCTCTTCCCTCTCTTCCCCCACAAAGGCGTGTCTGTTCCCGGGTCCAGCGGGTTCCTGGGGTCCGCATGGCCTGGCTGACCACACGCTCTCTCACCTGTTTGTGTGCGTGTGTGTGTGTGTGTGAGAGTGAGAGACAGAGAAAGCGTGTGCAGTAGGCATCCATGTTAGATGCTTAGAGACGAGCGTTAGGAAGCTGGAGAATAGAATGCTGCTTCTTCTGCGATGCTGCTGTGAGCTAAAAAGGAGCAGCAACATGGGACGACCCCCTTAGAGAAACAGGCTGGAGAAACAGGCGGGAGAGACAGGCTGGAGAAACAGGCTGGAGAGACAGACTGGAGAAACAGGCTGGAGAGACAGACTGGAGAAACAGGCTGGAGAGACAGACTGGAGAAACAGGCGGGAGAGACAGACTGGAGAAACAGGCGGGAGAGACAGGCTGGAGAAACAGGCGGGAGAAACAGGCTGGAGAGACAGACTGGAGAAACAGGCTGAAGAAACAGGCTGGAGAAACAGGCTGGAGAGACAGACTGGAGAAACAGGCTGAAGAAACAGGCTGGAGAAACAGGCGGGAGAAACAGGCTGGAGAAACAGACTGGAGAAACAGGCTGAAGAAACAGGCTGGAGAAACAGGCGGGAGAAACAGGCTGGAGAGACAGACTGGAGAAACAGGCTGGAGATACAGGCTGAAGAAACAGGCTGGAGAAACAGGCTGGAGAAACAGACTGGAGAAACAGGCTGAAGAAACAGGCTGGAGAAACAGGCGGGAGAAACAGGCTGGAGATACAGGCTGAAGAAACAGGCTGGAGAAACAGGCTGGAGAAACAGGCTGGAGAAACAGGCTGGAGAAACAGTCTCCCAGGCTCCCAGTTCTCCCAGGCTGCTGTTTAATGCAGCAGTCGACCATGTTTCTGTTCTCATGCCAGGCCTGTTTCTGCCCCCCTACCTGGACCCCCCCCCCCCACCACCACCCCCCCCTTCACCAGGGTTAACGCTTCACTTGCCTGCTGTCTTTAAAGTCACCTGAGAAGGGGAGGCACACACACACACTATACGTGCTCACGCACACACACGCTAAGCTTTTAACACACATGTGCCATCTTGGTGGAATGTTGGCGTACCCAAAGGTTGTGTGTGTGTGTGTGTGTGTGTGTGTGTGTGTGTGTGTGCGCGCAGTGTGCGCTTGTGTGTGTGTGTCCTCTCACACTCTTGTCAGTGCTACCCTGTTTGACCTCCTCCTGTCTTCAGCCACGACAGACTCTCTAACCCCTGCGGGTCACCACGACAACGGGGAGCCAATTACATACCAGCGTGTTTGATCAGAGAAGACGGCTATGTGCGCACATACACACAAACGCTCTCTCTCTCTGACTAACACACACACACACTCTTCTCATTTCTAACTCATCTCCTCTTGTGGGATAGATAACCCCAGCAGCTCCCACTTTCATTTCCATGCCTGTCAGCGTCTGAGGATGTTGATGTATTTCTGTATTTATTTGGTGTGTTTGTCTGAGTTTGTTTTGAAACCCGTGGTGATTGGAAGTAGGAGAGGCACACTAAGAAGGGCAGAGGGGACGAGGGGGACGGGGGACGAGGGAGGGGGGCATATGTGGGACACGGGACTGAATTGTGTGTGTTTATGTGTGTGTGTGTTTATGTGTGTGTGTGGCCCTTGTGGTCCTGTGGGTGGTGACCCTGTATGTGGCAGTGCTGTCACATCACTTTAAGAGACAACGCCTTGCCTGTGACACACACACGTACGCACACGCACACACACAGACACGCACACACACACACACACACACACACACAGACATGCGGCGTCTTCCCTGCCACATCCCTTTACAGCGACAAGACACTGATGTGGCAGCAGATTAATGTTGGATGGCCTCGTATCACGCGCACACACACACACACACACAGATACACACACACACAGATACACACATGCAGAGCATGGTAACAGCATGGGTATTCATTGGTTATCAGCACACGTGCTAAAACACAGATAAAAGGGGGTCTTTGTTAGTCTCCACACACACAGACCTGCATCAACGAAAACAGCAGCCATGTTGTCATATGTTCAGGAAGCACCTGCACCATCCCAACACCGCTGTGTACCAGAACCACACCAGAGAGAACATGTGCTGGGGATCAGACTGTCTTCTAGAACCTCATCTCCTGGTGCTTCTGTCTCTCTCTCTCTCTCTGGTTTCACTCTCTCCATACCTCTCCTGTGTTCTATCACCCTCATGAATGAATCATCTTATTGCCCAACAGAGCAGAAATGCTGTTTAATTTCACAGACATAGTGCTGGTTGTTCTCACACACACACACACACACACACTCACTCACACACACTCTCATACACTCATACTCAGTGCTGGTAAAGCCACAGGATAACGGGGGGTAAAGAACGCTGTGTCTTGCGTGTCGTACTGGCATGTGCCTTGTCAATCCTGCTCAGCATCTGTGTGTGTGTGTGTGTGTGTGTGTGTGTGTGTGTGTGTGTGTGTGTGTGTGTGTGTGTGTGTGTGTGTGTGTGTGTGTGTGTGTGTGTGTGTGTGTGTGTGTGTGTGTGTGTGTGTGTGTGTGTGTGTGTGTGTGTGTGTGTGTGTGTGTGTGTGTGTGTGTGTGTGTGTGTGTGTGTGTGTGTGTGTGTGTGTGTGTGTGTGTGTGTGTGTGTGTGTGTGTGTGTGTGTGTGTGTGTGTGTGTGAGAGAGAGAGAGAGAGAGAGGGTGTAGGTGTGTGTCCTCTTTCCACCTCTAAATTTGGTTCTTCCTCTCATTCTTGCCTCGTCCCCATGTTCTGTTCTGGTGTAATGATCTGTTCTAGATACTGCTGTGAGGAAGAGTAGGAGTGTGCACACACACATACACACACACACACACATACACACACACACACATACACACACACACACACATACACATATATACAGACAGGCCCTCTGGCTGACAGACATCTCGTTAGTGCTAGTCTGTCAGGAAGGTTTGAGATTGAGCTGTGCCCCCGCATACTGCAGCATCTCTGCCTATCACCCACACACACACACACCAACACACACACACACTCTGCCGAGATGCAGGCTCACTGTCTGGGCCTTCATTATGATGTGTCATTCTAAGTTTCCTGTATAGAGAGCGACATGTAATATCACTCTAATAGGGTTGGGTTTGATTTGTTAACATGTCACCGGCTGCTACAATAACAAACAGGAGAGCGGGGGAAAGGGTTTAATCTCTTTCTCTGTTTTCTCTCTCTCTCTCTCTCTCTCTCTCTCTCTCTCTCTCTCTCTCTCTGTCTCTCTCTCTCTCCTCCCACACCCGTCCTCCTCTCCCAGGTGGAGATCAAGATGAAGAAGATGGAAGGAATTAGGTGGGAGAAGCTAGAGGGAGAGGGACAGGAGTCAAACATCAAACACTTCACCCCCAGTGAGTACCCGCCCCCACCCCCTGCCCCCAACACCACCCCCCGCCCCCTGCCTCTGGATCAGCAGGCCTCTGGAGCCATGCTCCTTCATTACCACGCTGCAGAACAATCTGGCCGGCATAAACCGCCCTCCTTACAGCTATGAAGTGTCATGTTGGTGTTGATGTGTGCCGTCCTCCACAGACCAGTACCCCTCATCCTCCCACTACACACGGAACTGGGACAAGGTGGTGGTGGACATCAAGGAGGAGGAGAAGAAGGAGAAGCTGGAGGGAGACGCAGCTCTCAACAACCTCTTCCAGCAGATCTACACCGACGGAACGGACGAGGTCAAGAGGGCCATGAACAAGTCCTTTGTAAGTCCATGCAAACACACACACACACACTCAGACTCACACACTCAGACTCACACACACACTTGATTGAGGAGGAGGATTCCAAGTGAAGTAGTTATTGATGCTGTGGAGTTGCTGTGGATACTTGTTTCAATGGATTTCGGTCGTGTATTTGATGCATGTTATTTACGGTATGTGACTTTGATTTTTGCCTATACCCCTCCCCCCCACACCCCCCCCCCCCTCCCCCTGGTTCAGATGGAGTCAGGTGGTACAGTCCTGAGCACCAACTGGACTGACGTGGGCAAGAGAAAAGTAGACATGAGTCCTCCTGACGACGTCGAATGGAAGAAGTACTGAAATGAAGGCTGCTCCTCTCCCCTCCTGCCAGCCCCCTCCATGACCCCCCTCCCTAACCCCCACCCTCCTCCTGCCAGCCCCCTCCCTAAACCCCACCCTCCTCCTGCCAGCCCCCTCCCTAAACCCCACCCTCCTCCTGCCAGCCCCCTCCATGACCCCCCTCCAGCCCCCTCCAAACCCCTGACCCCCCCACCCTCCTCCTCCAAACCCCTGACCCCTGACCCATCTACCAATATTGGTTTTAGAGATTTGGCCTGTCTCTCAGCCCCAGTCCAGAGGACTAGTGTTGAACCCTGATCCGCTCTCCTAGATAACTGCCCGGCTCTCTTATCCATCAGCTCTGGAACAACAGTGATTCACTGCTAATCCTAAGAAGTTCCTGAGCTCACACGTCTCTCACAGAGTAGTCCGAATCTGGCACCTTGATCGGGGGGGGGGGGGGGTGGGGGTGGACTGAAGGACTAGGGTTGAGAAAGCCTAACCAAGATGTGTTTGATTTCAACTTTGGATTCAGGTTTTTTTTTCCTCCCAAATACCCTCCTTGTTTGAGTGATCTCTCATTTCCAGTTCAGCAGGAGGCTGACACTGCTGGACTCTGGAGCTGCGCTCTCTGTGATCCACATCACATCACATAGAAATGGTGAAGACAAAAACGAGTGTTTTGTGGGTACATGCGGCTTTTGTTTTAGCTCAGTGAAAGCTCAATCCTTTTATCCCCCCATAATAGCAATACAGTATTCTGATGGTCTGGAAATGATTGGACATGTTAAACATGAGGGTCGATAACAACAAGTCATGTGTGTGATTCAAGAATTGGTGTAAATAAATGGTCTGTTTTTGGGTCACGATCTTACCTTGTTTTTCCTGTTTCACAGTATCAAGTTAATATTGTGTTTCTTAGGATCTTGACATTTTCTAATAACACAGGTTCAGAGGTTTGAGGCTAACTTTCAGAAGCTACATCACTATGCTGTGAGGGCTTTAGGATCTGAGGCTTATTGTCAGCCACACTGAGAAAATGTACCAGGAGCCTTTACAGCTCCCAGGGCTTCTATCTGCTGCTTGTATCTGCTGGGTCAGCAGGCTTGGTGAAGCTCAGCTTGCCACTCTCTCCCACACCGACCCCCCTAACTTACATTCATCACTGTAACAAGCAGATTGGATGTTTCACTGAAGGTTGGAATTGGTCATTCGCTCTCATATTCTCTTGTCAAGCCATCCCCAGGCTGTCAAGGTGGGAGCTCAGAGTTCATGTGTTCATCCAGCCTCCAGTGTGGATGGATGATGGGATGATCCAAGAGAGGAAGAACAAGGAGGAGGAGGAAGAGAGGTCAGGCCAGACAGGCAGGTTAAAGGAGGAAGATTAAACCGTCCTCTTGACAGAAGAGGAAGCTCATCTGACACACGCACACACGCTCCTCTGCTTGGCAGTGAGTGGGTGTTAAAAGGCACGAGAGCCTCCGTATGGAAGCGTCTCCTCACCAGATCGTCAACCCCTCTCCCTCTCTCTCTCTCACACTAAGTGTTAAATTTACTCGCGCATCGTTTCATCTCTCGTGACGATCAAACGCTGTTCTGCGACTCCAGAAAGGACTGAACTTTTCGCTTTCTCTCTCACTCTATCGCTCTCTCTCTCTCTCTCTCTCTCTCTCTCTCTCACTCTATCGCTCTCTCTCTCTCTCACTCTATCGCTCTCTCTTTCTCTCTCACTCTATCGCTCTCTCTTTCTCTCTCACTCTATCGCTCTCTCTTTCTCTCTCTCTCGCTCCCACAAGCACGGCCCCCCCCACCCTTACCCCCTACCCTCGCCTGAAGCTGGTCCCTGACATCAAAAGGAGCTAAGCGCTTTGCATCGTGGGTAAGATCTCAAGAGCGTGACGGCTGCAAGAGTGTTTAGTCTCATTAAAGAGTTCTAGAAGCTGGAACTTCAACATTAAAGCAGACTGGAACTCTAGAATTGAGGAACGGAACACTCACTACACTTTAGGTTCTTGACATGTCAAAAGGGATTTTTAGCGGGTGTGCGTTATGTTAATGTCCTTTGCATTGATTAGCAAATATATACTTTGTGTAGAAGCTTCAACAAGAATAGTGGACATGACCTTAAATCATTTTACTTACAAAAGATTTATTAGTTTATTGCACTTTGTAACGGTTTTTGAAAACGCTGATGAAATCACTCAATTTTGGGGATGATTGCAAGAGAAAGCCATTAGTACACTTTATTATTAGTGAATGGGGAAAATAACAAACAGCCAATGATCTGAGTTTAAACAAGTCAAGACAGAAACATTTCTTACTGGTGTAAAGAGAACTTAATGAAGCTGTACTTTAGACCCACTTGTCTACAGTAAAGACTTCCTATGTCTAACAAATACTTATTTGATACATTTATTTACATCATCAAGCTAAAAGAAATAGAAAAGTACGGTAATATAAAGTCAAGGTATCAGCTTTTTTTTTTAAATACATCTCTACACCAAAACTTTTTTAGTTTTTCCACTGATCTCATAGGAATTGCTATGTGTTGTTCCTGTTAGTTATTCTACTGCATATGCAATATACCTAGGTTTATGACACAGCATAAAGTTAATGAATATTCATAACCAACATACCAGTTATATTCAGATAGTGTCAAGTAGTGACTATAATTAACTGTGTGTTGATTACATTGCCAGACGCATCAGTTGTTTATTGCCTTTCCAACCAACTGACAGATGAAATTACAGATGGTCGGGGAACTAGACATCGCTCCCTCTTTCTCTCTGTTGATCGTTTCCCCATTTTCTTTCCCGCTCTCCCCTTCCCTCCCACTGTCCTCCCCTCTGCTGGACTGTTCCACCGTGATGCAGGAGGGGGGGGGTTTAGAGTATGCCCATGATGCGGCCGACCCACCAGCGACAGGGCATGATGACCCTGCAGGCCACCCTGCACCCTGCGTAGTGGTACGGCCAGGGGTGGAACCCTCCCAGGGGCTCGCAGATCCTCTGGCACTGAGTGTGTCCACGGCGGCACTCGATACAGCACACACCCTGGTGGTCCAGCATGGGGTCAAAGGTCATGGTGCCCTCGTCGCCCTCCAGACCGCGCTGTGGTGGGGGGGTGGAGAAGGTGGACATCAATTAAATAAGCTTCATAAAAAAGTGTTAAAATCTATTAACACAAATGTTCACATTTTAAAGAAGACTAATATTCACTTTTATACATGTTCTTTAAGACAATCCAAGTCATTATTTGACATTTAGTCGTTTAGCAGACACTCGTATCCAGAATGTTCTGTTTTAAGGAATACTATACAAACTGTGAATTAGCAAGTTTCTCACACCAGTTGTGTGTATGGGGGGGGGGGGGGCGGGGGGGGAGGGGCATTCTGCATCTCAAGGGGGATTAGGAGGGAAACGGTGGGCCCTCATACAGGGAGGGGGGGTATGTGTGTTTGGGAAAAGGGGGGGTTAAATAGGGGGGTTTGAGTGGTATTTCTCACACAGGCTCAATGACTCAAAAGAGGCTTTGAAGAGCCATTTTAAAGAGGTCTGTCAGTCCAGACAGGCACACACACACATGAACACACACACACACACACACACACACATGAACACACACACATGAACACACACACACAGATTCACAGTGACAGGCTTGGCCCTCTGCAGTGACCTCAGCATCTGCTCTGCTTCCCACAGCTGTGAGAACCCAGGAGCAGGAACAGCATCCTCAGGTACTGTTAGAGATGTGAGTGGTCAACAAAACACTATGGTAATGAAGCAGATTCAATTGTATGTGTCTGTGTGTGTATGTTTGTGTGTGTTTGTGTGTGTGTGTGTGTGTGTAGGACTCACGTGATATGGGTTCTCTGGGTTGAATCCTGCCTCCGCATCCACTTCCTCCTCTGCCGCGGTTGCCTGGCGACGTTGCCGAGCAGCAGCCCGCCTCTTCCTCTGCCCACCTGCAGAGAGATGGATGCTCAGTGAGTGACATCACACATGTTTGTGTGCTTCTGCTTCCAACACAGCACTAACACTATCCACATTCCAGTGACTGGGCTAGTATGTAATCTGAGAGACGAGCAACAACAGCCTTCAAAGGAAACTAAGGATTGTTTATCAAGTGAATTAGCTACCATTGGGGTAGGTAGGGCGGAGCCAGAAGATTGGCAGGTCTCCACACAAATCCCTAATCTTGTTGCTGAGGAAGGTGGGGTCTGAGAGGGGGGTGTCAGCCGCCACCCAGATCAAAGAATCCTCTTCAAATTTGGCAGGCATCACCTCATCTTCCTGTTTACAAAGAAAGACACTTGTAAACAACAACAAACGAACAGGTAGCAATAGTTACAGTTCATAGCCTGTTGCCCCTATGCTGCTGATTAGGGTTAGACTGACGTTTGAAATTTATTTAATTATGCCAATATATTACAACCAAAAAGGAAATTAATGCATCGTTACACGGTGTACTTACACACCTATAACCATATTCTAATTTACATGTTTAGAATTTTTTGGGGGGTTTCCTTAATGCATTGCAAGAAATGTATTTGTGCATGAATAAATATGCGTTATGCGTGCAAAATACCCACCTTCACTATTCTAAATGCACTGTGGTATTTCCTGTTAATTATTTCAATTATTTGTTTTAATGCCATGTTTGTAAGGACACTAACATCAGGGATGCCTTGGGCATTAAGAGGATCCAGCTATGTCCTCCTCAATACCAGCATTTACTTACTGAATATCAGGGTTCATTAAAATCTGAACAATGCAAAAATATGTTGGCCTAAATTTTCAAGGTTTTTGAAAACAAACTGAAAAATTAATTAGATTTCCAGTGGAGAACTATAGCATAGTACTAACAGTGTGTGCGTACACATACCCCTGGAGGTAACATGCCCTGAAGGGGGGCTATTCCTGGAGCATCTCAAACATTTGATAGACAGAAATATAGGACTACAACTTACCAGGCTGTTTTTTATGTTGGGTTATTTGCTCCAGGGACAAAACACAGCAAGAGCTCTCCTCTGCAGGACTGATATGACTTTATCTGAACTCCACTATGTGGTGTGTGTGTGTGTGTGTGTGTGGGGGGGGGGGGGGGGTACATGGGTGTGTGGGGCATGTAGGCGTGTGTGTGTGTGTGGGGGGTGCTTGCTTGTGTGTGTGTGTGGGGGGGTGCATGCGTGTGTGTGTGGGGGGTGCATGCGTGTGTGTGTGTGGGGGGGTGCGTGTGTGTGGGGTGGGTGCGTGTGTGTGGGGTGGGTGCATGCGTGTGTTTGACTTATTTAGCCCGTATTTCCCATCATCATGAATTACTGCAGATGACCCGCCCGCAGTGACTATTACAACTTCCTATTACACACACACACAATAAAACTGACTGTTTATGGGACTAGAAGGCAATTACAGCAGCCCTGCGTAATCGCTAATTGTGTGTTTGTGTGCGTGTGTATGTGTGTGTGTTTGTTAGGGGACAGTGTGCCTTAGATGACAGTTTAGATGATGTGTAATGATGTGTGTGAAAGGCATAATGCAAGGCCATGCAAACTGATGTCAATAATCAGACTGTCTTCATTCAACAGGGACAGGATGTCAGAGTTTGTGTGTTTGTGTGTGTGTGTGTATGTGTGTCTGTGTGTGTGTGTGTGTGTGTGTGTGTGTATGTTTGTGTGTGTGTATGTTTGTGTGTGTGTATGTGTGTGTGTTTGTGTGTGTGTGTGTGTGTGTGTGTGTGTGTGTGTGTGTGTGTGTGTGTGTGTGTGTGTGTGTGTGTGTGTGTGTGTGTGTGTGTGTGTGTGTGTGTCTGTGAGAAAGAGAATGCATGCATGTCTGCAAGACGGCAAAAAAGGAAGTGTGTGGACCTGTTATCTTTGTGACAGTCCTAATCCTGCTATCTTATTGGTCCTTGCAGTCAGGTGACCTGTTGTTGTTGTTGTTGTTGATGTTGTTGTTTTGCTGATTGTTTCCGAAGGGAAACACTATTGCCCGTTGGATATGCTTGCCTTTCTAATTGCAACTTGTTCGGCTGAATGCTCTTATAGCTCTTCCCTTTGGCACTTGTTTGGTTTCTCACGATGGATGTTTCATAATCTGTAAACCCGCAATGTTTGGGGTCTATCACGCTGTTATGATCAGTGACCAATGCTCTTTGTAAAGCTCTCTTGGAAATCACTTTGGATAAAAGCGTCCAGCTAAATGAATGAAATGTAAATGTGAAGGTGTATGTAGTGTGTAGAAATGGAAAAAACTGAATTATAAAATAGATTGAGGATGTGAGACAGGTAAAGGTGGTTCGTGAGAACCTGCGTGATCCCTACCAGGTCGAATAGCAGAGAGTCTTTGTTGAGAGTTTCCACCTCAGGGAGACGAGCTTTGACCTGGGTCTTAATGTAGCACTTCTCCCCTCCTGCAAAGCGGATGCCTGTGATGCCCTTTAGGGGATGAGACAGAGGTGACAGAGAAAAGGGCCATGAAGAGGAGGCAGAGGACAGTCTATGATGCTACACACACACACACATAGACATACACACACACACACGTACACACACAGACATACTGTACATGTACACACACATAGACACATACATACACACAAACATACACTCAGGCGCACTTACACAAACACAGTTACACACACACATACACACACACACACATACACACGCACACACACCCATACACACACACATACACACAGACACACTTACATACACACACACACATACACACACACACACACACATTGCCATGAAGGAGGCTGCTGCTGCAGTAAGTGTGTTTTCTTACAATCTGGAAGTCATGAACCTCCACAGCCTCGTCTGACCCGCTGCCTGTACGGAACCTCTCCACATTGTTCCCAGAATCGATCTCCATGGAGCCTTCCTCCACCTTGCCATTGATACTCATACTGTAGTGGACATTATACACCTGCACACACACACACACACACGTTTTAGACTGAATTATTAAAGGCCAATATGAACGTGTTGGCCTTTCATAATATCTGCAAGCTGCCACGTCAAAAACGACGCCAAAAAGTAGATTATTGTAAAGATTTTTAAGATTATGCAAATTGTTTATGGCACCCCCCCCCTCTCCCCCTCTCCCCCCACCCCAACGAAATTAGTCGACTCTACCAAAGAGAGAACATGTTCCTAAAACTCCTTGTCCTTCGCACACCTCTCGCCCCTGGTGCATCAAGCGGACCGCAGAGGAACCCCCCCTCACCCCCACCCCTACCCCCCCTCTGTCCACACCTCCTCATACACAAGGCTTCCATTCACCTGCCCAGTCTGACAGGAAGAGCTCAACAAACAACAAAAGTTTACTCAATCACATTACTAACTTTACTCACAATTACTTCGGATTACCTTGAACTAAAATTGGACCAGTGCAAGTGCACCCCATGCATCTTGGAGAATAAGACAAAACATTATCCGCAGAACAACTGACAGGTATCCTCACATGTTTGCTGTTATTCCAGAAGTAAAAAGCTCCAATGGCCCCGAACAGCAGAAGAATCGCCCCAGCGATCAACACCGCAACCCCGGCCTTCAGGAGGCGCCCGCTGGCTGCTGGTTTGACCGCCACTGGGGTGTAAGCCTGCGGTAAACCAGACATGAGAATCCAATCCATATTGCACCTACAATAGTTCCACTGAGATGGAGTCCATATGCCACATATCCAGTGGTCTTAGACACGCAGAAGGTCAAATATTTCACAGAAAATGTGGGTTTACAGGCTACTGTGTTGAACACTTTATATAGCCTTACATCAGGCCTTACCGGTGGCATGAACTGCTGCAGGTCCTCGGGTCCCGCGAGGGCAATAGGCACTTTCTCCGAGCTCGAGGCCATGGCTGAGTGTCCTACTGAACACCTGAGCAGATGATTCAACAAACTCTCTCTCTCTCACACACACACTCCTTCTCCCTCTTCCTCTCCGTGTGTGTCTCTCTTTCCAACACACACACACCCTCTGTCGGTCTGTCCTGTACACCGTAGAACAAACCTGCTCATTCATGCAAGGCGCGTGCTTTATTACCAGCCCGAGCACACCGGCGCGCGCCACCAGTTCCAAACAGCTACATGCACCAACCTTGTTCCCCAGCTGGAAAAGGTGAGGGTGGAATACTGTGCACTGTGTGGTGCACTGGGATTTACAAAACCTTTACATACGCAAATATTGGATCTTGTAACCCCAATTCATTCCAAATTGGTCTGACTGTCTGTCTCTGTGTCTGTCTGTGTCTGTCTGCCTCTGTGTCTGTCTCTGTGTCTGTCTGTCTCTGTGTCTGTCTGTGTGTGTCTGTGTGTCTGTCTCTGTCTTTCTCTCGCTCTACAGTGCGAAAGTTGTGAAAACGTGCAAACTTCTGTGACCTAGATGGAGAAGTAGAGATATTTATAGAGATTAACCCTATTCAGCATCATCCAGATGTCAGGAACAGCTACTGACATGGCATGGGTACCATGTTGGGTACTGACTCGTATTGCACGAGTTCTCCTGACACGGAGGAAGACTCGCGCTGCTGCAACAGCGACACCTGTTGGCTCAAAATGATGAAGAGGAATTTTGTTTTTTTGGAGAAAGACAATCAAGGTCAACGCCAGACTTTTTCCAATAATGACAAAAGGACAGTGACAATTTCCAGTTTCATAACACAGTATTTCAAAGTTTATTTTTCTTTTAGAAGATTGTGATAAAAATCTGTACATTATTCATTTCAAATAAATTCGTACACGGTTATCAACTTGATACATCTTGGGTCTCCGGCCTCAAACTTAATAGTTTTCGGGCCATTTAAATAGTGAGCATGCTTTAAAATAATTCATAACAATACATATTTACATTTCTTTAGTTCTTCATTTTTACTTTATAAAAAATAAATTATCTGTAGCCTATGTACAAAACGTTGCATAATATATACAGCATGTCCACATAAGCATTTAAAGTGATTGGATGGACAAAAACGCATCACATCAAGACATTTAAAACCACACAAATATTTAAACTTACAAATACATTTGTGATTCAACTGGTGATTCTCATTATTATAATTTTTATATTAAATGTAAAAAAAAAAAATGTTGGCCCCTATCTGTCAGGGTTTGAATGTGTTCCTGTTTTACTTCCTGGTCTTGATTACTGTCCCCGCCTCTATGTGTTTCACCTGTGTCTCATTACCCAGGTGTATTTAATCAGCTCCTCGTGCCAGTTTCCAGATTGTGTTTCCTGATTTTGACTAGCTGGTGTTTGACTATTACCTGAAAATTGGATTTTGCCTGTGACCTTTGTTACTGATGCCTGTTCTGTCTGTCTATCTGTATCCTGGACCTTGGATTGGCATAAAGAATTTGAACGGTGAGAGAATCTGAGTTTTGTATTTGGAGTCTTGCCCTGCTGTGAGCTTGACACTATCAACATGTTTTACTGTCTACTGAGACTCTCTAAGTTGTTTAGTAACACAGATGATTCAGGACTGGTGGAATGTCGATTTATATTCTTGAAACATGCTGATATTGTCCAGCAATCCTGTTCCATCACCTTTGCTGAGGTATGCCTCCATACCTTATCTTAGTTTATGAAAACTGTATCCATCAGACTGGAGCAAGAATTTAGATTAGAGGGAGCAGTTCTGCTCTGGGGGAGCAGTTTCTCATTTCAGAATTGACCTATTGCAACTTTAACATTTGAATGCAAAATTTAGTCTCTTTCAGTCTCTGGTTTTGCCTTTTTTTAGACTTCGTTAATGGGAGACCGTGTGACGGTCGGAGTATAGACAGGGATATTGATGTCACCGATCTCCTGCACATGTACAGGTCTGGGCGGGGTGACCAGGACAAAGTCAAACTCCCTGTGCAGAACCTTCTCATAGACACTCTGCAGCCCTGTGGTTTTAGGGATGTGGGCCTGGTAGTGGTTATCTCTGCGGTTCTGGTCCCGGGGCAGGGAAGCTGTCTTGGAGAGGGAGCTGAATGAGGAGAGGGTGGGAGCGGGAGAGGGGCCAGGTGTTCCAGTGGAGGCCCTGACTGCTGATGGGCTCCAGCAGCGGTCTGAATGACCCAGGATCTTACACTCGCTGGTGCACGCCCACAAACCTGCAGACAGAGGGAGAGAGAGAGAGACTGTTAGATCATGTGGGTAGATCTCTTTTATAGCTTCTTTTTTTTTCCATCATCATCGTGATATTTTAAAGATGTTAAAAACTTTTCTTACCACTTTGGCTGCTAATGGGAGGAAGTCCCTCTTTCTTCATGTCGCCGCTGACGTCGCTGTCACTGTCGTTAAAGTCGCTGTCTCCTTTCCCGCTGTCCTTTCCACTGAAGGCAGGGTCTCGTGCAGAGATGGTGGTGTAGGAGTTTCCCTTCCAGATCGTGATGGGCCTCACAGCCTCTTTCACATTGCCATAGCCAGGAAGAGTGGAATAACCCTACCAAGACAAGAGGAAAAAAACACTGAGTTGGTAAAAAAAAAAATTGAAATATTGCTGAGTTCTCAAGCACAGTCAACACGCACAAACAGTTTGAGTAAACCAATTGTAGCTTCATCTTACCTCCAGTTTGTTCCCGCACATTTTGCTGTCAGGGTCGTAGACACAGGGGGCTTCACTGCCATCCTCTGATGCTGAGCACAGCTCGTTCCCCCCTGGGTGAGCTGAGGAGAAGCCACCTGACTGACTGGAGTACGAGTGGCCTTCAAAACCACCTCCTCCTCCCACGTTTCCATGGAGGAGAAGCAGGGGGTTGTCACCATGGTTCCTTCCTCGTTCAAGTGACCCCTTCTCTCCATATGAGTCGCTGTCCTCTCCAGTTTTGTCTCGTTTCCGTCGGTTGCATGTCGTTGCTATGAGGATGATGGCGAGCAGGAGGAGCGTGCAGCTCCCAGCTAGGACAACAATGATCACCACAGACAGGTCCCACTGCGCGTGTGTCTCGTCTGCACCGTCTGCCTGGTGCACGGTCCTGTCGCTTGGCGGGGAGCCAGCGATGATGAGGAAGTGGAGCGTGGCAGTGGAGGTGAGCGCGGGCCTCCCGTTGTCACTGGCCGTTATGGTCACGCTCAGGATATCGTCCACTTCATGACTTAGCGCGCGGTTGAGATAAATGTCTCCGGTGTCTTTGTTCACAGAGAAGACAGACGGTTCTCCTGCAGTGGCCAGTCCATAAGACAGCTCGGCGTTAACGCCTTCATCCGCGTCTCGCGCCTCCACCCTGGTAATAATGTAACCTGAAGGCGCGTGCCGGGGCAGCAGAACTTCAGCAGACCCGTTATTTAACGCGGGCTGCGTTATTACTGGTGAATTGTCATTCTGGTCGACTATCCGCACGAACACGCTCGCGCTGCCGGTGAGGGGTGGGGAGCCGTCGTCGCTCGCGGTGATGCGAAGCTCGAGCTGTTTCACCACCTCGAAGTTGAAGCTCCTGAGTGCGTAGAGCGAGCCGCTCGCGGGATCCAGAGACACGAACGTGGATATCGGTGAGCCCATGAAGTAGGTGTCCGCGAGCTTGTAGCTGACCTTTCCATTCTGCCCCAGGTCAATGTCTCTCGCGACCACAGTGGCGATGTAGGCACCTGGTGCATTATTCTCCACTATTGCCACCTCATAAACAGGCTTGCTGAACACGGGTGCATTGTCATTCTCGTCCGTTAACCGGATGGTATACTGAGTGATGGTTCTGAACGGCGGGGATCCTAAATCTTCAGCCACAACAGTTAGATTATACTCTGGGATCTTTTCCCTGTCTAGAGGGCTTGTACTCACAATCATAAAACTGTCTTCATAAGCCTGCTGCAGCCGGAAGTGGTCGTGTCCATAGAGCGTGCAGTGCACCTGCCCATTGGCACCAGAGTCCCTGTCCGAGGTGCTGACCAAAGCAACAAAACTCTCTCGTGCAGCTGCTTCAGTGATGTACGCTATCCCCGCTGTGATGGAGGTCATGGGGGTTATGGAGATCTCAGGTGCGTTGTCGTTAACATCTTGCACCTGGACCACAATCTTACAGATGGCTGGGCTGGGGTTCGGACCCAGGTCTGATGCTTGCACGTCGAATTCATAGGTGTTCTTACTCTCGAAGTCGACTGGGCTCTCGAGGGTTAGACGTCCGGTTTTCCGGTCCACTCTGAAGAGTTGCCTTATCTCAGCAGGCACCTGGTGACCGAACCCGTACACCACCTCACCGTTCAGCCCCTCATCCGGGTCTTCTGCGTTCAGGTCCAGCAGCAGGAAACCCACCGGTGCGTCCTCGGGGAGGTCCACAGAGAAGCTGTTCCGGTCGAACACCGGGCTGTTGTCGTTGTAGTCTTTCACCTTGACGTTTATGCGCGTGCTTCCAGTGCGGGCCGGGCTGCCTCCGTCCATAGCGAGCAGCTCGAGCGCGTGAGACGCCTGGGTCTCGCGGTCCAGCTCCTTCATAAGCACGAGCTCCGCATATTTAACCCCGTCGGCTCTGCTGAGCACGTCGATGGAGAAGTGGCTGTTCACAGATATCTGATAGCTCTGGATGTAGTTCACCCCAACATCTTCATCCACTGCAAAGTCCAGCGGGATCCTCGTGCCCACAGCCGTGTTCTCAGAGATCTCGAGACTCGACTCTTTCCGGGGGAACTCGGGGGAGTTGTCGTTGATGTCCTTGACCTCCACCTCGACGTGAATGAGTTTGAACTGCTCTTTGGAGAAACTGACCACATCAAATGCAATGAGGCAGTTCAGGGTGTGTTTGCAGATTCTCTCTCTATCTATTCTCTCCCCAATACTCAGCTGTCCGTCGCTCTCTCTCAGACGAATGAAAGATGAGTTGAACTGTTTCATCATCCTAAAATTATTCTTTGTGCCCGCGTGGATAGATGAGATGTCCTTGGCCAAGTTTCCGATAACAGTTCCCGGTGCGTCCTCTTCAAATGACTGATATTTCACCGTCTTCCCATGTGTAAGGACAGTTAGGACAGTCAGTAAGGTGCACAGCACCAAACACTTCCACCCCATTTCTTTCATCCTCCCACTTCCAAAAAAATACTCCAAAATCAGCCAAACTGACCTCACTTAACTTATATCTATTTATTATAAGTACTTCAAGTCAATTTAAATGTTTTCCTGTCCCCCCTTAAATAGTCTGGATCATTGGGGTTAAATTGCCCATAAAAGGTTTGTCAGAGTGCGCGCGCTCTGCTGTCTCTCGCAGCTCGAGCTCAGCTGCAGTGGCGCGAGGGTTTATACTGCGCAGCATGCAAATGAGCTCCAGTGTGACCAATCCGCACCATGCAAAGGAGAAGGAGACTTTCTGAAAGACCTCTAAAGCCTGTTTGGAGATTCCTGGACTGTGCACGGAGAAAAAAACTTGGCATCGATATGTTCACTAAACTGCAGGACTTGATTTAATATAGTCTATTTAGTTTCTTTACTTATGATCCCCGGGGCTTTTAAATGAGTCTGCGCAAAACACAGGAGGGCAGGGAAAGATGCGCAGTGTCCCTGAGCTAGAGGACAAAGCATTTCAATAACACTCTTTTGGAAGTATATGACAGATTTAAGCAATGTTGTCCTCGGGCAGAAAAGACACGACGAGTTATGGATGGAGTTGTGCTCAAGTATGCTTAAAATAAGATCATAAATATATTGGTTAGGTGAATTGGACTTTACTGAGCCGTCCAGAGAGAAACTTAGAAGACTTGTAAGAAACTTTTCCGTATTAAAATGTGAATTCCAGTCACAAAAAGAGCTGCCTTAACGCGTAGGATAAACATGGTGTTATGCCAATATACCCCACGTGTTGTTGCCTATTTTATTGATATTCACAATGTCATTATTCAGGTGCCCCATAGTGAATGGTGGTTGGCTGCCATTCAAATGCATTCACTAGAATTCCCTCTAGCTCAATAAAAACGACAAATAACATCATATTGATCATATTTTAATCCAGCTCTGATCTGCTCACGCGATAGGTCTGAGTGTTGTAACGTGCAGGGTTTAACAAATGCGCGTGTCAGGGCTGCTCCAGCGCCTCGCGCCTTGCCCTCGCCTGCCAGAACACAGCCACGCAGGTGCACGACGAACACACACAAGAACACACAAGCACGTATACACACTTGTGACGTGCAAACACACCCGTTACAAATAGGATTGGGCTGCAAACGCCGAGAGGATTTATTGGGATTTCAATAGTGAGATGATATCAACGATGCATGAAGGCCTCGTTAGCAGCAGCAGTATAAAGGCATGGCAGGGTCTCCTTTTGCAGACTGGTGCATTGTGCACATGGGTCGGCCTATAGGAGCCCCAGGAACCTCAACCCCCTCTGCCTAACTGAAGCATAATGATCCAGCACCACATGCTGTCTTTGTCCCCCTGTCTCTCTGCACCATGACCCGGCCACAACTCCATTCATTAAACGGGAGATGAGAGATGAATTGCCCAAGACATGGGGGTAGTTCTTATTAAAATACATTTAGAGAACGGCCTGGGCCCCGTCACGCCTCTTTAAGAGATTTTCTGTTTTCTTTTTTCCTTCACGCACACACATTCTCACACACACACACACACACACACACACACACACACACACACGTTCTCATAGGTCTGAAGGGCAACACTTCCTTTCGAGAAGCTATAATATGATATAAGCCTATAAAGAATCCATCTGTCACAAAATGTCACTGCCTGTATGAACCAAGCCCAATGTCATCACGTGAGATAACTTGGACCAAAATGCAGCCAGCAACAGTCAGAAACACACACACTTCATCAAATGGAACGCTTTTATTGCCATTTTATTCAACAATACTGTACTCTGCTAGAATATGGTGTTTATGTGGCTGCAGGAGTCATTGTATTCTGAATTCTTGGTGTTTTCATAAAGAAAGACCAATCAAAAGTAAATTACACAATGTTGAGTCTCGCTTTGCGGATTAAGGTTTCTGTGTGTGTGAGAGAGAGAGAGAGAGAGAGAGAGAGGGAGAGAGAGAGAGGGGGGGGGCGAAGTCAGAAAGAGAGAAACCTAGTTTAGGGACAGGGGTACTTCCAAACAAAGCTGTCCATTGAAAGCACCTTCTTCTTTGGTCACACACAGACTCGCACCTCATCCTCTCACGTGATCAGTGTGTCAATCTTGCCCGTCTGCACGCGAGTTCAACAATAGTAGAATTAGAGCGAGCCTCGAAAATCCCCTCAATTCTTCACGAGATGTATTAGCATTTTTCTTGAAAAATATTTTTTTGGGGGGGAAGGACTCCCGCCTCTCCCCGGAGCTCTGTTGTCCCATTTGGGTTTTTGAGGTCTGGAGTTGGTCGCCTGATCCCTCTTGTTGAGGCTTAAGCCTCATTGAGATGGAAACTAGGCGATTTGGTCTCCATTGTCCGCATGATAAGCGGTGGTGAATGGAAGGAGAGAGGGACAGGAGGGGTGTGAAAGAGAGGGGGTCTAAGATAATCGATCCTCGAGCCGTTCCGGCAGACTCCTGTACCCCTTCAACCCCCCGCTGACCTTTGCTTTAACTCGCGTGCCATCGCGAGCACACTATCATCTAATTAGTTCCTTACTTGATTCAGGACTAATTATCCAATTATCACTTCTCTCACGGAGAAAGTACTCAAGGTTTCTGTCAAATGGAATGGTATAAGCAAACCATTGACAGATATAAGAAGTCTTAAGGCACCATTCAGATCAGCTAAATGGATTTAAAAGAGAGAAACTGGAGAGGCGAGCTTTGCTTTTCAAGTGTTGAGAATGTTGTGGACCCACCAGACAGTATATCTGACCTATTTAGTTTGGACAACATGCAGCTTCAACCTGCACTGTCAAATGAGAAAATAGAATAGTGACAAAGCAGCACTCTGGACCCCCCCCCCCCCCCCACCCCCGAAAAAAATAATAAAACATTAAATGTTTAAAAGGGGTGTGTGTGAAGGCACATTTAGAAGCTTGTCTATTTCAATATTTTGTCATATAATGTACATCTAAATTGGGTTGAGTTAGAATGTAGCCTATTGCTCATCAGCGCCTGAAACATCAAGCTCTTAGACATAAACCAGATTGGTAAACTGCAGTTAGGCAACATTTAACTAGTCCCATTATTTGACTCTTCCCCCTTTCTCCCCTTTCTTAGTTAACTTCTGGTCAGACTCATTACAGCTGTTTGGGCCCATCTGTCGCAGATAACTGCAACACTTTGAATAAATTCCCCTATCACACAAACAAAACGGTTAACATCTCATGAATACAGCCTTTTTACACCCACATGGAAACTTTAGAGGCGGCGGAGTTGCTAGTGCAAAGAAATCTGTCTTCAGACCCTCCCTCCTGGATTCCACTTCATTACAGGTTTTGTACTCGGCGGCGGACAATCTGTGCGGTCGCTTCATTTAGGCCTGGCCAGATTTCTAATGACTTTCCAATGATGATTTAAAGGGTCTCCTCCCTCTTCCTCCCTCCCTCCCCCTCTCTCTCTCTCTCTCTCTCTCTCTCTGGCCCTCCTCCCTCTCTCCAATCCTTCTCTTCTTCCTTTCAGGTCTTTTTCTTAGCCCAGTTTTTTTTGAGTCTCATCAGCTTTTGTTTTGTGTCTTCCTGGCCCCTCCGCTGTCACTGAGGCGTTTCAGGGGGAAACCAAAGGTCAGGAAACCCATAAAGTTTCTCACACAGAAGGGTTGCAGAGGGGGAATGGTCTGACGTTATGTGGGTAACAATTACTTTGCCCCCATACTGCCAAAAAGTTGTTTAAAGTTTTAAAAAGAACGTGCCGGTGAAAATAGATGTAACTTGACATCAGAGGGTCAGGTTGTGACTGGTTACGGGGGGAGGGAGGGAGGTAGGGGGGAGGGAGGGATGGGGGAGACAGTCACACACGTGCACACACCTGCGGCAGTGATGGACCAGATTGCGTCAACAGATGGGATGGTTGAGTTTAGAAAGCGCAGAGGGTGGCAGACGTTGGTTATCACTCATGTGAAGATATGTGGACCCCCCCCCCCCCCCTACTTCTTCTCTCCACACGAACTGAACCGACACGGAACAATACTGAGCAGTTATGGGTGGATTTACTGTTTTTGTGTGTCTAATTGCTAAAACGTGCCCCCACTGTGTGGATGGTGTCAGAAACTTGGAGGAATGCGCGGGGATCATCCCAAATGTAAAGTAAAGGGATATAAAATACCAGATAACTCAAGCAAACTCCTATTGCTTAAAAGACCTGGGTCCATTTCAACTTAGGCAGTAACCCAGTAACCTACTTTAGAGGGCTGATGAGTCACAGAATGCTTTAAAATCCGTGGTGGAAACGGGTCTTACACGTAGTCCTTACTGACAAGCTGACATAAATCTTCAGTTTACCTCCCACTTGTCTTTGGTTAAGACCCCCCCCCCCTCCCCCACACACACACACACACACACACACACACACACACACACTTCAGCTACTGCACACACAGTTTCTTCCTCACTCACACATCTAATGAAATGTGAACAGCCTAAGATGAATTTCTGACCGAGGTATAGGCCAATGCTTTTCTTTTAGCCAAGGAGAATTTGCAGAACGCTCAAACTCATATCCATAGGCCTGCATGCTTTATTCTGCATGGAGTTCCATTTTCTGAAGCAATTGCCAACATGGACTTAAGGGTAGGTAGCCTGTAAACTTGCAACACTGCACACAATAATGTTATAGGCTACAATGTAACTCGTCACCAGTATTCATGCAGTAGCGTGCACGCGCAATAAATGGAACCCTGAACCTAAGAACCCGGAGTCTCGAGGAAGAGTAGAACCACAAGAACAAAGAGAGGCCTGTGCCATGGGCCTTGCTGTTTGGAGAGAATAAGACGCATGAAGTTACCAAAATAGCTTAGTTTTTGCAAACAAAAAGAGAGACTAGTCTATTAATATGCATATATTTCATTAATTGATTCTGGCGTCACTGAGACTGCACAAATCCCACTTGTCCATGAGATATATTTTTAAACAAAACTTTCCACTTTTTCATGAAACTTAGTTATATCCACGTGTTCATGACCACACATGCACACTCACACGTGCAAATGAGATTAGCAGTCATAACAGTTGTATTGTGGGTAAAATCACCAAGCCACAACACGAAATGTGTCGGCTTTATCACAAAAAAGACAAGCCCTCCATCACAGCTGGACCCGGAGGAGAACATGCTCTACTGAACAGCTTCCCGCCAAAGCAGCCTATATTTAGCAGAGTCTCGGTGTTTGCAGTATTAACATCTTTTTCCATCAAAGTGTAAAAGATTACATTTGTCTCTGGGTGAAAAACGTACACATTCTGGCTTTGTTGCCGGGTAACAGCAGCCATGGAGAGATTTATAAAGGGGACCACAAAGTTCTGCTTCATTAAATAGAATAGCTGCTCTAAATTCAGTGTCTCTGTGGGCAGTGACTGGACTAACTGGGTTCGTTTCGCATGGGGAACAACCTTTTGTATGAGGAGAAGGTGTGGAAGAGATGTTTCTAAAGGTTCTTGTGGCCAAGGAGTTTGGTAGTGTTGGGTGCTGCTTTTATCTGTGGTTTGACTTAAGATCATCCAGAGGAAGGCCATCAAAGCAGAGATAGATATGCTATCATATCACAACATTCACACTGACTCTGTAACTTTACTTTATTTCAGTAAGAAATGTCAAATATTTGTTTAATGATGAGGCTTATGAGCTGTTAATTGTAATAATGTTTACAGTGCTGTGATTGTTTTTAATTGGCTTAAAATTCTGATTTAGTTTACAGTGGATTTCATGTGCTGTAGGATTTTCATTAATCCAACAGTTTAATCCTGTGCGTAGTCAATAATCATTGCAGATGCGCACGTGGTCTACGTTGGTATTTTTGGGGCAGATGGGCGCAGCTCCCGGGTTATCCTCGAACCCTGACCCCCCACAGATGTCTGGGCCAATCCGAAACTCTTGCTAGAAAGACTGGAAAATCGGTAATACACCGGAACCGAGTTGTCAATAACTAGAACAATTAAAGGCGTTTGAGCGCGAGCTCTTGCTGGGCTGCATCGCGAGCGAGCTCGTTACTGCGTGAAAGATGTGCAGATTGTTGCAAGGATGAAAGAGGCAAAGAGGCCATGTGGCGCGCGCTCTGTGGGTCTGTTTGACCGATGGGCATTGCATGCATGGGGTTGTTGTGCTTATACATATATTAAGGGTTAAATGAGCCATCTTGTTAATATAACAGCATTTATTGACAGAAGGTAAAGCAGTGATCTTTACTTTTCCCCCTGATTATATTAGTTGTCTATCTTTACATTTCATATGTGACTTCTCCTTCTTTTTTGAGTCTTTTAAAATGACTTTTTTCCCCAGTTTGAAATACGTTGTATATACGATGAAGATTTCCAGATGACATAATGAGAGGGACAGGGTGAGAGTGGAATGAGCAGGCAGGTGTAAATCTAAACTGCTAATGAGGCGCGTTAAAAGCATCAAAGACGCTCCGTGCTGCGTCATTCTACTGCTGACTTTATAATAAACAATACCCATCAGAGAGCTTTCCTCACTAAACGGTATTTGAATGGACGTTAGCAGCGGGAGTTTTATTATTTCTCCCAGCCCTCTCCCCCCCGTGGACTTAAGGTTAACCAGCCAGGGCATCGGAAGACTACAAGTATAATATTAGTAGCCGCCTAAATTATGTCATCTCTGGCCTAGTAGCCTAGTAAAGCCTCCACTGTTTCAATCTTCCCTGATACAGGGGCCATTAGCATGTCAAGAAGAGATTTAATTCACAATTGTACAAGTTTATGTCATTATAATTCATTAATGTAATAAAAGAACGCTTGGTTCTGCAGTTACACCTACAGACAGAAGAACTTCAGGCTTATAAAAACACCATAAAAATAAATACAAAACAATAATAAATACAAAAACACAACAAAACAAGCCCTAACAACAGTTGAGGACATTACCTCCACTACCTACTACCCCTGATCTCCCATAACCATATTTAACTGAGGAACAGCGGAGGAAATAAAAGAACGTCTTCACTTGGTACTCTGAGAGGAACCTGAATTGTGGAACCTGAATAGAGATCCTGAAGATAAAAGATAAAACCTCAGCATAGAGAATGTTGGAATTTCCTGTTAAGATGCATCAAACTTTCTTCATTATCTGACCATTGTACATGTGGTTAAGGTGCTGGACACCTTCCAGTCTTTGGCCTTCACTCTGAGACTACAATACCAGCATACCATTGAAAATGTTAGAAAATACTTAGCAAAAGAGACACCAGAGACCTGTGTATGTTCAACTTTGACAATCCCTGAAGACATTATAACCACTGTTGGCTCATTTTGACCAATCTCTACATCTACACAATCATAAGACAAATCAGTTTATATCTTCTTGTTTTCCTCCAGGTGATTAAACATCAAGTTCAACACAGTGGCTGTATTAATCTCCACCCTTCCACCTTCGTCAACTTCTACTGTAACCAATGCTGGATGCTAAACACTACCAGCTCCAACCACCCTCATGCTACAGGTAGGATAGATTATTAATTTCTCTGCAATGAGCGTGTGAGCGTATGGTGCTACAAGGTCTTGAGTTCGTGCAGTAGTAGAAAAATACAGATTATGCTAATGAGATTGTGTGGCAAAACGAAGGTGGATAAACTCACGCAGTGTAGATGTTGGGCATGCTCTCTCGTGACTCTAAGTCAGGTGGCTGAGAGGTTAGAGGGGTTGGACTAGTATAGTATCAGAAGGTTGTAGGTTCGAATCCTGGCCGTGCCAACATGATGTTGTGTCCTTGGGTAAGGCACGTCACCCTACTTGCCTCAGGAGGAATGTCCTTGTACTTGCTGCAAGTCTGTCTGGATAAGAGCGTCTGATAAATGACTAAAATGTAAATAAGTTTAAGATCTGACTGCACATGCACTGACCTGGCCTGGCCTGTTTGGTCTGTGGACAGGTGAGTGTGACAGGTGAGAAAATGTAGTTCTCTTCTATAGCAGCTAAATAGTCAGAGGAGAGATATCCATGTGTTCCTGGTTTGGTAGGGAGAATGTGTGGGCGTGTCGTCATCTGTCACTCATCTTAGTCGTGGGATGGATAAGAAGGTTCTGGAACTTGCCCTACTTCTTGGTCTTATGGAGAATGCAATGTAAATGAGCTGAAGTCAGTTCTTACTAATGCCATGTCTGATTTTAATTAACATTGCATCTGTCACTATAAAACCACTGTCTATTTCACGGCGACGCTACCCTTCATCTGCATTCAGAGAGATGCGGGAATGAATGAGAGAGAGAGAGAGAGAGAGGGAGAGAGCTGAAATTCATAATTTAACTGAATGCCCAGAAGCTCTTCAGAACAAGGATTTCAACACAGCTTTCTCAGGTCTAATCAACATGGGGGTGTTTATCAGACTAACAAGCACACATTCACAAACTAAATGAAATTCTTCCCATCCACATACACTTTGTACCCACACACTCACTTTCACAATTTTACACACACACACACACACACACACACACACACATACACAAAATCACGCACTCTGCCTGTCAACAAATGATTCCATTCTATATTTAATTGCATGTTTTTTTGTTGTTGTTTTGAGAACCAGTACTGCACATTTTCCTTCTCTTTCTCTGTCTCCCATCCCGCTGTGTAGTTATATTCATGATGTTATTCGATCCATGTCATACCTTTATGTGTATTCATCTGGAAATAACAGCATTGACAGCAGCTTGAGAGGCAGAGAAACTCATTTTAAGCATGTAGCACTAACGAGCTGTATTGTGCTCTAGGCTGTGTGTGTGTGATGGCTTGAAGCCGCTGTGTGTGTTTTTGTGTACGTGTGTGTGTGTCTGTGTGTGTGAGAGTGTTGTGTATTTATCCTTATTGACTGCTGAAGGCTTCAACTGCTGGGGGATTCGACACTCATTACTTTATTTACCCACTCGTCTTTATTTTAGTAAGGACAGCGAGAAGGGACTGTGGTTTTGATTGTACCAACTTCATAATATCCATCTCCATCTTATAATGTGTTCACACCACTATACAGCTCTGTCACGAAGACGCACACACACACACACACACACACACACACACACACACACACACCCAGAGAGACAGAGAAGCACAGCACTGAGCCCATTAGCTTTAATATTTCAGTAGCGTCATAACATGCGCCAGCAGCCTTGTCACTTGCTCTCCCTGGGGAGGCAGATCTGGGAACAGTCTTCCCTGCCCAAACGGAACCTCCAACATCAGGACGGAAACTCTCTACTGACCCCACATCAGAGCCTGCGGAGCCTGCCAGCCCCAGAGAGAGCACGGAGGGAGACGAGCAGAGGGAGGGAAAGAGGGAGTGGGTGGAGTAGAGAGAGAGAGAGAGAGAGAGAGAGAGAGAGAGAGGGGGAAGAAGAAAGGATGAAGGGTAGAGGGAGGGAATGGGGATTGTAAGAAGAAGAAAACAAGTAGTGAGAGGTCTTGGTTTGTGTGGGAGGAATATAGGGAGGTAAAATAGGAATGAGATAAAGAGAGGGAGAAAGATAGAGATAGTTTGTGTAGGAGGGTAATGGGGGGGGGGTTATTAGGTCCTGGTTTAAAGTGCTCTGGGGCTTACTCACTTACACTCTCTCTCTCTCTCACACACACACACACACACACATACACATTATAACTAAGGGTTTTGAACTACAGAAGACAGGGTGTCATGTTTAGGCATTCTGTCAGAAACCTCTCTTCTTTCTGTAAGGTAGAATATTTCCTTTTGTTCTGAATTTCATATCTATGATCGTGGAGTACAGAGTTAAGGCTACTGCATTATGCAGATGTGCGTGTGTGTGCGTGTCTGCGATAGCGATAGCGAGAGTGAGAGTGAGAGTGATCAGAAAGAACAGAGTAAGACCAAGATACAGTGAAGATCGCTACACAAGGAATCCAGGCTGTCAGAAACCTATTAAAGCTTAAAAGTTTTCTTTGAAATACAGCTGTTCAAAAACACTAGTGCAGTTAAAGCACCGGCCCCTCACACACACACACACACACACACACTCTGATGCACAACACACACACAATTGCAAACAAAGGATCGCTTCACTGTCAACAGAGGTAAACTTTGTACATGATCACTAAATGGAAAGCATTTGTTATCCACAACAATGCAGACATGGACCTGAATCTTTCATACCTGCTCCCGTCTACACACACACACACACACACACACACACACACACACACACACACACACACACACACACACACACACACACACACACACACACACACACACACACACACACACACGTTGAGCTAACAGGTCAGACTCCTGAGATAACCTACGGCTAACAATCATAAAGCCCCAAGGAGCCACTCAACCAAGCAGAAACAAGTGAACCTCAACAACACCTCCCAAAAAACGGATGGTCATGAAACATTGACAAACACCCCCCCCCCCCCACACACTCCACCCAACACACACACACACTCCATACACACACGCAAGATCACACACACTCCTGACGCCTCAACAAACATGTCATCATGAAACATTCACCAGCACATGCACGCAACTAACGCCTCCTTATATGCGCTGATAAATCATTCAGGTGAATGTTTAGAGGTGAACGCTGTTTTCCCCTCCTCATCCTCTGCCAACTAAACATCTCTGTCTGTCTGTCTGTCTGTCTGCCAGCCTGTCTGCCTGTCTGTCTGCCTGTCTGTCTGCCAGCCAGCCTGTCTGTCTGCCAGCCTGTCTGTCTGCCAGCCTGTCTGCCTGCCTGCCTGCCTGTCTGCCTGTCTGCCAGTCTGTCTGTCTGTCTCTATGACCTCTGTTACCTGGTGAAGGGTGTCTGTGGAGCACCAACCTTCTAAATATGCATTAAAAAAAGAGTCAGACGTGGGACAATCAGACAGACAGATAGACAGAGAGATAGATGGATTTATAGATGGTTAGATGGATAGATGGATAGATAGACAGACAGACAGACAGACAGACGGATGGATGGATAGATGGATAGATATATTCATACATACATATAAATATAAACTGTAGCTAGACTGGCAGATCCTCAGTGTTGAGTGTCTCAGAGGCCAGACTAGACACAGCGGACAGACGTTCTCAGGAAGAGAACACAAGAAGGGGGAGCGTGAAGAATGGACAGGAGGAGAAAGGGATGGAGGCTGAGTGAACACACACACTAACACCTAAATCATCATTGCAAAATCATTAGAAATCTGGCGGGGTAGAGAAGCACAGATTGGGAGACAAACCCACCATTCACACACACACAAAGAAGGGCCTACACACACACACACAAAGAAGGGCCTACACACACACACACACACACACACACAAAGAAGCAGTCGGGTGGAAGGGAAAAAGGGGAGTTTTCAGAGTTACACCCCCTCACACACACTCCTCAAGCCCTCCCACACACACACACACACACACACACACACACACACACACACACACACACACACACACACACACAGGCAGTCCCTCCATACTTCCCACCCCCCTGACATTTATTGCTCTCTGTGAGAAGTAGTCAGAGTTTCATTCACATGTTAACAAAAGTGTGTGTGTGTGTGTGTGTGTGCATGATGGTGAGTGTGGCTTGATTAGAAATTCATCCATGTGTTGTTAACTATTGGGGGTCAATGGCAACATTTTATCTGTCTGAACTCAACCCTGACCATATGGCACATAGACAACACTATCTTATTCTACCTCAGACAGCTATTTTACCTTCTACACTTCTGTCCTCTCCTTCTACACTTCTGTCCTCTCCTTCTACACTCCTGTCCTCTCCTTCTACACTCCTGTCCTCTCCTTGTCCACTTCTCTCCTTCCCATCAACACTTCTTAGTCAGCAGCCAGTTCCGTGCTGTTTGGAACCTCGTAGGTCAGTAAAGGCAGACATGGCTGAAGTATCAGTTGAAATCAGTCCATCATGGATCTCAGTAATGTGTGTGTTGTCTAAACACATCACCAGACTAGCATCTGATATGTCCATTAAAGTTCAAAGCTATTCATCAGTCCATGCACTCTCTCTTTCTCTCTCTGTCCCTTTCACTCTCTCCCCTCGTCTCTCTCTCTCTCTCTGTCTTACTTTCACTCTCTCCCCTCGTCTCTCTCTTTCTCTCTCTTTCTCTCTCTGTCTCTCACTCTATCACACTCTCTCAATATCTCTTGCTCTTCCTCTTTCCTGCACATCTTTGGTTTCTTTACACCTCTTTTCTCTCTCTCTTCTCTCTGTACCTCTTTCTGTCACTCCAATTATGTCTGTCCCTTGCTGCCTTCTGCTCTCCCCCCCCCCTCCACACTTCCTGTTTTCCATTGCTCCTCCCTCCTCCATCTTCTTCTGTCTCCTGTCTGTCACACTCAGTAACATACTGTGCCCTTGACATCGAAAGTGTGATTTCTGACAGGACCCAGGTCCTCCAGGCTTTCAATGTATTTGTGTGTGTGTGTGTGTGTGTGCGTGTGTGTGTTGGGGGGGGGGAGTTCTATTGTATCTTTACATTAGAGGGTAAGTTTAAATAATAAACTACCAAACAAACCGACAGCATTGCAACACAAATCCAACACATGCATACTCCTACACATGCTCCAGTTCTGACAGTAAATATCTCTTCTTTGCGTGGACCACTGTGTGTGTCAGAGAGGGGGGGTGGGGCGGTGAGGGGGGGGGTGAGATTCTTGTTTTTTAATCAGTGGGATTTTGCAAATGGCCTTGGGCTTCTCCTAGGGACCAATTAGTGCATGTGACTTTAGCATAATAAATAAACACACCCAGACCTTCTCTTTTCCTGTTAGTATCGTCGATTGTCTGTTGCCCTTGAAAAACATACAGACACATATAGGTAGGCTCACATAGTATATAAACATATACATGTATATATATAAAATAAGAACATGTCAAGTGCAGTAATTCCCTCTGTATCTGTCCTTTCTCAGCCTCCCTCTCAGTCTGACTGTGCTGCTTCATACTGCTTCATGTGTTGAACAGCCTGAGCCCAAGTTAGAACAGAAGGTGGAGGGCCGGAGAGAACAGTCCTCAGGCTCCCCCACACCGCACCCATGTCCCCTCACACACACACTCACACACAGACACACTCACTCTCAGACACACTCACACACACAAACACACACTCACTCACACACACATACACACACTCAACAGATACACCCATGTCCCCCTCACACACACTCACACACAGACACACACACACAGACACACACTCACACACACATACACACACTCAACAGATACACCCATGTCCCCCTCACACACACACACACACACACACTCAACACCCCTGTCCGTCTGTCATGCACACTCACCACATACATAAACAGGCATGTAAAGACACACACTGGCACTCACACACAAACTCTCTCTCTCCTCAGACACACATACACCCCACACACATCCTTTCCTGGGGTGTAAACAGGAGAGATTAACAGCTCATTAACATATTGCAAAAGGGCAAAACACAGGAGGAGTTTGTGTGTGTGTGTGTGTGTGTGTGTGTGTGTGTGTGTGTGTGTGTGTGTGTGTGTGTGTGTGTGTGTGTGTGTGTGTGTGTGTGTGTGTGTGTGTGTGTGTGTGTGTGTGTGTGTGTGTGTGTGTGTGTGTGTGTGTGTGTGTGTGTGTGTGTGTGTGTGTGTGTGTGTGTGTGTGTGTGTGTGTGTGTGTGTGTGTGTGTGTGTGTGTGTGTGTGTGTGTGTGTGTGTGTGTGTGTGTGTGTGTGTGTGTGTGTGTGTGTGTGTGTGTGTGTGTGTGTGTGTGTGTGTGTGTGTGTGTGTGTGTGTGTGTGTGTGTGTGTGTGTGTGTGTGTGTGTGTGTGTGTGTGTGTGTGTGTGTGTGTGTGCATATGAGAGAGATGGCTTTTACACACTTAACAGCATTGTGTCCTGGTCACAATAACAAATATTCCATTATGTGCTGGGAGGCTAAGAACAACATCACTAATCTCTTCCGAAAACAAATTGACTGGAGAGGGAATTACTGTCTATATTTTTACTGATTAAACAATTGCTTTCATAAAAATGTTCAAATCCATGTGTCTAATTAGTAAAAAGAAACTGGTTTTAACAAGGGGGATCACATCAGATGCAATGCCTGTCCATTTCCTGTAACCTCCGACAGATGTGGACCTTTGACAGATCTGGGATCAGCTCGTCAGCATAGAAGAACATAGGAAACTGACCAGCCACAGCAGAATTCTCCTGGGCTTTTGTGTTGGGTTCCTTTAACTGAGCCAAATACCTCATGCATAACCCTGAACCACTCCAGCAAAATGTCCATTTCTTCTCAGAATTAATTTTTAATCCGAAACCGCCACCCCTCCCTCTCTCTCTTCTTCCCTCTCCTCTGCTCTCCCTTCTCTTCACAATCAGAAATCAGCGCCTCGCTAAAGAGAGAAAAGAGAATTCATTAAACTCAGCCACC
Organism: Neosalanx taihuensis; assembly: GCA_030340665.1. NCBI lineage: Eukaryota > Metazoa > Chordata > Actinopteri > Osmeriformes > Salangidae > Neosalanx > Neosalanx taihuensis. Next base: position 14,034,655 of record CM059300.1, on the reverse strand, counting down.
CACGCTGGGCTGAAGAAAAATGGGGGTAGAAGGAGGGAAGGGAGGAGGAAGAGAGAAAGAGGGGGGGGAAACGAGGTTTTCTCAAGCTAGAGGCCCATCGAGTGAAGTGGAAGGGAGGGGGGGGGGAGGGGTCACCTTAAAAGGAGAACTCTTTAGGAATAGAGAGAGCAGGGAGAACATCAAAGGACTAAAGGAAGTCCTGATCAGCAGCAAGAAAGAAAGGAGAAAGAAAAGCGAGTAAATCTCTGTGTGAGAAGTGAAGCAGGAGAGTGTTTGACCAAACTCTTGAGAATAATTAACATACACAGTTCTTTGAGGTGTATCCCCTACTGTGTGTAAGTTTATACGGTATATGAACTGTATGTCTTGTTCACAAAACAATGACCCCAGGCAGATTAATTTGATCCTGTTTTCCTGACCAGAACCCAATGGAACCTGCTTTTAATCCAGGTAATCTTAATCTTGGACATCCAGGTCTGGTATTGTTCTGGGAGAGTAGTTCTAATCCAGCCAGGTTTAATCTGGCCAAAAAGCAGCGGCTTCACATGGAATTAAACCCATAATGACCATTTATGACTGATTGACATAGCTGGATTACTGAGTTAATTTTCCAATTATCATAATTATAGTGTTAAATACAGTGTGAAATAATGACTAACCCCTGCTGGCACCTGAGAGCAGCTGTACAGTGGCGATGCAGTCTCATTGGTTGGCTGCTAAACCAAGAAGCTATTTCTATCTTAATTATCCTCTATCCTCTAATTGTTTTCAGCAATGCATAGAAAATGGAACAATTCGTATCTCCTGTGTCATGTCGTGAAACCATCTGTGACCATTTCTACTGTGTCTCACACAGACATGCAGGTGCACATATTAACACACACGCACACACACCTTACAGTACATAGAGGCTTTTTACTGTCCTGAATGTCAGGACTCATTTCCAGCACCTTGGACTGTCAGAGAGACACAGAGAGAGATGCAGAGAGACAGAGAGAGGCAGAGAGTATGATGCAGGGAGGAGGGATGTCCTTGAAAAAGGACAGAGGTGTTCTGCTGGATCTAATGTGACGGAAGGATATGAGGAACCAGAGCACTCATTCTGACACACATACACAGACACACAGACACACTTTGTGCAACTGTACAGGGTTACTGTAGGGTTACTGTAGGGTTACTGTACAGGGTTACTGTAGGGTTACTGTAGGGTTACTGTACAGGGTTACTGTAGGGTTACTGTAGGGTTACTGTAGGGTTACTGTAGGGTTACTGTACAGGGTTACTGTAGGGTTACTGTAGGGTTACTGTACAGGGTTACTGTAGGGTTACTGTACAGGGTTACTGTACAGGGTTACTGTAGGGTTACTGTACAGGTTTACTGTAGGGTTACTGTACAGGGTTACTGTAGGGTTACTGTACAGGTTTACTGTAGGGTTACTGTACAGGGTTACTGTAGGGTTACTGTAGGGTTACTGTACAGGGTTACTGTAGGGTTACTGTACAGGTTTACTGTAGGGTTACTGTAGGGTTACTGTACAGGGTTACTGTAGGGTTACTGTACAGGTTTACTGTAGGGTTACTGTACAGGGTTACTGTAGGGTTACTGTAGGGTTACTGTACAGGGTTACTGTAGGGTTACTGTACAGGTTTACTGTAGGGTTACTGTACAGGGTTACTGTAGGGTTACTGTACAGGGTTACTATACAGGGTTACTGTAGGGTTACTGTACAGGGTTACTGTACAGGGTTACTATACAGGGTTACTGTACAGGGTTACTGTAGGGTTACTGTAGGGTTACTGTACAGGGTTACTGTACAGGGTTACTGTACAGGGTTACTGTAGGGTTACTGTAGGGTTACTGTACAGGGTTACTGTAGGGTTACTGTACAGGGTTACTGTACAGGGTTACTGTACAGGGTTACTGTAGGGTTACTGTACAGGGTTACTATACAGGGTTACTGTAGGGTTACTGTACAGGGTTACTGTACAGGGTTACTATACAGGGTTACTGTACAGGGTTACTGTACAGGGTTACTGTACAGGGTTACTGTAGGGTTACTGTAGGGTTACTGTAGGGTTACTGTACAGGGTTACTGTACAGGGTTACTGTACAGGGTTACTGTAGGGTTACTGTAGGGTTACTGTACAGGGTTACTGTACAGAGTTACTGTAGGGTTACTGTACAGGGTTACTGTAGGGTTACTGTACAGGGTTACTGTACAGGGTTACTGTACAGGGTTACTGTAGGGTTACTGTACAGGGTTACTGTAGGGTTACTGTACAGGGTTACTGTACAGGGTTACTGTACAGGGTTACTGTAGGGTTACTGTAGGGTTACTGTACAGGGTTAGTGTAGGGTTACTGTACAGGGTTACTGTACAGGGTTACTGTAGGGTTACTGTAGGGTTACTGTACAGGGTTACTGTAGGGTTACTGTACAGGGTTACTGTACAGGGTTACTGTAGGGTTACTGTACAGGGTTACTGTAGGGTTACTGTACAGGGTTACTGTACAGGGTTACTTCAGTCCACATGATTACAGCCCTTCAAGTAGCAATAGTAGATGTAGGGGAGTCATGTAGTGAAGTCGGTTAGGGTGGCGGGTTAATCATCTGAAGATCCCTGGTTAGAAACCCGGCTGTGTCGATGTGACGTGTCCTTGGGCAAGGCACTTCACCCTACTTGCCTCCCTGTACTGGGGGAGCATTTAGCAGACGCACAGAGGGAATGAGCTGGTCCACTCATGGACCAGGACAGACAGCATGGCTTCATCATATACTTCTCCCAACATGTCTAAGTGTCTCTAATCCCATCTACAACACAACCTGACAGCGCTCCAGTCACCACCTACTGGTGCTCTGAGGAACTGCACCTCCAGTCCTGTCAATCATCTGTGGAGGACAGATAGTTAGCACACTTAGTAATACACTGATTTTCAGACACTTATCCAAAACTGATATTTTAAATATTAAATACAAATACATTGAAATCACTGGTTTTCTGCATCGTAGAACTGATAATGCTCCATGATTTGGTCCTTTAAAGTTAATTCTGGCCTGTAAATCTGTGGATTGAGGATATTCAGGAAGACACCAAGTCGATGCAATCATTATTTTAGAAGATGAGCTCATATGAAGTCTGTCAAGTCTCCATCATTTGCTTCTCAAAGGGTGTTAAAATGTAAAACCAAACACACTGCCACACACACACACACACACACACACACACACACACACTGTAGTGTGAAATTGGGTCAGCAGTGGAGAGTGGGTTTTAATGCCAAGCACATACGCTCTCTAAAACTGATCTGCATATTCTTGTGGGTGGCTATCAAAATGACACACAAACACATGCACACACACACACACACACACACAAGAGAGACACTTCCACACAAAGATAATGACATGCACAAACATGCACACACATACAAGCACACACAAATACATGCTGATGCTGATACTGAAAAAAAAGGTCTTCCAAGCAAATGAGAGATGATCATTCTGTCATCCCAATAACAGATGTTTGGGTAAGGCTGTGGAATTAACATTTACTACCACTAGAAATAAACCAAAATTGGTTATGGATGAAGAAGAAGTGGCTTGAAAACACAGAAAGTAAGATAATAAGTAAGTAAGATAGAGATTTAAAATAGAGATGAATTCCCCCATATCACCCCTGCCAGCCTGCTGAACTAACATAGATATGGTGAAGAGAGAGAGAGAGAAAGAGAGGGAGGAAGAGAGACAGAAGGTGAGAGAGAGGGACAGAGAGGGAGGGAGAAAGAAAGCGAGAGAGAAATAAAGAGAAAGAAAGATATATATATATATATATATAAAGAGAGAGATAGAAAGAGAGAAAGAGACAGAGAGATGGAGAGAGGGAGGAAGGAAAGAAAGAGATCTCCCTAAGGATGTACTTGTCAAAAGACCCCAGTTTGCATTTCTGACTTCTCTCTCTTTAAGATGAACGACAATTTTCTCTGACGAAGCATTTTCCTGCTTATTTGCAGAATGAGACAAGAGACGAGCTCAAGAATGGACGTGAGAGAAACAGCAAGGAGGTAACAAAGGAATCAGAGCCAGTAAGAAGATAGTTATGAAGCCCGTGGGGGTGGGGTGTCTTTTGAAGATCGAGACAGAATGTGTGTGTGTGTGTGTGTGTGTGTGTGTGTGTGTGTATGCGTGTGTGTTTGGGGACTCACATGGCGAGGTCTGGCCATGTGATTTATTTCAGAATACTAATGTCTCTTTGATCTCTTCCGCTTAAAAAAACACCCTGCTGGGATAACACACACACACACACACACAAACACACACACATCATTGTTGCATTCCTCTCAATTCACTGTTCAGCAGGCCATATTTATGCATGCGTGCACACACACAAACATACACACACATATCACACACACACACACCACACACACACTCAGGCACACTCCAGGGTGTCTAATCTACTTTAACTATCATCAAATCCTTAGAGATCCAATTACAAAGATACAGGGATATTTGTCTTTCTGTATGCACCCTAAAAGACTAATTAAATTTTCATGTAAAGATAAAATTATTTGATACAACACAAATGTCTTTTCATTTTCATAATTGCTCTTTGCTGAATAATATATTTGGAAAATATGTGTTATGACTCTGAATGAGACTATACATTTCAGAGAGGACAGTTCATTGGTCCTATTAAGTCACACAGGCCTGGTATTATTATCAGGCAGGCTCTGCTTTCTGGTGTGGGGAGATTAGGTCAAACTAAACTATCAACCTTTCCTCAGGTCTCGCTCTCTCTCTCTCTCTCTCTCTCTGTCTCTCTCTCTGTCTCTCTCTCTCTCTTTCTTTCTTGCACACATGCTCATACACACACAAGTATACACGCACAGAGTTCAGTTATGTACAACCTATTGTAGGATTAATTGGGAAGCATGTCTACAATCACGGTCAAGGCCTTAATCCTGCCCGTGTTTTATCAGTCAAGACTTCGTTGCTTTTCTGTGCTCGTTGCGCCACCTCGTGGTGAGTTGGCCTCATGCACAAGTTTCACCTGTCGAATAAATCTTTTCAAAACAGATGAAGAATAATAAAAAAAAATCTGGAGTTCAGTCCATATGTTTTACAAAGGTAAACAAACGAGAATTCGTCTTAATCTGCTTTCAGACACCCCCATTCCAGCTAGTAGGAATCAACTACAATTCCCATTTCCAAAACCTCACATAACTTGGGGAGGGACTTATTTTAACGCGGAAATGTGATTCAGTTAGTTGAGACGAATTAAGAAACAATGGCACACCACAAATTGACTGCACGTCTCAATGATGGCGGCTATAAAAACTGGCTTAAAGCTGGAATATGTCTGCTTCATCTACGGGAAGGGTTGCATGCCTTCACTAATAGAGAGATGAAACGTTTCCATGAAAATCTACTCAATCGAAACCAGACTCTACGGCGGCGGTGTCAGAGTTCCTGCAGACCGAAAAACAATAAGGTTGTCACTTTTATTTTTTTACCATATCAAATGTGTTTTTGTGATAGTTGGTAATCAAACGGTGTTTGTAATGTGTCTGTGATCTTCCTCCAGTTGTATTCTGAGTGTGTGGTTTGTGCTGAGTGGAGGTCAGAGATCTTAAAGCATCACACCCACCCAGGAGGGACAGTTCACTGGGGAAACTGCAGACCTCAACTCTGGTCACAAGACCACTGGGAACTGGCAAAGGTTAGGCTGCTGATACTGCTCATGTTATACCTCTACATCCCTCACATAACCCATTTTTTAAAAATCTTTCTATCTCTTGTCACATATTTGACATTTTCCTTTCTTCATCCGTATTCATTTCGTCACTCTCACATTTACATGTATTCATTTATCAGACGCTTTTATCCAAAGCGACTTACAGTAAGTACAGAGACATTTTCCCTGAGGCAAGTAGGGTGAAGTGCCTTGCCCAAGGACACAACATCATATAGCCACAGCCGGGGCTCGATCTCACAACCTTCCAATCATGAGGTCAACGCCTTAACCATTGAGCCATCTGACCCCCCTCTACCCCCCCTCCCCCTCCCCTCCCCCTCCCCCCTCTCTTGAACTGCTGTCAGGTGATGCACCTCTCCTCTAACATACCACATTGATACCCACACCTGTTGATTTCCAGGAACATGTAAACATGGCGTGTAGATTGATGTCGTCTCCCCCCCTGCAGGCCTACATGCCTCGTGGACAGAGCGGGGAGAAGGGAGCAGAGAAGTGTGATGCCTCAGCTCTGCTTAACCTCCTCAACTACTGCAATCACTTCAGCTCCATAGACCAGGAACGGGTCAGAAAGGTGACACACAGACACACAGACACACACACACACACACACACACACACACACACACACACACACACACACAGACTCACAAAGTGGCTTGTGATTATAGTTCTATGCAACAACAAAAAAATCTTCAATTTTTTTTCTTTGTCCCTTTTGAACGTGTGTGTGTGTGTGTGTGTGTGTGTGTGTCCATAGGTGATCCACTGCAGAAATGAGCTGATGCATTCCTGTGGGATGCAGGTTGGTGATGAGTGGATGAGGCGATACAAGGAGAGTCTAGAAAGGCTGGTACAGATGCTCACCCACGTTCCAGAGGTGGCAGCTGCCTCCCAGGAAATACACAAGGTCAGGAAAGACTTCCAGTGCTAGCATGGGGCAAGGTGCCTGGTTCAAACACCGGCTGTGCCAACATGACGTTATGTCATTGGGCAACGCACTTCACCCTACTTGCCTGAGGGGGGGGGGGTGACTTATGTCCCTGTGAGTCCTACTTACAGTATGTCCCTGTGTTTTCAGACGCTGACTGCTGAGTGGTCAGTATGTGTTTCTGGGGTCGACCAAGTGGACATACCTACGGAGGGAAGACTTGAGACCGATTCTATGAGCCAATGGGAAATTGAGGCTGACTCCATTAGCCAATGGGAAGTAGAGCTGCTGAGAGAACGGTTGCAGGAGCTACAGTCTGAGGCTGAAGCACAGGTGCTTAATTTGCCTATTTTTCGGTAAATTTCAGAGCAGACATTGAATAAAAGCTGTAAATATCTTTTTTTTTCCCGCCCTCTCTCCTGCTAGGATGTTGGGGAGATTCAGAGCCTGGGGGAGTTCCTGCTTGCCAACCCAGATCTGGGAGAGCGTTTGTCTCCAGAGCTGCAAGATATCACCTCACTGGGGAGGAAAAGAAAGAGGGAGGGGCAGAGTGAGTCTGTTCAGGAATTACCTCACCTTGGGAGATCTGGGATTTAGACTCAGTCCATCCTTATTGTGTGTGTAAATATAAATCCTAAATCATCAGAAGCACGTAATCACAAAAACTGGACAATTTGAACCGAGTAACTGTTTAATATTTAGGCTTTAAACAATATGATAGTGCTGTTATGCTGACGGTCAGTATTCAGGGATGGGGTTTGGTTGTTGTATGATGCCAAAAGCCTAGGTAATGGAGATAATAAGATAATCACAGTCGTGCTGATATTCAGGATAACAGCACAACCTCTTCAACACAACATCCTCGAAAAGTGTTGTGTATTTACGCAGAAAGTGATTGGTGAGTCTCTATTCTTCAAAGTATGTTGCATCAGTGTGGAACTATTGGATAAGAGGAGAGGGAGCACACCTTATATTCATCATAATGGTCACACACAGTTTTGTCATCCATGTCTTCCTGGTTTTGGTGGATAAAAGCCTTAGGCTGTGAAAAGTTTGTCTGTCTGAAGGTCTCTACTACATAACTGTTCCTCTGGATTTGTGGTACCTCGTTCACATAGAACGCTTTTCTCTTTATCCAGGCTACATACTGCATTTTATGACAGTCTTTCAACCTTGTGTGTTTCTACTTTGTTTATGTCACCTATGAAGGATGACCGAGAATCATAAATGTTAGTTCAATGTCTTCTTATGACTATTGTGTAATAAACCATATGTGTCTTTATAGTGAATGAGGTGGTGGCATTGACATTATCTCCGTGGCCCTTTTGAGTTGAAATAGATTTGGGATTTTATAATGTGATTATGGAGTTGCGAAAATAAAACACACTTGGCTTTTAAACAAACCTCTTTATATGATGAGGTTCCGCCTCCATCACAGCCGGTGTCATGTGACCCTGGATCGAGGAACTCTGTAGTCCCAGGCTGGGAGAGGTGGGACATCCATCAGAAATCACTTGGGTTCGCTAATTGATTCACTTGGATTCGGTCGATTTTCAGATTGACATTGCCATCATCATGGACTGTTTCAGGAGGTTTGAAGATGACGGGTACAGAAATTGGATTAAAACGCAAATGGGTCTGCAATCCCTTAAACTACGGCTACAGGATTTCATACAAAACGAAACCGAAACTTACCATACGTTTCTGTGCAATCACTTAGATGGACCCAAGTGTCAGAAGCGATGTGAATTTAAGAAACCCCATCAGGTGATTGATAGACAGATCATTGCAGGCAAATCATGAATAGTCAATTTACTGAATGATAGTTTAGCTAACACTAAAAGGACTGATGATGACTAAAAGATCGATACATTTAATTTCTTCTCCATAGGTTTATGATGTGTGTGAGCGCTGTAAACCTTGGAAAAATGAGATTCATGCTCATTCCAGAGGTCCATTGTTCTGGAATAACTCTAAACCCTATCTCTGGCCGGAGAATAAATGGGAGGTGGCGAAGGTAAGTACAGAAACACTACTATAGAGCACCTTTATTGGGTTTGTGACTGGGTGTGTTCCTAACCATTGCATCTGTGTGTGTTATTGCATTGTTAGGTCTACATGGCTCGTGGGAATCACAAGCACACATCTGTTGAGCAGTTTGATATCTCTGCTTTCCTGAATCTGATGGCAAACTGTAAACACTTCCATTTTGAAGGCAAAAGTATCAGTCAAGTAAATACCAATACATTTCACACCAGGATGAATACACACATTCCCAAGATACAAATACTCTGTTTTTAACTCTCAGATAATCCTTCAGTGTTCGGTAAGCATTTACAAACATTGTGTTGACTTTTTACTCTGAAGAAAGTCTCGCAGGTGACCAATGTGAGGAACCAGGTCATGCACACAGCTTCCTGGAGTTTGACGAGGAACGACCTCGAGTGTTACCTTCGGCGAATCAGAGAGCTTGGTAGAGCGCTGGAGGATAGAGATCCCAACATCAGAGCATTGGATGATGACATCAACCAGGTGTGTGTGTGTGTGTGTGTGTGTGTGTGTGTGTGTGTGTGTGTGTGTGTGTGTGTGTGTGTGTGTGTGTGTGTGTGTGTGTGTGTGTGTGTGTGTGTGTGTGTGTGTGTGTGTGTGTGTGTGTGTGTGTGTGTGTGTGTGTGTGTGAGAGATCAAAGTGAGCATGTCTTCTGACAGAAGTCCCTGAATGTATGATATCTTGTTTCAGCTCCAGAATACAGACTTCAGTCTGATGCTTGAGCTCACCATACCAAGAGCACAAGGTCTTGGTGACAATGATGACAATGATTCGGAGGAAAGCCTAAAGTTGCAAGAGTTCCTCCATCGAGAACAGCAGATCCTGAAGGATCAGATTGAGTCACTGGCTAAATGCTGTGAAGAGGACAGAGAACGTGCTTTGACTGTAAGTTAAATAAAGATGCAGTTACACATACACCACCTCTGTATTGCCATGGTAGACACTCACAATATGATGTAACATTGTGTCCTTGGGCAAGGCACTTCACCCTACTTGCCTCAGGGGGGGATGTCCCTGCGCTTGATGTAAGTCGCTCTGGATAAGAGCGTCTGCTAAATGACTAAATGTAAACGTGAATATGATCTGACCTGTAAAGAAACACACATAACAAGAGTCACAAAGGTCATGTGTGTGTTTCCCCAGCAGGAGGAACTGAAGAGGTTGAGGGTGTTTCTGGAGGGGAACAGGGATCTGCATCTGGAATCTCAGTGGGAACGATTGAGGGAGGTGCAGGTAACAGTGGAGCAACATGGACAACAGATAAACACACTCACAGACAGAGTGGACGTACTGGAGCACAACACGTCAGGTAAAGGAAAACAGTTCTTCAGATTACTTTTAGCCTCGGCATAGAAAAACGGACGCTGAAATGTGTGTTTGTGTTGCAGATTCGGAGTTCAGTACAGGTATCATGATGTTTAAAAACCATCTCTTTGAGGAAGCCAGGAAACGCGGATGGCCTGAACCGAAATTTTCTGAGCGTAGAGAATCCACTGGTAAATCACCTGACACACAAACACACACACACAAGGATACATGCAAGATGAGTCATGAAACATTGATCTTCCATTCAAGGGACAAAATACATTTTCGAATATAAACCTTTGGATTTGTATCTGTGCGATCAGGATACAGAGGCATTGTGGAGGTCAATAATCAGACATTTACTGGTTCTGCGGTTTGTGGGAATATCAAGAGAGCACACCAGGAAGTAGCAAAAAAGGCCCTCAAGAATCTACCCAATCAGACCGCAGACCTCAGTCAGCAAGCCAATGACCCGGTGGAGGAGGAAGCCTCCAGCATTCCATCTAACAAGTTAAGAAAGCTCTCGGCCACAGGTACAATTATTTTCAGAAACCTTGTTTACGTTTACATCTAGTCATTTAGCAGATGCTCTTATACAGAGTGTCTTAAAGAAAGTACAGGGACATTCTCCCTGAAGCAAGTAGGGTGAAGCGCCTTGCCCAAGGACACAACGTCATGTTGGCACAGCTGGTGTTTCGAACCGGGTTTCCTTTACCAGCCCAATTCCCTATCCTTTAACTGCTCACCCATGTGACTCCCTACTGTCGGTTTAAATGGAGCACCATTCGCTTAGCATGAGCAGGTTCTCTGTCATGTGACTCTGCAGGTGCGGCTTTTTACGGAAGTGTTACGGTGCACCTCACCCACGATATCTGTGAAGAGGGCCACCAGCAGGGGGCGCTGGAGTCTGCGTACAAGAAATTAACCCTACTGCTTGACGTGCAGGGTTAGTCAGCATTCATGAAAACATCAACCAGCATGTCATCTACTCATTCACTGTCTTATTTACAGTTGTTTACCTGCAGATCCCCCCCTGTCCCCTAGTTTCCTCAGGTTCGTCCTATAAGGACACAGCTGTGCAGTACTGTCTGAGACGAGACGTCCCACTTCCACAGGAGATCAGCCAATCGACCAGCTGCACCCTCAAATTCAGTGGACCCGTTACCTTCCATGACTCGGGTATGGCAACAATCAGCAAATCGGTCCATTGTGGTTCCACGTACTATCATTTTTTAAAGATAACCTTCAATAAAATGACAGATTTGTTTGTTTGTCTTTTTTGACATGGAAGCTTGTATTTATTTTTCTAGAGGGCTCCAATAAAAAGAAGCTTGCAGAACAACAGGCAGCTAAAACTGCCCTGGAGGTCCTCTGTGTGTTCCTGGGGAAGATGGAAGTCAAGGGAGAAAACTACATTGGAGCCTTGAAGGAGCTACTAGAGGCTAAAGGACAGAGTAAACCTGTTTATGAAGTAACCGACAGAAGAGGAGGTGCAGGGGAGGAGGAGAGAGGAGCAGCCATGGTTAAAGAGGCAGGGGAGGAGAGAGGAGCAGCCATGGTTGAAGAGGCAGGGAAGGAGAGAGGAGCAGCCATGGTTGAAGAGGCAGGGAAGGAGAGAGAGGCAGCCATGATTGAAGAGGCAGGGAAGGAGAGAGGAGCAGCCATGGTTGAAGAGGCAGGGAAGGAGAGAGAGGCAGCCATGGTTGACAATAAAGGAGCACAAATGTATGTCAAGCAGGAAAGGAAGGATGAGAAAGGAGGAGCATCGGGTTCAGGTGAAAGAGGGAGCGTTGAGGAACCTGAACGCCCTCAGCCTGCAGCTGATCCCATGATGCATAGTGTTCAGGCCTGTGAGGGTTCGTCATCCATGGACTGGACTCCTGCACCCATGGATACCAGTGAACCTACGGAGGTCACACCCACTCAGCCGGAGGAGCTGAACATCTCTGGAGGTGAGCATGTTTCACATTCAAACTAATGTATCGTTCATTCAGTTCAAAACAATGTTTGGTCAGGAGCATGAAGAAGTTCAAAGAACCAAAGAAACGTGACTAGATCAGAGGGAGTAAAGTGTCTTGAAGGTGTGCCCAGGATAGGAATCATTTGTCTGGTTAAT